>OZ018339.1:9524530-9835866 GCA_963969495.1 Ceratothoa steindachneri
TCACGCTGCCACTTTGTGAGTTTCTTCATCATATATATATATATATATAATATATAATATAATATATATTATAATATACTATATATATAATTCGCTGATTAACTAATGAATACAGATATGCTTAATTTCGGTACACACAAATTTACAAGTCTGAATGTAATTAAGGGGGGTGGTATGAGGGAGCAGCGGAATTTTTGAGTAAAGGAAGTATAAATCCCTTAATTATGGAGGGATTAGTGTTGAATTGCCCATCGGAAGTATTAAAGTTTGGATTTCCTTTATGAGCGCCTATTCAATTAGACACTTATGTATATAATTGTGAGAATTATACTTTTTTTTACATTATCAATATCAATTGACTGGTTTTCATTTGAACTGTGAAGAAACAAACTAGAAGAAAGAGATCCACGTCGCATATCTCATTTATGTTCTTTCCATCTCTTGGAGAATCTGCTGCTTTTGCCAATACATACTTGATAGCAAGATTTGCAAGAGATAAAATAAACCTCTTGTTCTTGATCGGTGGAGCTATTTTTAGATAGAGCCCCTGTTTTTTATCGGGGGAGTTATTTTTAGACAGCTCATTTCCACTTTTACTACAACTATAATCACCCACGAATTACACATGCGAAATCCACTCGCCCCTGAAACAGCCTATATTTTCAACCCCAAACCAAACTGATAAATCTCAGTTTTATTTAAAAAAAAAACATATTTCCCATTCCCTAATAGTTAAGAGCCCTGCGTGATGGGATGCCCTTAAAGGACCCCCGTGAAAGGAAGCTCCTTGGAAATACCCCTCTATTCTTTCAAGACCACGTGAGCCAACGTGAGAATTTTAAAAAGTCGAGGAAGAATCCGTCACTAGCTTAATCACCCATCCCAGGTATGTTTGCTTTCAGGCGCCAATCGCCCCCCTCCCTCTCCTGCGATAACGCCGTGCGTAGCTACATTAACCCTACCTCCATATTGCGAAGCATGTTTCATCGACTGGAACGACGCGTTATCATGAAATATGTTTGCTTAGACTGGCGCCAAGAATCCACTAGGGTCCGCAAGGCGCTGAGGCGTCTAGTGTATCAGCCACCCGGGTATTTAACCCGAAGCTCGCCATCCCTCGAGGAGATTGAAAGCCTGCCATCCACTCCGTCCAGACTGCCGTCTGTTTCCCGTGAACCCCATAACCCGTCGTCGTACGTCGTCGAAGATCTCGTCAGAAGATCTACCTTCGTTAAGTCTTGGCCCCTGTTCAGAGGAAAGCTATCGAGCCCCCTTTTACTCGGAGAGTTGTGCCGCCTTCTCATCTTCACCACCCCTTCAAGATTCCCGTTCTTTCGAGACTGAGACTCTCTGTCGATCTGCAGAATCGTCTCAAGTTGAGATTACGTCTCTTTGGAGCAGAGAAAATCTCATTCTTCATCACGAAGTAATCCAACCCCGTCTTCGAGTTCTCCTCGTCAGGACTCCCCGAAGTATCTTCTTGAAGACCTGCGCCGTTATCTTCCACCTCCCAACCAATTCCCTCGCGCTTGAAGGTAAAGCGATCTTGTATGGTAATCTCCAGATTAGCTCGTTAATCTTCATTTAATTCATCTAACTACCATAAATAATTCGTTCCCTCTTTTGTGTATATATATATATATATATATATATATATATATATATATATATATATATAAATTGCCATCTTTTATTATATATATTAAAATTATATTTTGGGGGTATTGTCTTGATATATTCTTTGAACTCCAACTTTGCAAGCCATTAATCTAAACCCGGTTAACCGTAATCACTCTCTTTATTAATTGCCCAGACATATCTCAAGCGGGTTTTAGTCAGCTGTCTGCTCGTGCTTTTGTACAAATCTGAGCACCGAGCTAGTCTACACAAGCATACCTCGACACCCTGCATTTTTTATAATTTGAATATTACCACCTATGCTGCTTCCCTTTTTCCATATAATTAATTTATTAATATCTGTAACTTCTCTAAAAAATTCTTATGTTTGTATATATTTATAATGTCATATCCTTGAGAATGGGTTCCTACCCTAAACGTCGGTACCAAGAAGTTAATATTTAATAATGAACTTCCTAAAGATCGCCTGCTTATTTATCCTAAAAATACGTATACGCCTGGCAACGCGCAATCCCTCTGCTCTCTTAAGATATATATGTATATATAGTAAGGGAAAATAGCGCAACAAGTAAATAAGAGAATGATGCAAAAATTAGCCTCTACTGGATTTCAAACCCACGGCCTCATGAATGTGAGGCACCGGAGTTTACCACTGATTCACATTGTAATAAAAGGAACGCACCTAAACTATAAAGAGCTCCCAGGAAAGGCATGCTAACAAATTAATGGCCAGAGCTCTCTTTATACCTCTTCCCGTCTGACTCTACCTTTCCCCACTCAGTTTGTAATTTTTCACCATAGTTCTGTTTTATTTGTACTTATGGTACTTGTTTTTGCATTTTCAATTAATCTCCACAAGTTTCTATTGGATTTAAGTATGTGCTATTTGATGGCAACTTTATAGGGCGATGCCCTTTTCTTTAAAACAATTCTTGCAGTGGTTTGATGTATGGTATGGGGCATTGTCCTGCTGAAATATAACTTCAATACTTGGTGCTGTTGGATTCAATTTCTGGTTATAAATAGCTCTAAAACCTGTGAAAAAATGGTGGTATAAAATAAGTTGTGAGGTCTAACGGAGGCTTTAAGCCTTACATATAGTTTCTCTCTTGTTCTATCCGACATCGATAACTAGTAGTGGTTCCAGGGCCCTGTATGGTTAAGGAGCTCTTGATGCATCACGGGCCGCTGCCGAAAAGTAAGATCTCATTAAGAAACGATAATGCCTGCCAGAGTCATAGGTCTTCTAAAAATATGGTTGAAATATAGAGAAGAAAAATGGAAGGGGCTGGTGGAGCGGTGTACTTGAATTGCCAGAATTCTTACTGGCAACAGCAAGATATACATTGTATATTCGCTGCGTGTTTACCTCAATTTCTTCTTTGTCCTCTGAATTCTCAATTAATTTCTATCTCTTTCACAGTCCTGATCAACCTTGCGAAGATTTCTTTAAAAGCACGTCTATTCAGGAGACATTTTGGTTTGCCCCGTAGCCGAGTGGTCTAAGGCTCAGTTTAATTGAAATCAAAACGGTTGCTCGCTTCCTCAGTGTGCTTGGTTCAAATTCCACCACAGTACGCAATTTTTTGAATTAGGAAATAATTTTTGCGAAGAGGAAATTATATATATATTTTACATACTTCCTTTTATTATAATCAGCACTATTTTGGAGGAACATATTTTCTAATCCATAATCGAAATGCTTCAGATTATTATAGTAAAGGAAATAATAGTAGCCTTAGTTCTAGTCTATTCTAATTTGTTTGTTATGTTCTAATTACTCCAAGTCTTAACTTCAAGTGCGCCTGTAATAATACATCTGCCGTTGTGTTAGCCAACTGCAAGTGACTTCAGTGTAGACGGAAATTTGCATAGCTTAACATCTTCTCTAAGTTTTTTAATTACTTCTCCAACTACGCATTTTTCCTCGACATATTTACATTCGAAGTTCTAAACTAATTTGAATCCCAGAGAGATTGGGTTGTTAAGAGTAAAAATCATACATTCACAAAGACTACTCCAAGCTAAAATTAATTTTTACTTTACATTGAATAACAGCTATGAAAAAAGGAGAAGAATTAGCTTGTAAGCGGAAGGCGGTATAAGCAAACTTCAGGAGAAGTCTGTTCAGAGACTATGAGGAGATTTTTCTGTTGGGATCCTTCTATGTACGTTAAAAAGAGAAAGGACAAAGCTCCTCTGTCTGATAGCGGTGTCGTTGGTTGCTAGCAATTGTTTAGAAATGTAAAGAACATATATTGATTAATATTTAATGGTCCTACCGTCCTCTTTCAACTAGAGTTGGGGCATTTGAAGGATAGGTAATCAGGCTCAAGTACCAGGGTCGGATGACGGTCATGGAAGCCTAGATGAGATTAGTTTTTTGAAAGTAATTGGCACTAAAATACGAATTTGTACTCCTAGTGGACTACAATGTGACATGGAAATGTTTATACTGCGTCGTCTTAGAAATTTGAAAACAATTATGAGAAATTATTCTCTATTCATCTCCAACTCACGATCCCAAAACTAGGTATTGGCGTGCATCAATGCCGCTGGAGAAAGATAAAAGTAAGAGGTTGATAGGCTTGGCGGCCTTACAGGAAGGCTTTATCAGGTGGGTGCTCAGCCTTGATATATGGCAATGAAAATGCTTCACGAAGTTAGAAAAGATTTCGGGTTCACACCCAAATGTCGTTACCCATTTAACAAAAAGGCCAGGTCATATTTAGTTGCGATTTGTGACGTGTAGCTGAAATCACCTCAGTGGCATTCGTATCCACCCTCAAACGGAGTTGCGTAGCATTTAAAAAATAAATAATAAATCAATCAATCAAACGGAGTAATTAGAAATTTACGCCCTTTGGAATGGTAGAGCGATTGGATAACCATGGAAAAAAAAGGATCGCAAATGAGGGGCTAGTTCGTTTTTTTGTTCATATGTCCGAGAATGACCATTTAATTAATTGGAATTCAGCTAAATCTATTTATCGCTCCAATGACGTTATGAAAAGATAGATTGTTGACTGCTCTTTTATAAGCCATTCGGATCTTTTTAGCATTTACAGTGGCCTATTCAAAATTAATGTGTTATCGAAAGACTTTTCTTAAAGAAATCAGTGTAAACTTATATTCTTAGTTCTGTGTATAATATTCATAGTTTTGGATACCCAGTTTAGTTATTTTAATTATTTCAGGGATTTTGTATTTAAACAAATTTATTACTTTCTCCCTCTCCCTCTCTCTCCCTGCCCCTCCATTTAGCTACTTCTCGTGTTTTCCCTAATCTTCCTCTTTGATAGAAATAGCGAAAGTTTTGAGTTTTAACTTCAATTTTTACATTTCTTTTTTTTACATTGTCATTTAATTTCTTCAAAAGAATTGCTAAAATTTATATTTATTATTTTATCGTTAATAACATAAAGAGATGATAGTTAATCATTTTTTTAACACTTATTTTCCCATTTTTCAGTAATTGTCATCCCAACTTTTAAAAGCTTAAACCAGCTTTAAAATCATCTTCCTCTGAGGTCGCTATGATTCTGAAATGGTCAAAATCCATTTTGTATTTTGAAAGGACAAAGCATCGTATGTTTTCGCAAAAAAAGAATTTCATATTAATAATATGCGAATAGTAAGGGTTACTATTAAAAGATTTAGATATACAGGTATATAAAGGATAAAGAACGGCCAGGACCGCCTTTAAATAGCTTACAGTCACAGGATAACTTCAACTGTATAACGTATTTCCGAAACCGCAGCTTTACTGCTCTAGAAATAGGTCAGCAAATAAAGAGGGCAGACGGCGGAGACGGTAAAGGGGAGGCTTAGAGAAGCTGGGCTTTTCGGTCGAGTGATGGCAACGAAACCTCTGTTGATACATTAAAATAGAGGAAAGATGATAACCTGGGGGAAAAAATCATTTAAATTGAGGGAACGATGAGTGAAAAATGGTTGTTTGAAGCGATGAGTCCAAGTTGAAAATATTTGCTTCGAAACGGAAAGTTTGTCTGACGAGGATTTGTGATTAGTGAATGGCTCCTCCCTGTATTGTGATTACGTGCAAGAATGACCCACGAAGTGTGATAGTTTGGAGTGATGTGTTATCCCATTTTGACCCTTTCATATCCGTCAAGATTTTATTATCTAAGAGAAAAATGCTCCTAAGCATATGTCAAAAATGTGTCTTAGTTATTTCGAGACAAAAGAACAGGAAAGATAGCAACACTCAGAGATTGGCTGCCTTAGTCACCTGATTTGGATCCTATTAAACTAATTTATGTTTTATTAAAATTGGATGGGTGTGGGACATAATTTATGTCCAAGAGTGTATATATATATATATATATAAATATATATATATATATATATATATATATATATATATATATATATATATATATATATATATATATATATATACATAATTTATGTCCACAATGAATACTTTTGTTGTTGCCATCTTTACTATCCTTATCATTTTAATCAATCCCACCTCTAATTGTCGCCTCATTTTTCGTCCTATGTTTTATTTTCTTCTCTTTTAAAATTCGCTAAATACAAATTAATTTTCTGCTTACATTAATTAAGTTACCTTCTATAAAAAAATATTTATTTTAAAATATTATAGAAAGAAATTTAGAATCTATTATTTATTATGGTCATGAAAAAGGAACGTCAGTTCTAAACACTAGATGTCTATATTCAAGGATTGGTCCTTTGCTTGAGAGGCTCCCGGCATCATATGCGCTGCTTATTGGAATGAAGCGTCACTGTTTGCCGCAAATGGCTAATAAATCTCTTTTAACTATTAAATTTCGCACTAAGTTGTTAAATCAAGTGTAAAAAATGCAACTCTAGAGTGTTAAAGTGGAAAGAAATGATTGTGTGATTGCGCTTTGTAGGAGAAGCGGAGGAACCAAATATATGTAGACGCTTTATTGAGGTCATTAAGGAAAACTAGATGATTGGTAGTATTGTATAGGACCTTAAGCTTAGATTGTTTTGCGAAAATACTCAAGTAGTAAAAATTAATGAGCTGAGAGGAAGATCTCATTGACTGGATACATGATGGCTACTGAGCGGAGCTTCAAATAATTACACAGGAGTACAAACTATAAGAGAAATCATATTCCACATCTAATAGACTTGATTTAAGTTTATAAAAAATTTCACAGGAGTACAAACTATAAGAGAAATCATATTCCACATCTAATAGACTTGATTTAAGTTTATTAGCGAATTTTATTTAAATTCAATTGGTGTTATTTCATTCCATAGCTAATAAACTTAACCATATTTTTCCTAACGAAGAGTAAAATTGAAATGATGTTTTGACGGGAAATATTTATATAAATAATAAATGATTTATTAACGTTTTGTTTGTGGGTGCTTTATAAAATAATCAATTTAGCTGATAAATTTATAGTTTAAATATTACAAAAATAATTCAACGCTTCCCTCCATGTAAGTAGAATAAAAGGAAGCAAAGATAATTCATCTGAGTAATTGGAAATAAAATATGAAGTGTGTAGATGGAATTTAAATTTGAAGACAATTGGAGATATGAAGCCAAGTAAGTTAACTATGTATATAAAATTCAAAGGTTGCGTCTGTTGTTACGATGTCTGTCCATTGCCTATGGGCGCGAAAACATGGTCGTTAGGAGAGATAGAAAAATATGTATTCTATGAATCTTTTTCTGACGGAGATAATGTCTCATCTGGATCGATAATGTCTCACCTGGATCGATAATGTCTCATCTGGATCGATAATGTCTCATCTCTCGTCTTAATATAAGAAAGACGAATGATCGAAAAAAAAAACAAACCAATTTAATAAAATCTCCATTTTTATTTTCGTCTGATATATGCGCGAAAACGGAGGGAGTCACTGGGAGATGATGATAATAATAATAAAGATATTTATATGGCACTTTTCAAAGCCGTGGACCACCCTAAAGTGCCTATCTATCAACTAATGAAAGGCTTGAGAAAAGAGATGTGCCTTTTGGCACGCTTGAAGCCACTAATGGGGAGAGACGAGTTTAGCATATCTGGCATATCATTCCAGATTCTAGAAGCAAATATAGAGAGTGTGATCCCTCATACAGCACAGAAAATTTCGAGGTCAATTAGCATGATGATATGACCAGAGTCTAGGATTCTTAAGTGTTGGTATATACTCAGTGCGAAAGAGAGGAAGGATGGACGTTAGAGGTGATTCTGTCTCAAATGGATAGTCAGTACATTTCGCGAAGTAGGAAAGTTGCACGAGAGAAGCGTCCATAGTGCAGAAGAACGGAAGCAGCAAATCTTTAAATCAGTTGGAGAGGTCAAGGAGTGGAAACCTGTGTGTGATGTAGCGAGAAAGGAATGGCAGTAACGAAGCCAGAAGGTGAGAAGAAGGCATGAATGCAATGTCAAATCTGTTGTGGTGAATGTGGGGGCGGATGCGGCTAAGATTACGGAGAACGCAGAGTGAGGATTAACGGACATTAGTAATATGAGTTTTTTTTTAGCGATAAATGATTAGCCAAGATAACTATCAGACTTTTTTATTTTATCAGCAATAGGGACATGGGAGACGCAATAGGGGTATGGGAGGAACGATAGGGCATGGAGGTGAAAGGTTTAACATATGGAGCAATAATTTTGCCACGAGCAAATTTCGCAGGAATGCCCACCGGTAATTCCTATGTTTTGTCATGGATGCTTTTCAGAAAGTAGTTCGTGAGCTATTCATTGAGAATGTTATAATCGGAGACGAGGTTTATGGAAGTCTTAGCAAACGAGGGGGAAAACAGTAGAGAGTGATTTGTGTGTTGTCTGCATAAAAATGATTAAAACTTCGTCTGCAGAAATAATGGCCTATGTCTCGTCTCGAAAGATAATGATACACTCTTGGGCAAAAGTAGTTAAGGCACCCTATGGAATAATTTATAGGATACAATTAGATATTTGTATTAAATGAAGAGACGTATGCCCGACAAGAAGAGCTGCGGGTGTTTCGAAACATACCGAAACCTAGCTCTAGCTCGACGAAATTCACCGACTGCGAATACGTTTGGGTGGCAGTTATAATGCATTTAGGCATATATTTTATGTCTGAGGGCCATACCACACTCAACTGGCCACTGATATCGTTATATGTGGCTGTACAGCATAGCCTTAACACGACTTTAGCAATTTTCTTTGGGATAACTCTTTGAAAGCTCTTTCCTTTTAGTCATATTACTTATTTAGAACGATTTTTAGAACACGATAGTTATAAATTTAAGTTGAAACATGAATATTGGTTAGGTTTTGAGGTTGGAAAACAAAATCTTATTAATTACACACCATTCGGTAAAATACTAAGTAAATGAAACATAAATTAGTCAAACATTTAAGCAAAATACATATTAACATATATTGTTAGGAATGATATGAAAAATTCTACAAAGCTTGAGTAAATATGTTAAATTTATTAATGAATAATGAGCGCTGTATAATTTGGGCCAATGGTGTAGATGTAAAACACAAAGGATAAAAAACTAACACTTGCAGAACAACAGAATACCCCTCTACCACCTGAGATATATCTTTTCCAATATAGATAGAATGAATAAAAGAACTATGATACCAAAGAAACTAGTTAAAGGCAGTTAGTTCTATAGACCTAGGAATTGAGAGATGCAGTGAATAATGCATTGTAATCAACAGATCCAAATGTTGCAGAGGAGTCCGGGACTACCTGGATAGGAGGCTAACCAGCATCACCGTACGGGGAAGGTGGCATGTTAGATATAGGAAGGCTAATTAGTTGGTTTTCATTGCCTGAAAACCAGTCTGACACAATCTGATCAGCTTTGGAGAAGTGGAGATGATCTAGAATCTAGTCTGATACCTGTCTTTCAATGACTTGTGAGAAGGATGGTTGAGGTAAAAATTGGCAGATAGTCTGTCAGATCATTTGGATTTGGATTTATTTGCTTCAGAAAATGGTAAACAGCAGGGTATTTGAAGTCATATGGTACTATTTCAAACGAGAAGGAGCTATCAAAAATATCAATGAGATAAATAGAGATGATCTGAGGGAAAAAACTGAAAGAATGTGGTTAAGGGAGAATAGGTCTTTTTCGAAGAGAGAATGTGGGAATATAATTCTTCTAAAGACCCTGGGATGAGAGAAATTGTTTCGGTAGGGAAGGAAAAGGGCGACTTAACCGATTACGAAGAATAAAGTCAAAGGGTATCTTGGAACGGATCTGGACTATTTTGTTAGAGAAGAAGCCAGACAACTCAGTACGAGGATAAGCGGAAGAAAATAGACTCTCAGTAGTGAAGAAAGTTTAGCAAAAAACTTGAAAAAGATGAGACTTGTTCTTGTTTTCTACAAGGATACGAAAGGTGTAAGATTCACCTGCGGATTTTAGCAGTGAAGAGTAGTAATGAGTAGCAGGGAAGAAAGTACGCTACAGAGGTGGGTTTGTCTCTGCAGCATGGATGATTCGCCTCACGAAGGTTCGCCTGTGTTTCTTGGCATTCAAAATAGTAGCTTAAACCTACGGGGCATTAAATCAGCGAGTGAAGGTGGAGAAAAGGAGGCCATGGAAGTTGAAGCAAGTAGAGAGGATCTGGAGGAAACTGAAGGCCACGTTGAGGTCAATAGAGGTAATGACAGCGTTTAACGATGTAAGGAGGGGGAGGGGGAAAAGTCCTTTTTATCTGTCCCAGGTTTACTCAAAACACCACCGATACGAAAAACATTTCTAATGAAGGGGCAAATGAAGGCAAATTTTGAGAAAAATCTTTAGGAGAGACTTTGGTCAGGTCACAGGCTCCCAAATTGTTTCGTTTGCCCCAGTCAAGGTCAATTGGTCAAGGTCAGTCGCTATAGAAATGAATTCATTCTATGAATCTTTTTCGGGGGTTAATAGTATAGGTTAGGTTAGGTTAGATAATAATGAACAATAAATAATCATAAAAAGCACTATAAACGGCATGCACTGCTAACATTTGAACATATAAATCACAACACAACAGCCTAAAAATAATCGTCTAATAAAACCAAAAAAAAACAAACAATCTAACCTAAGTAAGACAACCAAAAACGAATAACCATCAAATATAAGTAATAAACCCAAACACTTAAACATACCTTTGTCATTACCATACAACTCGTAACTATTAACTAAAGCTAACAAACCTAAATAACTTGACTTAACCTACGTAACACATAAATAACTAGTACCTATTAAATAAAACCAGAAAATCCCTATAACCTTACCTAACCTCCCTCATGTGTCAAACAGCTCAAAATCATCTAATAAAACCAATAACCACAAATAATCTGAAATAATTTTCTACCAGAACCACTCATACTCATACCTATCAAACAAAACTAAAAAACCTGACCAAACCTTTTTTCCTATGCCAAACATCTCATAACCATCAAATAAAACCACTAAACTAATACCTCAAAGAGCTCACACTCATCAAATAAGGCAACACAGTGAAAAAAAATAACCTAGGGCATGCTACGAATTTCCCTATAACCCTTAGTTTACCTTCGAGAGAGCCGCCATTATACCCAAGCGACGCAGGGTATTCTCCTCCTTATTCCCTAGTTTAAGTAGTAGACTAGGCAGATCTTTTTTGTCACGGTGACATTTCCCCAACATTCTCAAAATTTAACCATATGTCTTCGTTTGCCTAACAAATCCTTTTTTTAAATGGCTATTAGACCATATTTGATAGCACATGATAAAATACCACATTTGATAGCATAAAATAAAATACCATGTTTGGTAGCACAGAATAAAATACCACATTTAATAGCAGATGATTAAAGACCACATTTGATAGTAAAGATTACTTAAAACAAGATCAATGATTGCTTTTTGGATACAGGACTAGTATTATACGAGGGGCGGTGAATAAGTTTTGCAATTCGGATATACGAGTATGGAAATGAGATATGAGGAAAAGTGTTTTATTATTTTTCAATATAACTACCCTCGACTTCAATGCACTTGCGCCACTTGTTCCTGAGGCTTCGAATTATCGACAACCAGAAATCTCCCGACTGCTGTTCAATCCACTCCTGGACGGCGAGCTGGACATCTTTATCGTCCCCAAACCGGCGTCCACGCAGTGCAGCGTTGAGCTGGCGGAATAAAAAGTAGTCGCTAGGGGCCAGATCTGGACTGTAGGGGATGTGGTTGAGCTCCTCGAATCCGCACTCGCGCAGGGCAGCTTGTGCAACTTTGGCCTTGTGGACTTTGACGACGTTGAAGTCGATCATGGGGCGTGAAGTATCTAGGGACCCAACGGGCGCAGACCTTGGTCATGGCCAAATTGTCGTGGATGATGTTGATAACACTTCCATGTGATATTCCAATTCTCGCTCGATTTCTTTGATCTTCACCCGTTGATTTTCGAGGATCATCCTCTCCACACGGGCCACATTATCCTCATTTGTCACGTCTGACGGTTGTCCTGGACGAGGGCTATCTTGAAGGGACTCACGACCATGGCGGAACTCCCTATTCCAGCGAGCAATGGTTGCATAGGAAGGGGCAGTGTTAGTGTACACTGCAACCATGAGTTCATGGATCTATTTTACATTCTTGCCTTCCTTTGTCAAAAGTTTGATCACTGCGCGGTGCTCAACCTTCTCCATTGTTGAAAAAATTTGTGACTGACGATCTGCGATCAGCTACTGCTTCTTAAATAGACGAGGCAGGAGCGTGCGGCTGCAGGTCCTGACTTGTCCTAACTTGTCCTAACACCCCCACAAACAGCCATCTCCCTTCCTCTGTTTTGCCCTACCGATTCGCAAAACTTATTGACCGCCCCTCGTAACAGTTGATCCAACGGGTTTGGAGTTTTGTTTAAACCTGTATATATATTAAACTTTAGTCTTCGCTTATAAACAGTTAAACTTGATTCGCGATAATAAAAGACGTGCAAAGATTAGCTGCTAATCCTCTTTGTCCATAATTCCTGTTAGTATTAGTCACAAATATAAGAAATTTCTTCAATATAGCATGGCCCAAATAAAAAGTGAAGGTAGCTTTTTATTAATGGATTATATTTCATCAAGAGTAGAATGGACCAATCGAGAATTATTAGCAATTCTAGGGTAGGAGGCAGTCCCCAATCAAATTATGAATTCGTCCTACTTGGAACTCAAATTAGTTACTATTTTGGTATTTTTTGCGTGTCATACGAGCTATAATATTTCTAATGTAAAAGGAACGAGTATTAATCATAATAAAGGAAAAAAATATGGCTATAAATATTTTTTTTAGAAAATAAATGTCTGCTTTCTTCTCCCTTGTTTTTGCAGAAATCTTTTTGCGACAAATCGATGCACAATGTTACGACCTTCTGATTCCTGGAATTCAGAGATGACTTTGACGCGCTTTCTACAAGGATATCTCACAAGGAAGACCTTCGTTCTGCAATCGCACTAAAT
This sequence comes from Ceratothoa steindachneri, assembly GCA_963969495.1. Classification (NCBI taxonomy): domain Eukaryota; kingdom Metazoa; phylum Arthropoda; class Malacostraca; order Isopoda; family Cymothoidae; genus Ceratothoa; species Ceratothoa steindachneri. The sequence continues at coordinate 9,537,632 of OZ018339.1, forward strand.
AGAGGATTTTTTTTTCGACCTTCCAGCTTAGTCGGATGGTTAATGCGTGCTTCTCTTTAGTGTTTCTTATCACCTTACTAACCTAATATTCAGTATCCACAATCTATATGTCAGCAAAGTTACCAGGAAAACCATTCTTACCTGCGCCCTATTTAAATTTAATAGACTATGAACAAGAGACAATACATGAGAAGAAGAGATTAGCTTAGTGATTGAACTGATTCTGAGTTTCATATTTTGAGAAATTTGGTTGCACAGCGACGTTGCTCTTTGGTGACTCATCACATGAGAATTACATACAAGAAAAGTCACATCGTTATTTAAAGGTGCCAACCAAAAACAAGGTAAGAATTGCTATCTTAAAGATGAAAGTTGAAGATGTGATAAAAGGAGTCTAATAAATTTACCAGTTAACATAAAAAAACATCCTTGAGTAAAAACTCAAAGTTAATCAGAAAAAAAATGGAAAGAAATGAAGGATTCAAATTAATTTGGATTAAATTTTAATCTCTAACAAATATACAGCTAGCCTATCAAGATTGTAAAGTATTACAAAAAAATGGAAGGTAGAATAATCCAAAGAACAATGCTCACTAAAATAGGAGGAAAAAGAGGAGAAGAGAGAAGATTTTTCTTAAAACGATAACAAAGAAAAATGAATTTTTAAAGCCTCCATTTCCAAATCCGGACAAAGAGAACAAACATTTACGTATATTATTAACTCACGATTGTTTAGGAAAAATGGAAATGGAGGAGATTTTGGAAAGGAAAAAAGTAGGAATACAAAGTTTTCAAAGCATTTGAGAAAAATACTATCCTCAAATAGCTCCTGAATTGAGCATTTCCTTAGCCGATAAGTTTTGACATTTTTTTAGACACTATAATCTTATAAGGTAGATAGAGAGAGATTAAGAGAAAGAGTCAGATATAGATAAAGATCACGGGAGAGGAAGATTGATATAAAGAAAGATAGAGAGAGAGAGAAAGAAAGAGATGACAGCAAGAAAGAAATAGAGAGAACGAGTCAGATTTAGAGAGATGGAGATATTGAGATCGAGGAAAATAGAGAGAAAGGAGGAGATAGAGAAAAAGATAAAAAGAAGGATGAGATTAAGAGAGATCTAGGGAGGGAAAGATAGAGATAAAGAAAGAAAGAAAGAAATATAAAGATAAAGAAAGAAATATACGAAGAGATAGGAAGATAAAGAGATAGAGAGGGATATAGATAGAAAGGCATGAGATATATAGATAGAGCAAAGGAGAGCTAGATAGAGTTAAATAGATTGATAGAGAATGAGTGATAGCGATAGCTAGCGAGATATAGAAATAACAATATAGAGAGATTCAGAGATAGAGAGAAATATGAACAAAGATAAAATGAAAGATAAAAAGAGATATATATGGGTAGCGAAATTGAGAGTGAGAAAAAAGGAAAATAAAGAGATATAACGATAGAACTGCGAGAGAGGGGGCATGGAAGGAAAGAAAAGGGAAGATAGAAAGAGAAGTTACAAGGAGTTACAAGGATAGTAAGTACCTCAAAAGAACATTCGTTCCATTTCAATGGAGGTACTTATTTTTTTGTATTTATTTGCTACATCCAAACTTTTTATTATGCTACTTGTGCTACATTATGCAAGAGTTAACTCTTTTTTGTCAATTTGCTGTTATCTCATAATTTACTTATCTATATAATATTTTAAATGCTAATATATATATATATATACATTCAACTTAGATTAGGGTTTCTCGTCCAATATTAGAACATAAACTCGTTCTTTGTCTTTGGTTAATGATTCTGAGCTATAAGGAATATTTAGAACATATTCATGTCAAAAAGCATTTTATTATGATTTCATACAATAAATATATTTTATAATAAATACAATTAATATTTTGTAAATCTTAAAATTAGCATACAAATTTTATTTTAACTTATTAGTCACGTCACATATTATGTTAGATTTCTTAAAATTTTGTCTAATTTTTTTAAAAATTTTCTACTGTATTACATTTCACTACATCCTCTGATAATTGATTCCACTTGTTCACAATTTTATACGCAAATGAGTTCCCACATATATTTGAGCGAAAATTCTTGGGTTTTATTTTCATTCCGTTTGATCGCGTAGTAGATGTGCTAAACTGAAACCAAATATTAGAGTCGACATTTTATATTCCTTTTAGTATTTTAAACATTTCTATTAATTGACCTCTCAATCTTCTTGTTTCAAGGCTGAATAAATTTAATCTTTCTAATCTTGTTTCATAATTATAATTCCTTAGTTCTGGAATCAATTTCGTGGCTCTGGCTTGTACTTTTTCTAACTTCTCAATATCTTTTCTTAAGTAAGGAGACCAGGCTTGGGAACAATATTCTAATTGTGGCCTTACTAGTGCATTGTACATATTCAGAATTGTAATTTTATTTTTGAAAGTGATTTGGCGTTTTATATATACATGAATCGTTTGCTCTTTCTTTTCGACTTCGATGCACTGCCGTGAAAACTTTAGAGCGTTTGTAATGTAGACACCTAGGTCTTTTTCATTTTCAGTTTCTTTGATCTCATTGTCGAACAGTTTGTATTCTCTCCTTGGATTATTATAACCAATATGCATTATTTTACACTTTTCAAGATTTAAGGGCAATTCCCATTTTTCCGTCCATCTTACTATTTTATCAATATCATTTTGAAATTCTTGAACGTCCTGTTCAGTAATTATCCCTTTTCCTAATTTACAATCATCAGCAAACTTAGAAATTTTCGATAATAGGCCATCATCTATATCATTAACGTACATAATGAATAGCAACGGGCCAAGGACAGAGCCTTGCGGGACGCCACTACAAACGGAAACCCATTCTGACGCTTGTCCGTTTATAACTACTCGCTGTTTTCTATCCGTAAGCCAATTTTCTATCCAATTTGCAATTTCGCCTTTTATTCCAAAGGCTCTTACTTTACACATCAACTTCTTATGCGGAACTTTATTAAATGCCTTTCGGAAGTCTAGATACAAGATGTCAACCGATCTAGTAAATTTGTGAGGCAAGATCTCTTTCTCCTGAAGCCATGCTGAGAATCATTTAGTAGTTTATTCTTTTCTAAATGCTCTACAATTGTATTGGAAATGTGAGTTTCAAGGAGTTTCCCAACTACGGAAGTTAAACTTATAGGGCGAAAATTGCTGGCAGTCTCTTTACATCCATTCTTAAATATTGGCGTTACATTTGCCATCTTCCAGTCTTGAGGAACAATTCCACTCTCTTAGGATAAATTGAAAATTTGCGTAAGATGTTCTGCTACTTGATTTATGACTTCTTTTAAAACTCTTGGGTATATTTTATCCGGTCCCGGGGATTTAAATTTATTCATCTTCTCTATTAGTTTCTTTGTGTTGTCGACACTGCATCGAACCGATTCGAGTGGTATAATATTAGCCATTTCACGTGTTTCTGTATAGTCATACGAGTTACACTCTTTTGTGAAAACAGATACAAAATATTCGTTGAGAGTGTTTGCTATTCCAATATCATCGAATTGCAAATTATTGTAATTATCTCTTATTGGGCCAATATTGTTCTTTATGGGTTTTCTGCTGTTTACTAATGTGTGAGAGGGGAGAGTGAGAGGGGTGGGAGGTAGTGAGATGACGTGAGAAGGAGAGAGCTTGGAAGAGAGAGAGGGGAATTGATGAGGGAGAGGTAGAGAGTGTACATATATATATATATATATATATATATATATATATATATATATATATATATATATATAGTGAGAGGGTAGAGGGAATATGCAGGGAAATGAGGTAAGAGAGGAAAAAAGATGGGTAGAGGGGAAGAGAGAGGTGGAGAGAAAGTTAGAGAGATTTAGAGAGACAATGAGATATAGATAGAGAGGGACTGGAGGTGTAATGGATGAAAAGACGGAAGCAGATAAATACCCAGAGAAAGGGATAGATAGATCGAGAGAGAAAGAGATAGAGACAGAGAGATAGAGAGGGTAAGATGGAATATTGATTGAACGGAAACTTAAAGATTCGTTATTTCTTTTCAACAATGTCGATATTTCAAGTCGCTATAAATTTAGTCACCAAATGGGCTTTGAGTGGACAGTATTAAAATGTGTATATAGCTATCCCTTAGCAAGGATAATATTATGCTGTTTTCCTGGTTTCTTTCTTTCCTCCCATGAGCTGTAACATTTGATTGAGAATCTTCCTCTTTTCTTTCCTGTTATGGCAGTAGTTGTTTGGTGTAACTTTTTCAATAGTTCTTCTCCAAATTTAAACAAGTTCGTTTCTCGCCATGGAAAAATCTCGAATCTGATAATACAGCAGTCATAACACCCCTCCTTGCTGATAGCTGGCAGAATGGGACGTATTCTACTCTCTACTTGAATTTAGGTTTAATTTCACCTTGTATTTACTAATATTTTAAAATTTCTCTTTATAATTAAATCAATATTTTTAGCATTAGCGATCCCTAATCTTTTTTTGCGGATAACCTTAGAATTTGTATAGCATTTCACCACCTGATAACAAATGTATACTACAGACATTCATGTTATACTTAAATCTGTTGGTTTATATGTTTCGGTTCACTTATAAGGTCATCTTTCCTATGGTGAACACCATAAATGCTCTATACCCTCTTGAGCTTAACTTCACTTATGGTAGGTCGCGATGGTTCCACTCGACTGGATATAACTGTTCTACTCGTATAATCGTAAGATAAATTGTTCAGGGTTCATTGCATTTTGTAGAATTAAAGATCCTCCTACATAACTCTAAGCATGGAATTTTATTTGTTTGTTAGTAGAAAATTCACTAAACTTACATATCACAAATTAAAGGTAAACAACTTGAGCCCAAATCATATTTTTTCACGTTTCCTGCAGGTGTAAAATAAATAAAACCCTTTTAGGGGCGAGGGTTGACGTTCACGTCACTCCCAGGACTTCGCCAAGACCGTATATGACACTTCGTCATGCCCAATCTTCGTTTCCGTCTTCTCTTTCTTAGATTTCTGGTCTTTTAAGGAGTTCCACGGGGCTTAATGAGATATCCTACCACATGCAGTTGTTTAGACACATCTTCCAGTTTCCAACCTCATCTTCACCTTCAAAAAAGGGGGCTCTGATTGCTGTGCTCGTCGATTGTATATGGATTTATGTATTTTTGCACAAGCTTGTGCCTGGAGGTTTATAATTTTTCTCTCCTGACCCCAGCACTTCTGGATGGCGGGGTTTGCTAGTTCAGTCTAGTCACTATTATCCTTTTTCACTACTCATCTGCTATTAATTTATCTTCTTCCAACATCTTTTCCACTTTTTACTCACTTCGTTATCTCAATCTTTTTATTACTAGTTTTCTATTCATTATTTTCCCCCCATTCGAAGCCCATACTTTCATTGGTTAATAGCAGCTATTTATCTTCAAAATATTAAAGAGTATACTTGAGAGATCACTTCGAAAATCGATTTGATGAATAAAACATAATAATTCAGGTTTGATGGTCGCATTTATCGTCTCTCAAATATAAAATTTAATAGCAGTACAAAATCAGAGGCATTTTATTGGTAGAGTGACGCTTAAATTATGGACTATACCCAGAATCAGGGGTTCCAAAGAGTTTGAATGGGAATTAGATGAACGAACTTAAGCAAAATTAGTTTTAGTTCTTTGTAGTTCGTTGAGAAAAAGTGTAATTGGTTCACTAGTTTAGAACCTCTACTAACTTCTATATTGGGGAGTAATGATGGACTTATCCTCAACGCTTTTATTTAAAATTCACTCTACCCCAAAATAAGAATTCAGTCGAGGATCTAAACAAATGAACCAATAACTCTTTTTCTCAAAGAACTACAAATAACTAAAACTAATTTTGCTTAAGTTCGTTCATCTAATTCCTATTCAAACTCTCTGCAACCTTTGATTCTGGGTATGAGCTCATAATTTACTCGTCGCTCTAGCAGGCAACCACCTAAAATGCTTCTGATTTTGTACTGCTATTAAATTCTATATTTGAGAGAAGATAAATGCGACCATCAAACCTGAATTATTATGTTTTATTTATCAAATCGATACTCGAAGTGATCTCTCAAGTATCCATTACAATTATTATTATCGAAAGACAATTTTCGGTTTCGCCGACATTTATCAAAATATAAGCGTTGATGAAAGCAAATATTTCTCCAACTGCAACGAAGGTATTAAAAGGATAGAACTGTACGGGATGCTGGACATCAACGTATTCTGCGGCGCTAATGTTAACCTATCGCACTCACTTATGTGATAATGGCGAGGGAGATAAAAATGTTTCCCAATTCGGATAAGATACTTAAATAGAGATAAATAAACTTTCACACTTTTCTCTTTAAAACCTTTATTTAATTATTTCTAAATGATTTGTAGCCAGTAAAATTGTATCTAAATTTAGTGGTCATCGTCTTTTATGTAATACAGTTCATATATTAACCTAACGGAAATAGAAAACACTTACCGCGACTTTGGAAGCATCCCTCGTCGATATACCCTGACTTTTGCCATGTCGTTGAACCTGCTGTGGGTAAGTGATGTAAAACTGCGATTCCAAATTACGAACGAATTCCTGGTTTTCGGGGTACTCTTTCAACAGCCTTCGGATCTCCGCTGAAAAGATAATACACCAGGGTATTAGAGAGATACAGGGTACCTTTACAGTTATATGAGTGTGTTTTGATTTTAAATTGAGTTTTAGTGGAGAGCACATTAGAGGGGCAAAGTTTGATCGTATTTTGGTGGAAATGAGAAGTGTGGATGAAACTGAAAATCTGGATTGTGAATCTAAATGAAAAATTAATTTGTTTGGGTCCCTGCCGTACCGATTACTCCAAGGGCACATGTTGTCATTACCTAAGAGGGGTCAGGGCTGTACTTTGACTGATTAAACTCTTTGTGAAAAAAAATTGTCCTTCCTGAAAATAAAGGACATCGTAGTTTGTACCACGCTTAACCCTTTTCAGCGTTATCTTTCTTTCTCTTCACCTTCCTCTATTTCTATTTCATTCGTCTGTCCCTCCATTCCCTATTTCTTCACTGAGTAACACCAATTTCTTCATATCCTCAATTATATATAAAAATACTCCTATTTAGGGGTCCAATGGACTTCTTTTAAGCCTCGGGTCTCTTCGTCAGAGAGCATCGGTGAGAGTGAACAGAGAACGACCGTCAGAGCGGAAAGCCAGACACTATAATTTATTTAAAGTGGAAACTAACGACAGCATCTCTAGCAGAACGATCGTAAGGTAAGATGTGTAAAAGTGTCGTGATGATACAGAGAAAGAAAATATATGGAAGATAGCCACAGATCTTCCTACAAGCAGTGTAGCTGGAAGGGAATAAAACCCCCCAAATGTCAGCTGCAGTGTGTTCACGCATGATACACTTCCAATCCCGAGTCGATGAAAAGTGTGACAATTCATTAAAAGGGGAAGTATCGAGAAGAGGAAAAGGAACACAAAGATAAGTCAACGAGTGTAAACGTTGGAAATGACACGGGAGATAAATATAACGATTAGAAGTTAATAGAAAAAGAATAGGGAGAAGCGAATTAGACATGGCATCTCTCCGAGTCCTTTTTCAGTTGTACTCGAAATCATGCCTTGCTTTCTTTCTTATTATCTTGTTTAATTTTATTTACTTATTTATTTGCTTGATTTTTCCAATTGCTGGTGATGTTTATTTTCCCCCCCTATTATTCTTTTGTTTTGTTCGTTTTCGTCCACTCCGTACAATCGGGAGCTTTGAGACGTAAACTCCATTTTCCATTCGGGCTTAAAAAAAACCCTGATTCGTTCCTTCCGCCTCTTCGCTTCCGCTTTTATCATTGCTTCCTCTTTGTTTCCGTTGCTCATTTGAGGAAGACGCAGACCTCGAGGAGGAACTTCTCTCCCCAGAAATCCATGCCTCGATGTTTGTTTATTTTCCGATGGCCCTCCGGACATACTCCGTTCTCTTTCCTGTCAGGTTTTATTTCCCGGAGTTTAATCTTATTTGCAGAAATACACCTTAGCTTTTCTCGACTCCGGCGGGGTCAAAATCATTGTTTTCTACCCATTTGTAAATTTAGCTTTGTGAACTTTTCAGAAGCTAATCCGCATCTAAAACAGAGATCGTGCTTAATCTCGGATTACCAAAGACTTTGTGCCATTTTTATCTCATCTTGGGTCTCTGTGGCTAGACAGGAGTTAATCGCAAGTTCAAGGAAACAAGAAGCGGGAGTTCAGTAATAATTGACAAGAGTCTATTGCGTCTTTTCCCCGGTCGAACTCAAAGGAGACACCGTTTAAACTTTAAGGGATTAAATTACTCAGTAAGGCTACCATTGCAGTTATGGATAGTCATTAATAGTTTGCTGTTCTACTGAGATATTCTACATGGTCGGTAGTTAACATATAACCGGATTTTACTCTTAATTATTTATTTCTTCTAAAATTCGCTATCATGTGATTTGCATAAATTTAATCACTTTCGGTTATTTGTCAAGAAGATTGGTAAGGAAGATAGCTAAAAGTAACAGAGGTAATTATTGGGCTTTTTCTATCGCCCGGGCGAGAAGAGTCATTTAGTCGTTTTGATTTAGAAATCGATTCGATGGCTTCAATTATCTAAATTAATTTAATTTTCCTGCATATGTCGTGTGGGAGCGTTAATTTGAATACCCTCCTTCAGACGGGAACGCGCACTACCTGCAAGATATCGAGAAGTGATAAGGGAAAGATAATTAAAGGTATTCTCCCCGGTAGATAAAGAAGTAACTCCCAATCTATGGAGGTCCAAATGAGCGGAAGTTAAGGAGGCACTCCGGCCCTACAGGAACACCCTGACGGTCGCCCGGGTCTGAAAGGCACGGCGCAATCCTCCATATGACAGCTTTTGCTTATAGAGGAAAGAGCATATGACCAATGACTAATCCTCACCTTTGACCTTTAGATCTAATTTTGGAAGTGAGAAAAACCCCCTCAAAATTTAACTCAAGGCAAACCGGAGACTTTATGAATCGCACCACCCATCCTATTTCAATTGTGCACGAGTCGCCCGACAGAAAAATGAAATTCACATAAAGATCAGAATGCTAATTGTTGAATATTATGAGGAAACCATTGTTCGGTCCTCTTTGGGAAAGGTAGGAGGGGAGTTAGAGGGAATATGCAGTGCTACTGGGTTTTATACCCTGGGCAGGGGCTGGAGAGCCCTTCGTGGTCCGGGGAGTGCGAGTCGGTGTGCGTCATGGGATTGTGGGAGGAGAAACCCCTTCAGCAGGTTCCACACTGAAGAGTGATGTGTTGTATGTGAGAAGATAGAAAAGATACTGGTGTTGGTAATTCCTCTGTGCGTAACTGGAGCTGCCTGTGCGTCTACGAGTCAGACTCATAGCACATCTTGTATGCGACTAGCTCCCTACGAAGGCCGACATTTATTGACCCGCTCCCTCTCGCATTGAACCCCGGACCTAGAGGGAGTGCAAATCCCGCGCCTTATCCCCTCGCGCTAGCAAGAGACCCTGACTTGCCGGGGTCGTGGGTAAGAAGACGAAACAATGGATTGAACCGAAAGTTCAGAGATCGACTCCACTCGATGAGCGAAATTGCGAAGAGTCGAAACTAAAAATTACGCCCCAAAAATTGAATAAGAACGAAACAAATTGGAAATGGTGAAAAAGGAATTTTACCCAGCAAGAAGGAGGCAGGGCCTGGAATGATGATAATAATCATGCTTAATATGATCTGGGTAGTTACAGATATCCGAAAATACTGATTTAATCATCAGATAGGTAGTGCTACGTTTTAGTCTGTTTATAATGAATAAGAAATATAAGCGAAATTGCCAAGAGTCGAAACTAAAATTTATGCCCCTAAAAATTGAATAAGAACGAAACAAATTGGAAATGGTGAGGAAGGAGTTTTACTTAACAAGAAGGGTCTTTTAGGTTATTTATAATGAAGTAAGAAATATGGCATGGCTGCCACATATATTTTAACGCTACTGTGGGAAAGGATAAAACACTGAGACTTAAGAACCTCCACTATACTTCCATAAGTTTAAATAAAAAGGAAATTATTTAATATAGGAATTTCTTTGCGAATATAAACTACAGAACTACATAAACAAGGACCAGTGAAGACTCTAAGGTCCGCTCAAGTCCAGTCCGCATAAACATATGGTATTGGACTACCACTATCTAATGTTAGTGTATCATCCTTTTGTTTTGTTCTTTGGTTTTTTAACAAGCTGTTTGTTTTTTTAGCTGTTGTTTTTTTAATTATTTCAATCCTACTGTTCACACTTATATACATGTGTACCCTTTGTCATGCAGGCTCAGTCATTCCTCAAATACACATACAGACTCCTCCGAAAGATGCGGGAGGGGGGGGGGGAGGGTAATATAATAGAAAAGTACTCTCTTCTTCCTCAGGCTTCGCCTGCTAGTGATGAAACAAGGTCTGCTGACCAATGTTGCGTGCTCCTACTTAATCTGATTTATGACTTTAAGACCTTCAAAATGTTCAATAATTCCCGGACTAACATTATTAGGACCTTGGTTTGGCAATTCTATCATTCGAAAGAAAATGTAAAACAACATAAGGGTTTCAAATTTCGTTAGAATTTACCGAATAGTTACAATGTCATTACCAAAAATCAAAAGCAAAACGGGTACCGACCGACCCACATTCTGAGATATAGAGTCGCACGCAACTAAAAATACGTATATGACAGACAGAAAAAGAAAAATAGAATTCACATTCACCTCATGCCAGGCAAGGGGACGTTGCTGGCATCTTTTTGTTCATCATTTCATTTTATTCCTTAACTCATTATATATGACGTTTTCATCTATGCTTCTATTACGTTATATTTACACTATTGAAGTACTCATCATGTCGGTTTTTGAACATATTTACTGACGTGCTTTCTACTACACGTTGAGGCAGGCTATTCCACGTTTACGTGGTATTAGAAGTGAACTAATTTTGAACTATAGTAAAGTTAAAGCACTTATTTACTAATTTAAAACCATTTTGTGGTGTATTGGCCCTTTAGTCCATCTCGAACAATAGTCTGCAATCAGTATTAGTAAATCCTATTAAGATTTTGAATACCTCTGTCCATTGCTCACGTAATCGTCTACTTTCAAAGGGATAGTAGTTTTAATGAGCGGAGTCTATCTTCATACGGTTTGTTACGGATTCCAGGAACTAGTTTAGTAGCCCGACGTTGCACTATTTCTAACTGCGCTATATCCTTGTTTAGGGATGGAGCCCAAAATTGAACCGCAATTTCGAGGTGTGGTCGCACGAGCAATTTGTATAGTGGCAGGATTATATCTTTCGATTTGAAAGTGAAATTCCGAGCAATAAATCCTAGAATTCGGTTTGTTTTCTTACAAGCTCCTGCGCATTGTTTCGATACTTTAAATTCCTCTGAGATTAAAATCTCCAGGTCTTTTTCTAAGTTAATGGAGTCGAGGATTTGGCCTTTCATATGGTATTATACTTTTAAATTAGTTCATCCTAAATACATGACCTTGCATTTACCTATGTTGAAGCCCGTCTTTCCCCCGACACAAGCATTAAGTTTTCTACCAAACTTAATGTAAGTTAGGATAATTAGTTTTAATTCAATTTAAAGCAAAAACCAACAAAAGCATACCACGCAAAAAGTTTACGTTTATATAAAAGGTTAATAATGTAATTTAATATCTTTAGGAAAGATGATACATAATCGACATAAAAGGCTCCTTTATTATGAGGTCCGCGACTTACGAGACTACCTCTCGGCTTACCCCCACTTGCACCAAACGTACACGCGCCTTTCAGTGAGACCAAAAATAACTTCCGGCAGAGCTTCTGCTTGCCGGCGTAGTGAGAGAGCGAAGCGACCTTTCTCTGCCCCTCGACAGATAATGACGTTCATGATCTTCGTTCCTTTTCCAGAGGAAGTAAACTTACTTGGGAACAAAACACTTCTCTAAATAGGAAAGTTACCAGATGCTGCCCAGTTTGGGTAGGAATAAAACCAGCTTCTAGAGATAGATTCATTAAGGTCAAAGCAATTTACAAGTCGGAGCCCATCATTTCTCTACTTGCCGAGGTGATTCCTACCAAACGAACCCTCCCGCCTCCCGCTAGTTCCATAGTAAAGGTCATCTGCATTTTATGGTGAAACGTTGCACCTAAATACTCCACTCAAGTGACTCTCCTCAAAGTATACATCTTTAGTCGAAGCCTACTTCTCCATCCGAACTCGAAACTTCATTCACCCGGCAAGTTATTCCCTTCGCCTAATTTCAACGAAATTAAAGTCTTTTTAATTAATTCCGCAGGTTCACAAACTTTAACATAGGGTGAACAGAATAAGTTTTACAGTGCGTAATGCTAAGCGAATAAATTAATTGTATTAATATAAATATAATTTTGACTAGCAATTCTCACTAAAGTGAAGTCCATTGCTTATGTGTTACTATATTTTCGCATATTTATCGCTAAATCCATATTTTTTGTAATATATCCCCAAATACACTTTATTTCTTTGCAACCTTCCAAAGTAAAAGAGTTTAGAATGATTTCCTAAAAAAATCACTCCAAGACCGACGTTAATCAAGCAAGCAAATAGATTTTTTTATGACGTACAGTGTAGTTCCGCAAGTACCATTGATGCCTACAAATTTATTATCCCGGATTTGGATAATTGATTATCCATAATCGGGCACAAACGCATTCACTCTTTAGTGAATGCACATGAGACAGAATCTATCTGAACCCAACCTAAAAATAAGAAAAATTAGGTTTTGTTCTTCTGAAGACAGTACAGTAAGATTAGAATATAGAACATCATCCCCTCTAAAGTATTCTGGGGTGGAGAAATGTTCAATTGAGACTTTATTTTCTTGAATTAGATTGTGCTAATAAATTAATCGAAATGAAATTTTATTCTACATTCCTACTAATTCCAATTATTTATATAAATTAAACTATCCACAACAAAAGGAAGAATTAGTAGATGGCAAGTAATTTTTTGGTCTTTGGAATTCTAGCAAAAAACTTAGAAAAATACTTTGCCAAAATAAACACAGTCAGAGAAAAAATAGCTAGCTCCATTTAACCAAAAGACTTGTACAAATCTATCTGACATGGCTCTAGCCATTTATGGTTTAAGTGGGGATCAATTTCTACCTACTCGTGTATTCCCGGATCTTGAAGTTCGATGGAATTTTTCGAATGTAACTGATGGCGTTTCACCATTTGTTCCACGTTGTCCCTTCGTGGTTATATTCGAAAGGATTTAAATCTTAACCAGTGATGGATCTCCCAAATTATTGTCATGCGAAGAACTTTCAGGCCTAGGGCACTCGTCAATTGTCGTTTTGGAGCACTGAACTACTCATGTTGAAGTCATTCTGAAGACATTTCACAAACAACAGTATCGTGTAGTTAAAAACATGCGTGTAGAAGTGGTATTTCAAGTGCGTAATAGACCCAAACAAAGAGATAATTTCCTCATAAGTGGAAGACCTACAAATTATCATACACTCAACCACACTCGATATCTAGCTCGGAAGATTCGAGAATCATTGAATCAACACATTCTTTCCTGTTACAGAGAGGCCTTTTTCAGTGTTCCTGGTCCTTCTGCACTCGTGCAGTTTGTGAACTGCTTTTATCATGGACCTTTAATGATGAACTCAGGGTTATAAATATGTGTTATAATCCGACATTGTGTCAGGTCTCATCTTTAAGCATTTTCTCGACAATATCAACGGGTTTAAGCGAAGTGGTTTTGCAACTAATAACGTCTGGAACTTACAATAAGTTCGTCTCATATCGCTGCTTTATGTTACGCACTGTGCAGGTAGTAGACGCCGCAGATATTTGAAGGAAGGCACTAGTGCAAATATGTATGGTATTAAATATTTGGCAAATATGATTAAAATAGGAAAATTTCCAAACATTTTGCATTTAGCCAAATTTGTTTTTGAGAAAGAATTTACCGAAAGAACTGTTTATTAGACTTAAATAACTTTCAAATTTACTTACTTTTTTAGGGAAACCGATAAACAGAGTGAAATGCGAGATATTTTTTATAATAACTAAACACCTTTTTACTCACTACTGCAAAATTAATTAACGACATTTTATAGTAATAAAAGTTTGAGCCTTCCTTTAAACCAATTGTAAATGAAAGAAAAATCAGGGTTTCGAATCACTCTTAAATTCTGGAAAAGGTTTGTTAACCTCATTTAAAGAGGGAAGTCAATCTGGGGACGTGACTGCAATGACTTACCTTTTCAAACAAAGGATTGGTAATTCCACGTCGGTTCGCCATTTTTATCCTACACGAAAGTGTGAATGTGCGAAGCAGCGCTTAGATTGGACAGTGTGATAAAGTTTGGTTGAATGTATTCAATGAAGTATCAAATAAAAGGCATGTTGTTGGTGTGGCTGATTGTTTACAACGTTTGTTTTCCCAATTTTAGTTTTGCCAATTAATTATTTTCTGGTTTCTTGTTTAATTTTGAGTGGCACTGACTACAATAAATTGTCTTACTATTCATACCAATATTTGGTTCTACCAGTCTTGGATAAAAGTTTTTGTTTGGAGCTGAAAAACGCCCTCCCAGACGCCGCTGAGTCAAAACGAAAAGGAAGATTTAGTCATAATCGTATCACAACCCATCGTGGAGACAGAAAAAAAAATAATCATAAAATGTGTATAAGTAAATTTAATAAAGTTTCAAAACAAGAAAATGTGAAATTATCTGATGAAACTAAGAAAAAGGTCAAATTGGCTGTTGTTCATGTGCCGGAGGCCAAGGAAAAATAACCTCCCTGAGAGAAAAGAAGACTCAAATGTGCACAATAGCAAAACCTTCCTAATATGAATGAATGGAAGTGTGTATGAATTATCTTTAAAGTTCAAATTATTTTTTTTTAAATAAGTAAGTTATTAATATGATATTAGTTATATGACACGACTGACATTTTTACTGTCATGCTTTAAGTGAGTTTTCAGGACGTCCGTAACGTCTGGACACATAGGAAATATCTAGGAAATATCACAATGAGCTTGTTCACTAGACCTTAGTCCCTTGACTTCTTTCGCTAGGGTGAGCTAAAAGAGAAGGAGTACTCAAGAAAAAGTAAAGATACCTGATACCTGAGGGGACAGAGCATCATAAATGAATGGACTCAAATTGACGGAAATTCGGCCTTAGGGCATCGGGTAATCTCGCAAAGCGCATCAAAATTCGAATCATTAATAGTGGAAATCACATTGAAGATATTATTGATTAATATTTCAATTAAATAAAAATGTAGTTCCATTTTTATATTGAAAACATGCCTTTTGCATATGGATCCAGACTATAGGGAAACCCTCACAATGTAATTTTGTCTCTATTTTGTAGGTATATTTGATCTGATCACACTGGCCTCTTGGGTCGACCGACTTTGCCCTTGTCCAAAGTGTCCAAATGCATGAGAACCTAAGAAAATAAATTTGAACAACAAAATAAAGTGTTTGATAACATATGCTAACAAACTGAATAACAAACAACAATCCGTGATTCACACAACCAGATAGTGCTAAGCTAGACAATAATGAAATAGAGGGTGACCCCCCAAAAACGGGCCCCAAATTTCAATGGCCTCATTTCTTAATTTTATGCAAGGATTGAATAAAACTTTGGTGATAACTAATTTATTGTGTTTAAAAACATCTCATCAAAACATGAGAGTCTTTGGACTTTTATTCTTTATTCTAGAACACGGGTTCGAGATGACTTCGATTTAGCTCTGTGCATTTCTAGAGGCGCAGCACAAAGTTGTCCATGACGTGCTTACAAACCGACCGAGTAATGGCTCTGATCTACTCTCTGATGCTTTCTTGAGTTCCGTGATGGTCCTGGGTCTCCCTGCGTACACTCTGTCTCTAAGGTAGCCCCAGAGAAAGAAATCTAGGGGGCTAAGGTCTGGGCTGTGAGGTGCCCACTCAAAATCAGTTTTCAACCTGATCACACGGCCACCAAAGTTCTCTTTCAGCCAATCTCACGACAGGTTTGAGGTGTAAGAGCTTGCTCCATCTTGCTGGAAGCAGAACTTTCCCATAAGCGACGGGAACAGGGTCTGCAGCTCCCTCTTGATGTTTTTAAGGACCCCAACATACCGCTCCTTGGTGACTGTCACTGTCGCGCCAGATTCCTCGAAGAAGAATGGTTCGATGATACCTCTGGCTGAGATTGCAGTCCATACCGTGCACTTAGGGGAATTAGGGGTTTGAGGGCTACCTCATTTGGTCTGGAGGTCCCCCAGAAGACATTTGTCTTCGAATTTACCTTTCCTTCAAGATGGAAGTGAGCTTCATCTGAGGTCCAAAGGAGGTTAAGGAAAGTTGGGCTCTCCTGAATCTTCTCCAGTATCTTAACTGCCATAGCCTTTCTTTGCTTCTTGTCTGAGGTTGTAAGGGTCTGCTTCGTCTGTATTCTGTATGAGTAGACATTTACATCCATTACTAGCACTCTCCTGCAAGTTTCACGGGATATACTGAGGGACTGACTTCGCTTGCGCAGAGAGCATTTTGGACTCTGCTGAACTGACTCTCTCACGCTCTCGACCAGCTCAGCTGTACGCTTCTTGGGGCGTCCTGAATGGCTTGAACGGTTGTCACTGGCTACACTGAGATTCTCCACTGTCCCATAGTTCTCAAAATGGTACACTCATTCATGAATTCCGCTCTTGGAGGGGGATTTTTCACATTCGAACTGACGCACGAAATTGTCCTGCACTTTCTTGAACGAGCCTGTCTTGTAGTAATGTTTGACGCAGTATATTCTTTGCTGGAGCTCCCATTGACATCTAATTGTGTGTACAGGCGTTGCTTCTGTCATGTCCGCAAAGTACGGGTGATTAGTGGATGAAGGAAGGATATATCACAAAAAGTGTGTTCGTGTTTCCATTGTTCCAAGTAAATAAATGATCAACTTTACTTTTAATGAGCCCTACAGAAGGGGTACTATGTATAAATTGGTACACCTGGTACTTGAAGGAGCTGCACATCCTCCTGAACTGAGTAGGTCCCGTCACTCTATTCAATTGTACTCATTGATGGCGCCTGTGGAAACTTATTCTTCTCCCACTTCTATCTATAACTATCTTCTCTATCTTTTATAATATCTGCAGCTAAGCACTAGATGTTAGCAGCAATAGAAAGGAAAAAAATCTATCTAGATATAAGGACTCGCTGAGGGTACCATGCTATACATGGTACCTGGAAGGATTGCAAGTCCTCCCGGGATAACCCTGTGCTGTATGATAATAATAGATGAGCACCCACCTTACTCCTTAGTGGAGCGCCTATCTCCATTCCTCTTTATTACCTATACTTGTCTACCTCTTTCCCGATTTTGCTCTTACTATTGAAAGAGGTTTTGAGAGTTCTGCGCACTTTCTTCCTCTTGCCATAACCTAACCCAGTAGCAAGGAATGAAAACCCCTTAACTAAGAGAGGTATTAGTAACAAAGTGTGCTGGGTCGTCCACTCTTTTCACCACTATCAGTGAAAATATACAGTGGGTACGCCAGCGCCTTCTTTTATGGTTCAAAGTCACAGGACATATTCGTCATTACGGTGGGTCGGGTTGTCCCTAGTCGGGATACTCGACACTTCGGTGGAGGGAGATCACATATGGAAGGGCCACTTGATGTGGACATGAATACGGAGGTCACCTATTCCGAATAGAGACAAACTTTGACCAAGTTTAAGTACGCCCCTGTGCAAATCCTTCAAGCAACCGAGGACCCAAGAAGGCTAGAAGGACACCCTTCCTCATCTGGAGCCACAAAAACGGCCGAGTCCTTCCTAATTTTGGAGAAAGTAAGGTATAGGTGAGCCCGTCCGGCCTTGGGGCCCTCATGTGTTAATATATAAGACGGTTTCCTTCCATCCCTCCGCTCCTAGAAAGAAAAATAAAAAAAAAAGAAGCAGAAGGAGGTTACCGTTTCACCAAACCGTTAATGGACCGCGGGTGCAGATAACACAGCACTGTACCATGAATTTGGTAAATGGAGTAGTTTACGCTATGGGAATTGTGGACCTCTCCGTAGAGGACATAAAAAAAGAAGCTAGATAACAATGGAGCGGTCAGGGTCAGGGGTGTGATGAAGAGATAGAGAGAGGAGCCTTGAAGACCACATTTATATTTCGTCACGTTGGACCGTGCCTGACTTCTTGATTTGGTGCATGCTAAGTAGTTTTGCTACCGCGTCAAAGTATACATCCTTCGGCCGCGGAGGTGTTATTATAGTCAATGCTCTGACCATATGAAGATATGAATCGCTTTTGTAGCCATACCAACTCGGTTCAACCCGAAATATGTGCGAATTGTGCAAGGGCCTTACATGACAGGTAGCTTTCATGTATGCCAAAAAGTGTGAATTGCGATAGACCACACAATGCCTCTTCGAAGCTATGTAAATCGGATCTTCTAGAGAAAGTGGTCTTGCCTATTTAAGCTGAGGACCAAATCTTGTTTTTCAAGACCAAGAATTTGGTCAGCGCGAGCCATGACTATATATGCCTCTTGCATAAAGAAGGTGTCGGAAAATACAGACTTTAATATAAATTAGTAAGATCTTTTAATAATAAGCCTTAAAATGAAATAGTGGTTTATTTTTATACATTTTTAATTGTGGATTATAATTTCTTAGCTTTCTTCCTTCTGTGTCGATTATATCAGGGACAATTTTCCCAAACTATATTATTGTTCACTTTGAATTTAACTCGTATGGTTCACTGTAATTATTACACTCGATGTATAGACTTTGCGTTTTCTCTCGAAATCGTTCCTCTGTCATATTCATTTCACATTAATAATTGTACAGAATATCCAAATGGTGTAAGTATTTTACACATATTAATTTGACTATAGTAATTACACTCTTTTATTTCCAACTCAGTAACTATGCTCTTCATAGATTGAGTACAGAGATCTATTCACTTGGTGAGTACAAAAAGATTTCTAAATACTCTAAGACATATATATTAAGAGATGAAAACCACTGCTTCTGGCCCCTCCAGGCCTACAGACACGAGTACTACGCCGCCCATTTGGAACCCTCCTGCTGGTTCTACTTCCCATAAGTGCCAACCTGAAAGGCCTGATAGCTCAAGAAGCTCCATACCCCTGTGTGTGTGTAAAACTAAGGCTCTTGCCCCCTCCTCCTCCATGCAACCACTTCACTTACGTGAAGTGGACGCGGGTTTCCATTGAGTAGTCAGGTTCAGAGAAGGCACTCACCCGAAGGTGTAGGAAGAGCATCGGATCCCTCACCTATCCCAGAGGATGGATTGAATACCATGGAAAATGTGGACTTCTAAAAAACGAAGATTCCCCACCCCTAGGTAACCAAAAGCCCGCCACAGGATTCGAGGCAGACAGAGAAAAAGGTTTGCAAGGCGATCCTAATTTCCTTTAATAATTCGTCATGTGTTTCGGCAAAGAGCCCTCAGAGTTCTACCTCTGAAAAGATTAAAGCCTTCTCTCTGTGGTCCTTCTTTTCGAAGAAGGCCACACAATACCTATGATTTATGTCTGTACGGAATTTTCTTTCAATGGAATCGAAGTCCTGTTGACTCCTAACTATAAAAGAGGGGCTGCGGAGGCTTACTTCTCTGGTTCTACATTAGCTCTTTGTCTCCACAAAACTATGCTATGGGCGTTCCCCTTACCCACTCTCCCGTAGTATAAGTGTTTCACTACGCTGCCACACGAGGTGGAAATCGGAAAGGCAGATGCGTGATTTACACCCGAGATGATGTATCCGTTCTTATTTTCGCTTTAAATACCTGCTTCAGAGCAGTGGTAGTGTAGATCCACTTGGATAGGAGATATACTTTTATTTCAGTGTGCATTCCACTGTTAGCCTACTTCGAATCGAAGGAATTCCGCCGTGATGTAGAACGGTGGCTGATATCCTTTTAACTCCTCGAGGATTTAAACGGCAGTAACCCACTCTAGGAGGACGGCACTATCAATAACATGCATCAGGTCCTTGCCAACCCGATCATAGAGTTGGAGATAGGTGCCCTTAATGTGGATAAGTTTTCGCATCACATCCAGAAGATTGCTTCTATTTCTTAATTTGTCCGTTGGCTCTCCGAACATGCAACTAGATTTAAGGTGGGAGATGGTCGATGACCTTCATGGTAGTGATCACTTTCGCATCCAATTATGGTTTTTAATGTAGCTACTACTTGAGAAACCACCTGTTTATGCTAAGCGAGCTGCGTTCCGATCCCACTTCTTCATTAGCGGATACCGCCTCTGATCCGGAATTCATACCATACTCCATACTTTGAGACTCGAGTGAGTGAGGCATAACCATTTTGTTAAATTTATACAGTGGATATCCTCCCAGACTCCTTGTAAATGGATACCATGCTTACTTGTCCCCAAACCGAAAAGCGATTCCTCTACTTCCGCCAGTTTTCGCTCAACTTTTCTAACATCCAACCTATGTTGGTTGATGAAGAAATTAGTAAATATTAAACTAACTTTGTCCTAAACATTAGATGACAACTCTCTTATAAACAGTGCAGCTAAGTCCGCTTCACGCATGATGGTCTGTTCCGACTGGAAAATGCTATCTGTGAGCTCTTCTTTCTGGTACAGAATTTTGCCACGGTATTTTTCGATGTGGAAAAGGCTTGTGATAACACATAACAATACTACATCACAAAGATCTTCCATGCTATGTGAGTGAGAAGATGCCTCCCAATATATATATTGGATTTTCTGTAAGGCTTCGATTCGTCAAACGTGGGGAGGGAGGTCTCTACGGTCCAATAAGACAAGAGGGGCTGTCCCACAGGGAGATGCCCTTATTGTCACTCTCTTTGCAACGTTGAGCATCAATGGCATCACCAAAGTGCTACCTTCGGTGATGCCGGATCATTGTTAGGCTACGTTCTATGTAGGTGACCTTTCGATCTCTTTTGTTGGGTTCCAGATCCCAACTCTGGAGCGTCGATGAATCCACGAGGTATTAAATCTCATCTCTCGCTACAGTTAAGCGCACATGTTTTGATTTTCCTTGGTCAACACATACTGTAGGTAATGCATTTCTATCACTATCCACGGCTACACTACGATCAGGACTTTTTCCTAACCCGGGGAAGTCTGGATGTGATGCAATCGCACTGTTTTCTTGGTCTTGCTTTCAGCCGACACTCCACCTGGGATTCTCATATTTGCATCCTAGGTGTCTCTGGATAGAGGTAGTACCTTTGCTGTCTGTCGGTTGCTCCCTAACTGGTAGGGTGGACGGGCACCACTGGTCCTCATCCATCTCCTAAACTCTCACATGCTGGCTCTAAGCGCCACACCCCGGTGCACCACCTCAGCCAGCAGGCTAAACCACGTGCGAGGATGCTGTTTACACTGCAACTCCAAGCTAAGGGGAAGAGCTGGCTCTAGCAGCCAACAAATAGCCTGGCAGAGGAGATCCTCGACTGATTTAACGGCCAAGTGTAGGGGAGTAATCCTTCCAAATCAGGACTGAAGCCCCGAAGGCGAACCAGTGCTTTGTGCTCACTAACTCTGGCAGCTTCTGCAGCAAACCTGGTGCCAAACGCACTAATGTGCATTAATTTGGACGACACCGGCAAGACCAAAGGGAGATCTTGACGACTGGGCAACCCAGGATATCCATACACTTCACCAAGGCCTGCGCCCTGGAGAGATCACATCAGTGGCGCTGTCCCAGCGACGAAAACAATACGGGAAAAGGAGATGTGGGGAGAAAGAAAAGTACGCAGACGACAGAGAGGAGAGTCAGAGCCCTCTAACGGCACCATCTTCACATGCAAAAGTACAACAGGATCTGCCATTTAAGGATCGGACTGTACAGTCAAAGCCGGCGCTGCAGTTTCACTACGCAGCGGAAAAAGTCATAATCATTCTTTGTTTATAATTGACTCTTCTACAACTTTGTTCTCTATGAAATATTTCGTATCTGTGAGGAAAATGCATTTTCACCTCATCTTTTACACATCTTCACTGCCAGATGTAAGACTCATTTCCCTCTCCCTCTCTACTGAGACAGATGCTGTTTGACAGAATTTATTATTTGGGGGGCGGGAGGCTGGAGGTCTACAAGCCTGATTGTAATATTAATGCCGAGCAAGGTGGCGGGTCTGACGCTATGCCTTTGCGGGCCGGAGGTTGCCCGCCCCTACTCTAGGTGGTGACGATCTACCACACCGGTCTCTCTTTGGCGACTTGTACCTTCTGTAAGAGTCTTATTTTGAGAATATTTGTCGATTTGTCGCTGCGCCTTAGCCTATGCGCTTATACGCGTGGATCCAGTGGATACCTCAGTTGCCAGCTGCTTTCATTACATACACTGCCGGTCTTAACGGTGCCTATGCCACCGAAATAAGCCAAGCCAACCCTAGTCTTTCGGCATTAGGGCGATGCAACTCTTGCGAGAGCTCGATGTAGCTTGAGGGTCGGTGACATCTCTGGTTTTGCATAGGAAGACATCTGAAGATTAACACGTTTGACTATTTATTCGATTTGGGGGAGCACACGTCACCTCATCTGTTTGAAGTTGGCGGGGCTATACTTGGGCTTGGGTCTATCTTCAAGGCCCACCTGTTTGCATACACCGCTCTGTATGCGAGATTAGTGTCGTGTCCGGTTTGGAGAAAAAAATGCGAATTATATTGACTCACAGAGTGCCACGAGTGTTCTCGAAGCATTTGAATCTCCGCACCCATTAGTGTGCTATATCCTGGCCGCCATGGATGTCGTGAGTCGGAGGGATGGAGAGATTGTCTTCTGCTGGGTTCCCTGAAATCTCGGAATTGTGACAACTGAGCGCGCCGATAAAATCGCCAGAGAGTCAGCAAGGACGGGTGGCCAGACCAGCATTTCGTTCTAACCCACACAGACAAAATAGCAGGAGACGTCCGACTGGAAACTAAAATTGAACATAATCGCGCCGCGACTGTTGCAGTGGTTCAACCTTCCAATGCATCAACGCCTAAATTTGGCTTCTGTCATCTCCAAACTTGGCACACTTGAGGGACGGGTTTACATTTTTTTTGAGTACTTTCCTGCACCTTACTGCTAGGACTGCGTTGTTGCTAATATCTCTGATGTATTCTTGGTGACTGTCCCAGTCTAAAAGATCTTTGATCACGCTACCTGTCCCGATAGCCGGTAGCCGGTAGCAGGACAAGTGAAGTCGCTCCGGCTTGTCCCTTATACCCAGGCTGTGTTCGTGCACACCTGATTGTAACATAATTTAATTAAAGAAGAAGTTATGTATCGTTCATTGTATATTGTTCTCTGTTGTTTGTGGCATGCTCGGGCGGTGGAGGTAGGTAAGCCCGCCCCGACGCCAGAGCACGCCGCTTCTCTTTTTGTGGGATTTTGCTTCATCCTCTTTGTTTCTGGTTGAAGTTTGTGCCGTTTGACTTTTTGTTTATGTTTAGGCTATTAATTATTTTTAATATAGCGTAACGATTAGGTTAGTTTTTTTCCACAAAAATGCCCTCGTTGTTTGCTGCAAGAAAAGCGCATTTGAATTCATAAAACATACTATTATGGTCGTTAAAGATACACCATTTTTCTAGAATCCTACTCTATCTACCCCATTATCATAATGAAGGGGTCAAAAGTTCTAGGTACCTTTAGCCCAGCACTGCGCAACATTGATTTCCATATTTAATACTCTCTCCTTCCGCCCAGTATCATTATCGTTACCTTTGATTTCTTTGTTAATTCGTCCCAATCAGGAACCGTAATGAAACATTAATTTCTTATAATTTTTTACATATCAGTTTCCTTTTATGTTGAGTTTGGCAGAGAGTCCTCTACTTAGTTTGATGTCTTGTTTATTTGAGTTTCTAAAGTTAGTGATAGTTCATAGTTGGTTGGAAGAAACGAGATATAGTGTGTAAAGGAGGTTGAAATTAATGACTTGTTTTTAAAGAGACTTATCAGTACTCTGGTATTGACAGGACCAGCCCAAAGTAAAGTTTTCTCTAAAAAAAAACCTATATTAAAATGTTCAGGTTCATTTAGTATCTATTAATTTCTTCTAAAGTACTCACTTAGTTAGTTTATATGAGCTAATCAGTTTCATATAAGAAGTCATTAAGTTATTTTCTATTTTCTAGACTATAATGGTTTGTTGTTAATTTTCTTTGACGTGCCACTTCTCCGGTGGTGTTCAAGTTCGAAAAGCAAGATAGGATGTGCTCTGTTTATAAATCTAGAGTACGGTACAAAAAAATCAGAATGGCGCTATTTTTATAACATCATCTTCCATATTTTTGCCATAAAAATCCAAGGTTGTCAAAACTGGTGTACGAAAAATACATGTATAAATTACGTATGGGGTCAATGATATGCAAATTTGGATAAATAAATGGAAAGCTATAATTTTGGTGTCCAAAATGATCCGAACGACAGCGGAGAGAAATTTATATTCAAATATAACTTTTCTATTGCAGTGGAAAGCCTTTGTACATGTAATAAATAACACTGGTCAACAAGTTTTTGTTGCATTGATATCAAACACTTGGTATTACTTAATTTCTTGTGCTGATTTCAGATCTGAAGTTAGTTTTTTTTCTTAGTGCTCTACTTTTTGTGCAATCAAGGCTTTTTAAAATCACAAAATTTCGTCATCACATTGACCTCGTAGTCTATTAGGAAAAATATGTGATAAAATATGTTATAAAACTCTTTAATATAGCTGGGTAATAAAAAGGAAAATGCAAGATAGTATAAATATATTCAAGATCACGATTTAAAACACTTTCACAAATCAACAATGGTTATAGTTTATATAAAACTGATTGGTAGATAAGACATTTGTTACTATGAGGAGGCAAAGTTTAATTGCAGTTGACTCAGGCATGAATTTCCGCTTGTAGCTTTTGTGCTTGTGGACTGTCTCAGGGCATTCTCGTTTAATGCTGCAGCAGTAATCTGCCATCATATGTTTGCCCCTTCTTCCTTGGTAACTCTCTTCCATGGTCTTAAGGTCCTGATGGAACTGCTCGCCTTGCTCGTCACTTACTGATCCTACGTTCTCAGGGAATCTAACAAGATGATTATACAGGTAATGGAGTTTGACACTCATGTTACACCCAATTTTTAATTTTTTTTTAAATTTAAGGAGCCTATCTGGCGACTACCCACTTGGGCATAAGTCGCCGGAATCACTACAGCCTAGCACCAGGCCACTTTAAAATAAGAATATGAAAATACAACAATGATAAAAAGGGAAGATCGTAACAATTAGGAAGCAAGCTACGGGGGCGGGGGGAGGTCCCCCTCACTCCAGCGCAGGAGCGTGAGACCTGAAAAGAAAACAACAATAAAAAAATAACGTAGTTAAATAAAGGGGAGAAGGCCGGCCTCCCCCCAAAAGTCTAGAAGTCCACGAGTCAATGTGCACGAACTCGTCCCGAGTACAAGGGACAGGCGGTAGCGACCCCGCCCATCCCAGTACCGGGACAGGTAAGTGCGCAAAGATCGCCCAGACTGGGACATTCAACAAGAATGTGCCGAACAGTCTGGGGGACAATGCAGTCTTCACAGTAGGGCGCTGGATAGCGCTCCATCAAATCAAATGACGGTGCGTCCCACGAGTATGCCTAATTCGGAGACGACAAAAAGCAACCTGAAGCCTTCGCGTCATTGGGGGGGGGTAGGTCCATGGCAACAGTCGCGGTGCAATGACACGCAACTTTAAGTTTCCTTCGACCGTCTCCCATTTTCTTTGCCAAACAGCCCGAAGAGCTGCCCGTATTCCTTCCATGTAGTCGGTGTGAGAAAGAGCGAAACGCTGATCCAGTCGCAGAGTGCTCGTGGACTCTTTGGTGCCCTCATCGGCGCGCTCATTCCCCGCAATTCCTACATTTACAGGAACTCGGCAAAAGAAAAAAAGATAATCTCGACATTCGCCCGGCTCGCCAAAACCGTGGCGTCACGGATATGATGAACCAGGAGATGCGGAGATTCCAATGTCCCGAGAGCACTCAGGGCGCTTTGTGAGTCGCTATAGATCACAATCCGGTCTCCGACCCGGGCACGTCGCGTAATCTCTCGTACCGAGTGATGTATTGCCGCCAAATCGGACGTGAAGACAGACGCAGTGCCTAGCAGAGCCCCGCAGACTTTAAAAGGAGGGGATACGGAGTGGAAGCTGACCCCCTCTTGGGACTTGGAGCCATCCGTATACACTGGCACGGTTCCAGCGTGAAACGAGGTGTGCTGCAAAAAGGTCGAACGCAATACTATTGGCGCTGTACAAGCTTTTGGAGCAGAGGCGTGGCGACAAATAGCCAAATGTGGTACCCTCTAGGGTGGCGTCCTGGGCAAAACTAGGGGCGCCACCGGCCCGAGAGCTATACCTAGCTCTCGAAAGAGTTTCCTGCCCCTAAACTCTTTGGGTTTAAGGTATGACTGGCGTCTCTCGGCGGCATAGGCACCGTCGAAATCAGCTGCGGATGCAGTGAGAGTTGTTGACGACTGAGGGAGGCGCCGGGCTCACGCGTACAGACGAGTGATGCACTGTACGCGGCTTAGAGGGAATGGCATCTCACCAGCATTGACAAATAGGCTCTCAATGGAGAAAGTGCGGAAGGTACCGGTCGCCAGGCGAAGGCTGGTGTGGTGGATCGAGTCCACCTTCCGCAATAAACGATCGGCTGCGGATGCATAGAATTCGAATCCGTAGTCAAGCTTCGAACGAACAAAGGATCGATGGAAAAGTAAAGCAGTAGCCCTATTAATGCCCCAAGCGCTGAACGTCACGAAGCGGAGAATATTCATGGCGCGGGTACAAGAGACCCTAAGGCTGAAAATATGAGCCGCATCCCAGGTGAGGAATCGGTCAAATACAAGACCAAGGAAACGGTGCGATTCAACCACTTCCAGGCGCACTTCATTAAGAAACAAATCTGGGTCTGGGTGTAGCCGTGGATGGCGGCAGAAGTGCACCACCTTAGTCTTGGCCAAAGAAAACCGAAACCTGTGTGCTTCGGCATAGCGAGAGACGCGGTTCAATGCCTGTTGGAGTCGACACTCTAGAGTTGGTATATGGGCCGCGCCAAAAGAGATCGAAAGGTCGTCCAGGTAGAGTGTAGCGAGAACATCTTCCGGCAGCACCGAGGTGATGCCGTCGATGCTCAAGGCAAAGATTGTGATACTGAGGACACTTCCCTGCGGGACACCCTCTTCCTGCTTCATTAGGGCGGAGAGGGCTCCTCTCACCCGAACGCGGAATCGACGATCTCGCAAAAATTCAGATATAAACATTGGGAGGCGTTCCCTCGCCCCCATCGTGTGGAGAGTCACCATGATACCGTATCGTGATGCGGTATCATTGACTTTCTGAAGATCGAAAAACACCGTGGCGTAGTGCTGTCTACGAAGGAACGCCTCGCAGACGGAATTTTCCAGTCGGAGCAGAACATCCGACGTGGAGTGGAACTTGCGGAAGCCGCACTGTGCAGAAGAAAGATGGCCTCCGCTGTCCAGGAAAAAGGCTAATCTAACATTTACCAATTTCCACATCAAATTGCACACGCAAAAGGTTATAGAGATTGAGCGGACACCGGCCAGAGTAGAGTCATCTCTCCCCGGTTTGAAAAAGACGAGCACAGTAGCAATTTGCCAGGAATCTAGGAGGAGACTTTTCACCCAGATCCTGTTGAGCAAATCTAAGATAAAGGCCATGCCTCGCTCACCCAGGTGTCGAAGCATGGCGCACGGGACATCGTCCGGACCATGGGTGGTGTCCGCGCGCGAAGCAAGAGCGGAACGCAACTCACTCACAGTAAACCTGTCGTTGAAGGGTTCTCCGCCTCTGGAGGTAGAATCCAGCCGACGGCCTTCCGCAACATCACGACGGGCATTGAATGTTGGCAGAGCAGCATCCCGGCTAGAGAATGCGGAGAATGCGGGCGCGAAGGTTTCTGCCATGGACGCGGGGTCCGAGATTGCGGTCCCATTTTCCTGGAGAACGGGAGAAGGGTCCTGCAAAAACTTGCCCCGAATCCTTTTGACTCGCTTTCACACTTCTGTTAGAAGGGTCTTCCCGTTAAGTTAAGACACGTATGCGCGCCAAGAAGAGCTGCGAGCGTGCTTCGAAATATAACAAAACCAAGCCATAGCCTGACGAAATTCAGCAACAGTGAAATCGTTCGGGGTGCGCTTATAGCGCATGTAGGCATAACGCTTTTGTTTGAGGGCCGGCTCACACTCGGCCGACCAACAGGAGTGTGGTTGGTGTGAAAAACGGCCAGACTTTCTGGGAATAGTAATCAGGCGCGCGGCGATGATGTTACAGAAGAAGAACTCAACGGTCTAATCTACCGACCTACACTCCTCAACTGAGATAGAGAATTCAATCATTTCCTGAAATGCATGTCACCGCGCCCAGGCCAAGCACCCCCGAAATGGGCTCTCAGGCGGCAGTTGCCCAGAAAATAATATATAAATGGGAAAGTGATCACTAGCATGGAGGCCATCGACCTTCCCACAATCAAAATCATGCTGTGCATCCGAAGAGCACAAAGATAGATCAAGGCAAGAAAATGAATGCCTAAACTCATCCACATTTAGGACACCCATCTCAAGCTCTTCGATCAGATCGGCAAGGACTTGTCCCCTGGGATTTATGGAGTAATCTCCCCAGAGAGGATGCCTGCCGTTCAGATCTCCAAGCAAGAGATAGGGCCTTGGCAACCGTGCCACGACGCGGCGGAAGTCCCCCGCGTCGAAGTCAGCTGACGGTGGAATGTACGCAGAAATCAGAGTATACCTCCTATCCAGGTGCAGCTGCACAGCCACTGACTGAAAGGAGGTATCTAAAGTGAAATGAAGAACGGAGAAATCATGCCATGTGTAAACCGCGCATCCCCCAGCCCGGCCATATCGTGGTGGTGGGGTTGCAAAACTCTTATACCCCGGGAGGGCGGGCAGGGGGCACGCTGCTAGCATGGTGTCCTGCAGAAAAATAGCTAACGGGGAATGGAACGAGACGAGCCCCCACAGCATCTCCAAGTTGGCCCGGAGTCCACGGCAATTCCATTGAAGGAATATGCCATCCAGGCCTAGCTCACAGGAGACGCGGGGGCCCTCTTCGTACAGAAAACCCTCACCGGAATGGCCGTACGCTTCCCGGAGGCAGAACCCCGGGTGCTGTTGGCCAGACAAAGCGCTGAAGGCGCTGTTGGCCGGACAAAGCGCTAAAGGCGCTGTCGCATTCGAGGACTTATTGGGGAAGGTTGAGCTCACCATGCGGATATTTTCCTGCCTCCGCCTCGAAACCTTAGGCGGGCGTTGCGGCTTCGGAGGCGGGGGGCCTTTCTTTTCTAGGATCCACCGTCTCCGAGCCACTAAGCCCACCACTAAGCGTGGGCGAAGGGGCCGAAGCTCCTTTGTTGCTGTCCTCCTTTTGGGGGACAGCTTTAGGAACCCCGGAAGATTTCCTGGCGACCAGCTTCAGGGGTGTTGCCTCCTGTGAGTCTAACGACTCGGTGGAGGCGCGTGGCCGTTTCGCCTAACGGGAAACGGTCAAGCTAGGGAAAGGGGGGAGGAGCACTTGTTTTAGCCGGGGCTGTGTGTGAACCCTTTGTGCCGCCAGCTTTACCAGGGTAGCGCCCGGGTTGAGTAGAGCCCATAGAAGGGCTCCGAAAGGGCGCGGAAACAACCGTGCTCGTTGGCCTGGGTGGGCCAGGAGTAGAGGGTGTCTTTCTAACCATTGAAGCATAAGACGTCCCAGGCAGAGCCGGGCGCGCCAGGACCAAGTCCTTAGCCTTTCGGAATGAGAGTCGATCCTGGGCCTGAACGGCCATGATTTCTGTTTCAAGGATATATGCACCACATTGCCTCGAAGAAGTGGGGTGCGGTTCTCCGCAATTGACACACTTGGCCACACACGATCTGGACTTATCGTGTGCGACCTTGGAGCAATTTACACATAGTTCGGGTGCCCCGACTTTGAACGTCTACATCAACGATTCGTATGCCCAAGGCGGTGACAGTAATAGCACCTCCGCGGCAGTGGCACGAATGCCTTCACGCGGTAGTGGTACCAACCGGCACGCACCGACTCAGGGAGCTTGTCACAGTTCAACGTGATGAAGAGTTTAGAGGTGGTGAGTCTTGAGGCCCCTCCCTGTTTTCTCATCACACGTTCGACCTTAACCGCCCCATGGTCGGCAAGTGATGTCCTCTATGGAGTAGTCAACGAGTTCCCTCGCATTAAACACTCTTTTCACAAACTTCATGGTAGAGTGCGGCGTCACACTCACCGGTGTGCCATTAAGTGTCCGAAGAGCACTTATCTTGGCCGCCTCGGAGAGATTCACCGCATTCGCCAGAAGGCTACCGTCCGAGAAAAGGGTCACCTTCGGCTCTCATCCAATTACACTAGCTAATGCTCTCCTCTGATGGATCATGTTGCCCTTGGCCAACATGCTGCCATCAGTAGAGCGAATAACGAGGAAGCGTTTGAAGCCAGCGAGTTCGAAAACGCCAGGTAACCTCTGAATGAGGGGCCCCGATGTTATCGAGGCTCCTCCCTGCGCACTTTTGGTCTTAGTGGAGGCTCCGCACCGGGGGGGGGCAGAGGGGCCGGATGTGGTGATCTTGGCTTGGTCGCTTACCGAAGCAGCAGAATCATCCGTCGCCGCAGCCCCCGCGGATGGAGAGGAGCCCCGAGTCTTTTTAGTCTTTTTAGTCTTTTTCCTGTTCTTTTTCTATTTAGGAGAGGAGGGCGGGAATCAACCCGCTTTTCCCCTCGGCCGGCAGGAGCCCCCAGGCCAGATGAACCGGCCTCAGCTAGGTCCTTCTCCGAAATGGAGAAGGTCCTGACAGTCGTAGGAGCACCGGTCGGAGGAGATCCCTCCCCTCCTTCTACTGCCTCAGAAACCCTAGCCGTTTGAGGAGGATCTTGCATAGGGGCGGAATTGGGTTCAGCGTTTGGCGCCGAGCTCGGATTACCTCCCATGGAGGGCCCTACTGTCTGAGGCTGGGTTGCCTCAAGGACCATCTCTATCTCAGGGGGGCCTCCAGTTACCCTTTTCCCCCAGGGTATCACAGGTCCCGTTGACAGCGCTGTCTCTAGTCACGTCTGGGAAGGCACAGGCCTTGATCCCGGCAAGGTTTAATATTCTTGCCAGTAGGTCTTTTGAGGGAAGCGACCGAAGGGGCCTGGCTTCCCTCTCTCCACTAAGGGGGGTTTGCCTTACCGAGACGCTTTAATGGGGAGCGGACGGCTATGGGCTGCCTTCTGGCTTTCTTGGCAGTCCCCTTGGAAAGAAAAGGGGGGACTGCGGCTGGGAACAGGGAGGTGCCCGAAAGCACCTCCAGAGAAGGGGGTGAGGGGGAGTCCCCTACACCCGTACGCGAAGGAGAGGAGTAAGCCTCCTCTCCGGTTAGAGAAATTTGGAGGGTCCCCTTTGCAACCACAGGGGAAGGGGACCTCCATTCTTTCTGTGGAGCTACCCGAGGGTGGCTCCGACGGTGGTTGCGGAGAAATTAAGGGGATTTTTTTGATAGACTCATCATTGGGCATGGTGACCCTATATTCTATACGGGATGCAATAGCTCATCACCCCTCGAGGTAGCCGCCCACTCTGCAAGGGGTGCGTACAGGCCTGGCAGAGCCAGGTGCCACCATTTAAGACAACCCCTCCCGCCTGGTGACCTGGAAGCCCTTCAGCATGGTGGCTCCACATTGGGCATGGCGTAAAATTGATAGAATGTGAAGCGGAAAGGAAAAGGGATGTGAGGTAGGTATAGGTGGGGATGAAGCAGGTTGTTAAAAAACCACCATCTCAAACTAGATCTAAGGGGTTAAGGAACATTGTCCCCTCCCCCCTCAGCTCCGATCCGGGACGGTTGGCCGAGAAGAAGGTCAGCATCTACCCTGTGAAATTAGTGGCTGACCAGAGAAAGTTGTGGAAGAGGGTGTATAAAAAGCGAGGAAACAGAGGGGGAAACACAAATCTCTTCACGAAAGAGAAGAGGCTTAGCTGGGGTCGGTCGGGTTTATGAGTCCCGTCAGCACGGCGGCCACGATAGCAAATCGCTTCGCCTCTTACGGAGTTTACATGAGATAAAGCTCTTTATCCACTCCTGCGGTTGGCTTCTTAGATTTTTCTTCAATGGCTTTGCTCGAATTATTGTAATGAGTCATTATTGAAGGACAAGGAACATAAAATTAAAACCCTCTCTTATGGCCACAGGTGGCGGCATGTCGAGTCCCATCTCAACCTATGTGTCTTAGTTACCAGGAGATTGTAAGCTAATAGAATCAAAAGTTCTATGTGATTGCAAGGTAGGAGTGTGTTTTAAACAGGGATTTATTGGTACATCTTCTATGTATTCCCGATATCGCTCATGTTCTAACACTTTGTTAACAGAGCTATCCCGTATTACATCGAATAAATTTGATGATGTAATGCGCTACAGGATCAAAGAATTACAAAGATAATAGTATTGATTCAAGAGGAAAAAACTCTCCTCCACGGAAAGTGTTTGTACTAGCCAAATTATTCAGCTGCGTCGATTTCTAAACAGTGGTACCGTTCGGTTCAACCGATAATTTGATTTCACTAATTTTTCTTAACCAACTAAGCTCCCATTTTCATCAGGAGAGAATCACTTCGTGCAAATATTATTATTGCATCTCCACAATTAGTATGTATTGGATACCATGTGCCAACAGGTAATTAAAAAATAACTAAGAAAAATTACAACTGCCATCATTGTGTATTAAAGTTATGGGGTGACACACGCCCCCCGCTACCGGACACTCGAGTAGAAATGGCGTCCCTTCTTTACACCTGTTGGTATAGACTCCCCCGGCACTATTCAGATAAAAGGAAAGAAGGGTGCGAAAAAGGCCTACAATCTCTTGTTTACTTGTGCAGCTACTCGTGCCATTCCCCTGGAAATGGTAGGTAACAACGACCTTGAAACATTTATTTGAGACTTTAAGTAGGCGATTTTGAGCGAGAGGCTTTGTACCTAGGAGTGTATACAGAAATAATGCTGCAAGATTCCTGAATTGGCTATATATTTATATACTGCACATGATGCTAAAAACTGTTAGTGTATACGGTGGATGTTTAACCCGGCTAAGGCGACTTGGTCCAATGTTTTCGTTGAGTGATTGGTGGGGTTGACCAAGAACACTCTTGAAAAGATCTTGGGTATTCGAATCGTAGAATGCGATGATATGACGAACCATCTAGCTAAAATAGAGATTTTTCTTAATCATAAGCCCTCTCACTTGTGTTTCAGATGATGCAAATGAACTATATCCTTTAACCACCTCCGAACTCTTCTTTAGCACGAGAAAGGTTCTTCTGCAGCTAACGTTTCAAAATGGTGAGGAACCGGAATATGGAACCTCCTTTGTTTTGACTAACGCTAGACGGAAATAGAAAGAATACGGTACTGAGCTTAACGTATGTAGCGCAATAAGTAATCAGGGTCTCGTAGGAAACCTGCAAGAACACCTCGGGAGAGGTGACAACTGCTGTCGGCAATGTCATACTTGTCCAAGAGGAGTCCTCTAGCCTAAAGCGGAGATTGAGACGAATTAAAGAGCTGCAAACTGGATGTGACGGGAATGGTCCGTGAATGACATCCGTGGCCATAACCAGCCCACTCTCTGAATTCTACCTACTCGAGATCAATGCCCTATTATTCAGATCCAACTGCAGGGAAACTCTCGGCAGGCATGGCCTCAAATCACAGCCCACCTGCGGATAAACACCCGGTGGGCATCTTCTAAAAATCAAGCTTACCTGCGGGACCACTCTCGACACGACTGATTTCAAACTTAGAACCACCTACAGGTAAAGTCCCGGAAGGCATTCATTGGATTTTAAGAAAGATTAACGCTCTCTTTCAACCTTGTTGGGGTTTCTGTAGGTGTGAAAAAAGAAAATGGGAGATTAAGAAGAGGTGTAAAAGATGACCCGAGAGAGAACACCAATTTCTCATGAGGCACGGGGTCGGGAGTGCATGCTACTTCTACAGGTCTCATTTGTACCAGGAATATTACCTCTCTTAAACCATCGATTTGTTGGTCAAGCAGCTGCATGCATAGTTTCAACACCGGAGCCACCTGCGAGTCAAGAAGC
Source organism: Ceratothoa steindachneri (assembly GCA_963969495.1). Classification (NCBI taxonomy): domain Eukaryota; kingdom Metazoa; phylum Arthropoda; class Malacostraca; order Isopoda; family Cymothoidae; genus Ceratothoa; species Ceratothoa steindachneri. Next base: position 9,571,859 of record OZ018339.1, read on the forward strand.
CTCATCCATGGTTTCAAGTGTCAGAACCCTCTTGCGGACCGTGCAGCTACAAGTATGGTATTCGGTGTCAAGTCGTCGGCCCCACCTGTGACCCTCCCAGTCTAGATGCCGCACTGGCATGTAAGCGAATCCATTGCATACCTTGATTGGGATTTCCTAATTGAATTTTGCTCTCACAGATTAATGCCTTTCTTTTTTGCGATTTGGCTTCGTCTTTTGTGGCAGTCGTTGTCTTTAACCTTAATTTCAAATGAAGAAATGCTATGCCTTTTCAAGACCTTTTCCATTGTCACCCATCTCCTGTGTGTCGGAAAACTTTCCTTACGACAGTTATAATTCAATTAAATTATATATGATCATAATTATTAACTAGTTGTAATGTTGGCCAACCAAATTGGCTCCATTAGGTATAAAGAGCCCATGTCATACAGAATCCAATCTAGCCTAAATTGGTCGCTTAGAATTCTATCTGCGTGGATTGCTGTCAATGGTAGCTCTCGCCTTATAGCCGTGGTGCTTGGCTCTCATTCGTCCACCCGAAATAATTTTTGGGTGTTGGCGCCGATTACCCGTTGTTGTAAGGTGTGTTTAGTTGTAAATAATATTAGTTATAAGTTATTATTATTATACAAATACAGAAGTTTCCAATAGAAAGGACAGCCTACAAGACCAAGGGTGGTCCCATAGGGAAACATACTGCAAGAAAAGAAAAAAAAGAGAAAAAAAGAAAAAAAGAAACCATATTAAAATATTTAAAAACAAAGTTATTGATTAAACAATAAATTTATTTACTTTAGATTCAAACGATGTAATATTAGATGCTGATACACATTCTTCTGGCAATTCATTCCATTCCTTACAAATATTAAGAATGAAACAGCGAAGTAAATTGAGTTGTATTACATCGAACAACAGAAAACGCTTTGCTGTTCCCATCAATAATGTTATTAGAGTGACGTATGAACTGAGCCTACTGTAAAAGGCTCAGGCAGAGCAGGATGGAGTGGATGTTCATTATAATTTAAAATCTTAAATACAAAAATAATGATCCGACCAATCTACGTTTCTGTAGCTCAATATTTAGATTGGGCAAGAGAAATTTAATATTATTGATTGCTCTATCGAGCAATCTAAGATGACAATCCGCAGCCGACATCCAGACAGTAGAACAATATTCAAATTAAGGCAAAATAAAAGCAAAGAAGGAACGTAAAACTGTATCATTATTACCAAAGGTTTTTCTGCATTTTCTAAGTAGACCCGTCTTCTAAGCAATGGAGGAAGAAACTGAACGAAGATGAGTTTCAAAAGTAAGCTTGCTGTCTAAAATAACACCAAGCAACTAAATATTATCCGAAGAATCCAGATAAATATATCAAGCAATAAAGGCGGATGCTTTGGATTTGAAATTCTACTGCGACTAAAAATAATTGAGTGTGATTTTTCACCATTCAAAACCATGCTCCATCGAATACACCAACTAGAGATTTTTACCAAATCTCTATTTATAGATTTTGCCACCTCAACTCGATGTCTTGGTGATGGAATAAATGAGTACAATGATGCATCGTCAGCATAGGCCATCATGTTATTCTCTAAGTTCTGCCACATATCAGCAGTATATAAGTAAATAAAATAGGTCCAAGGACACTACCTTGCGGAACACCAGAGATCACATCAACCATATAACTCCATTTCCCATCAACAACCACACATTGCTTACGATAGATAAAAATTAATTTAAAATAGAATAAAAAGGACCACATACACCCATTAATTTAAGTTTATATTAACAAAGCTATATGGTTAACTCGGTCAAAGGCAGAACTGAAGTATAGTGATAGTAGCCTGGCTTCAAACTCTGCATCAAGGTTAGATTGCAAATGGTGGACCAAATAAGACAAGGCATTACAGGTTCCTACACCCTTTCTAAATCTTAATTGAGTAAAAGATAGTAAATATTATTTTATACTGAACTTATTAAGATGTCTATCCAATAATTTCTCAAATATCTTAGATATAACAGGAGTTATTGAGATAGGCCTATATTCAGATGCTAAATGCGAAGCTGAGGCTCCTTTAGGTATAGCGGTTAAATTGGCAACTCTCCAACAAAGCGGGAATTTACCAGTACGAATAAGATGTCTAAATAGGATTGCCAGTTTAGGGGCTAATATTGCAGTATTATTCATGAAAAATAAAGGAAATATGCCATAGGATCCGTACCACCATAAACATCCAAGTCTAACATATAGCATTTAAGTTCTGATGATCTAAAGGCAAATTTAGACAAAATTGGAGTATAAAAGCAAGTAGAAAGGAGTTTAAGATCCCCGTGACATTGCTTCCTTTGAAAGAAAGATGAGAGAAGATCAATTTTCTCTATCGGGGTATATATAGGAACACTATGATCATTACAAAGAGGTGGAAGAGATGAGTCTTCTCCATAAATGAAAGATTTTAAAGTGGACCACCATTTATGTGGTTGAGTGATGCCAGTTAAGTTATCACAGATATGTTCATTGGATTCTGCTTGGGCCCCATCATATATACTTTGGGCTTTAGATCTTAATTGTAAATAATTCAGTCAATTATCAGGTATTTTGTTTCTAGAACACTGATGATAAGCAGTTTGCTTACGATTAAAAGCAACTCGACAAGCATCATTAAACCAAACTTTGTCCTGTGACCTCTTTTTAATTATTTTTAAAGGGATTCTCCTTGATATAATTTGCACAAGATTATCATTTAATGCAATATTAGGATCAATAGATTTAAAGGCATCACCCCATGCTACATCATTCAAATCAATGGCTATATTATTCCACTTAGCACGGGATAAATTCTTCTTGAGGTAGTAAACTTAGGAACATTAAAATTGGTCATTAAATTGAAACTGACAGCAGAATGATCTGAATGACCAATTGGTGGCAAGATATTCACCTCAACAACATCTGACACATCGGAAAGTAGTAAATCCCAACAATTGCCAGAGTTATGGGTTAGGCCAAATACAAGTTGAATACATCCCGATAAATTGGAAAAGTCCCGGGCAGCATGACCATGTCTGTTGGTTAGTGAAACATAGTTTAGCCATTGCTGGTTATGGAGGAGTTTAGGTGTGCATGCGCAATATATAACCTTAAGTCCTACCCTCAAGTCTTAATTCTAAGTCATAGAAGGGAAGGTTACTTAGCCTCTGCCTCTCAACTGTTGGAGTACTAACCTGCTCGGGGTCCCTCTGCCTTTTTAACTGAAGGTATGTCCAACGACCGAGTGCCGGGAGATATAACCAGGCAAACCCCACTGCCTTGTAGGAGCCACTGGAATGGCTAAGGCTTCAGGAGTAAACCTAAAGATCAATCTGCACAGTGCTCGTGCATTAGGCGATAGTCCGAGGAGGGGCTTTTTTCAGCAAAGCACTGCAACTTAAAACTGCTCCAGTTGTCGTGGATCATTTCCTTGCCACTGGACTCAGCAGGGAAAAGGGAAGATGGTGAACTGAAGAATGCACACCTACTTTTCACCTTAAATATCATCGTTCAAGTTATCACTCCATGCATTGCTCATTCATCCACACATTCTTGCAATTCCCTTTCCATATAATTTAGGTATAAGACTAAAAGATCTGCGGCGATGGCCTTGTCAGTGACGGAGGCAGGCAATAGACCGGCTGGAAGCCTCTAGTTGGCAGGCCGCACGACAGGTAGCTCAGAACACATGATTGTTGAAGGGGCTGAAGTATTGGAGCGCAGCTCTCTTTTGGTGTCTGTCTGAGCGACTGGACAGCCCTATTTTTAGGGACAGCACTACCCAGCTCTATCGAGCAAGGGTCAATAAAAGGCGACCTAGACATTGCCGCTCCATTTTCAAGCCTTTGGCAGACTACCTCAGCTGCCAGGGTATCCCATGATTGCTGTCGAATAAAAAAAAATAAAAGATACCTGACCGTCGCTATTTGGAATGTCAGAAAATTGCAGGACACCACCCCAAACCTACAAAAATGAAGAACTGCGCTCATAGCAGCAAAACTAAAACGCTATAATGTAGACATTGCTGCCATAAGTGAGACTAGACTTGCAGAAGCCGGTTCACTTGCGGAGGCAGAAGAAGGTTATACCTTTTTTTGGCAAGGACTGCCTTCTGACCAACCAACACCACATGGAGTCAGCTTTGCGGTCCGCTCCCCTCTCCTGAACTCAAGACCAACCACGCCCACAGGAGTGAGTGAAAAAAATATTAGTATGGCGCATCCCTTTAGCTAAGTCACAGTTTGCCACCCTACTCTGCGTCTATGCGCCAAACTCGCCTCAGTCGATCAAACAAAAGACCTCTCCTACTCCTTCCTTCAGGATACCCTACAACGTATACCTGACAGTGACAAGATTCTCCTTCTCGGGGATATGAACGCCAGAATAGGAAACAAGAACCATCTTTGGTACGGCATTCTTGGTCGTCACGGAGTGGGACAATGCAATGCAAATGGTCTCAGACTCCTTAGTCTTTGCTCAGAGCTTTCTTTATCAATTATCAATACCATGTTCCAGCTCCCAAACCAAAACAAAACCACATGGCTGCACCTCAGGTCTCGCCAATGGCATCTATTGGTTTACATCATAGTCCGAAGGCAAGACCTGAGTGAAGTTCAAATCACGCGTGTAATGAGAGGACCTGAAGCTTCTACTGATCACAGGTTGGTGAGAGCTAAGCTCAATATAAGAATAAGACCACCATACAGGAAAATTACTCGTACCTCAAGACCTAGATTGAATCTGACAGCACTCAACGACCGTGAAATCAAAGCAGCCTGCCAGTCTGCCCTTGCTCAACTACCAGATGTTGCAACACACTTAGACCCAAATGCACCAACAGATTCTCTCAGCACAATATGGAACAGCTCCTGCACCACTATTCATGACAGTGCACAAGAAATTTTAGTCACAACCACACGTAAGAATCGCGACTGGTATGATGAAAATGCAACACCCATTCACACTCTCATCAAGGATAAGAATGCTGCCCATGACCAGTTCCTACGAAACCCATCACCAAGAAACAAAAACCACTTCTCCTCACTGCGCACCAATGTCCAGAATGCTTTAAGGGAGATGGAAAACTCTTGGTGGGATAAACTATCTTCTGAAATGCAAACACAAAGGGACAATGGCGATCTCCACAACTTGTATTCCTCGCTTAAAAAACAGCCTACGGACCAACTACTACCACACTCACCCCCGTGCGTACCGCTGACAGGAATACCCTCATAACTGGGCACGACAGGATATTAGATTAATGGGCTGAACATTTTAAGGAGCTGCTAAATCGAGAAAACCCATTGGACCTTTTCATTCTAAATGAGATCCCTCAGCTCCCAGACATTATAGTACTGGACTCAACTCGAACACTTGCAGAATTCCAAAAAGCAACTGCAAGCCTCAATAACCAGAAAGCTGCCTGACCAGACGATATTCCTGCTGAACTACTTAGTATGGTGGCCACAACATCAATAACCATCTACACAAACTGTTCAAAGTCTGCTGGGAAACTGGCAGCGTACCACAAGACTTCAAAGATGGCCAAATTTTTACCATCCATAAGAAAAGAGAAGACTGTATTTAACAATAGCTGTGGCATCACGTTTCTCTAAAATGCTGGGAAAACTCTAACCCGCATCATGCTGAACTGACTACTTACGCACGTTGCAAAAAAGATCCTGCCGAAATCACAGTGTGGTTTTCGAAAAGAAAGGTCAACCATAGACATGGTTTTCTTTGCATGACAATTGCAAGATAAATTCAAGGAGCAACACCAAAACCTGTATATTGCTCTCGTGGATCTGACGAGAACTTTTGATAATGTAAACCACACACTACTATGGCAAGTAACTGCAAAACTTGGCTGTCCACCCAATTATATTAAAGTACTCGCTGCACTACATAGCGGGATGAACGCTGATGTGGTAGCAGGGAGTAAAAAATTTGTTACTTTTGCAGTGAGTGTTGGGGTTAAACAGGGTTGCGTTATTTACCCTGTAATATTCAGCCTGTTTATAGCTGCTGTCACCCAACTCATCTACAATAACATCATTGAAGACGAAGTGGGAGTCACTCTAAACTACAGGTTAGATGAAAATTTCTTTAACCTCGCCCGCATTCGTGCAGAAACACTAATTATCACCAAAACAATCATGGAGCTTCAATATGCTGATGATGCTGGCTTTGTCAGCCATACAGAAAAAAAGGGGCTCCAGACCATCCTTAATTGTGTATGTGAAGCATATACAAGAATGGGACTAACGGTTAACAATGAAAAACAGAAGTATTATTCCAGCGCACAGGCCAAGGTGTAGGACAGATAGTCAACCCACAGATCACTATAGGAGAGGACCAATTGAAAGAAGTCCAACACTTCACATACTTTGGATCCATCCTGTCAACTGACTGCTCCGTGGATAACAAAATCACCAGACGAATTGATCTTGCCTCAGCCGCCTTTGGAAAACCTTCAAGACGGCTCTTCAATAACCGCAACCTGACCCTGGCTACCAAGCATTTAGTATACCTGGCTACCTGCCTCTCTATCTTGCTCTATGGTTGCGAATCTTAGGCACCGTATAAACATCAGATCAAGACGCTAGAGAGCTTTCATATAAACTGGCTGAGACGCATCCAGGGAATTCATTGGTGGGACAAGGTACCACATGTCAACATTAGAGAACGTATGCATACATCATCACTGGAAGAAATCCTTAGACTAAAACAACCTCGCTACACTGGCCAGATCATCCGCCAGCCTGAACATCGATTACCGCGGATCACCTTGTACTCCGAACTTTCTGTGGGGTGACGATCTATGGGAGAACAAAAACGAGGCTTAAGGATCATCTAAAATCCTCCCTCAAAAAGATGAACATGAACCCAGGAACCCTCGATCCCGATGTTACCAATAGAAGCTCCTGGCGCACCATAATACACGAGCCAACTACTTCAGCACAAATTACAACAATGCTGCCATAGTTCACCGTGCAAGACAACACCAACAAATACAAGGACCCCATATTTGCGATGTCTGTGTAAGAGGCTGTGCCAACCTTGGCGGACTCCGTAGCCATCAACGATCTCACCAAAGACAATAATCATCAACCAAACATCATCAAAATCATACATGTATGGAGTGACGTCATCATCGGCAACGATGGACAACATTAAGCAAAGCAAGTAAGCAACATTTAAATCTCCCACAAAAACAAAACAAGATTTATTATCTGATTCCTGAATCAAAGCCATCTTAGTTAGACAACAATCATAAATATAAGTTAAACATGATGTATCTATTGAGGCGTAAATACTTGCATGTATATATATATGTACATATTTATATATTCGTAAATTTAATTGTAGTGATCTTACTTCCATTTTCATTCTAAGCCTTTTAGAGTTTGGAGGAGTTTTCTTTCTGCTCGCTCGGTGAGTGTAGATGTATATCTCAAAAACTCCTTGAGACCCCATGACTCCTTAATACCCTCCTGCCCCGTCCAAATATTTCGAGTTTATGAGTTTTATTATCGCAGTTTGATCCTCATTATCTTGTAAATTATGTATTTTGTTGCATTTTTTACTTCCTAATTATCTGTATGTTCCTTTCATTCTTTAGAATCTGAGTGTAAATACACTCTTTGGTCACACATATTTACTTTCTTTTTCCCACGCAAACAATTTAATTGACATTTTTGCTTACTTCCTCCTGTTACACGGACAGAAGTCTTGTTGAATCACTCCCCTATGGGAGTGAAATTACATGCAAATTACCACCAGAGTTAAACCACTAAGTTACACTTCCTTATCTCGAAGTTCAGAATTAGGCCCGAAAGATCTCCTTTTACAGTTTGGACCAGGAATATACATACACATTATTGTAGGCTTTGTATTTATTTAATTGATAAATATTAAAATAACATAGGTGATATAGTATCCAAGTGACCAATCTAACATGATCCCGTGCACTGCGATATTAAAAGTGAAGGTTAAAATAGCCAATTCATACAGTTGATTTTACGGCTGTTAGATTGGTCTAATGGATACAGTCACTTGCTTGCTGTGTATGCAGAGCGTCCCCCTGGTATGCCAGATACAGTTGGAAGGTGGCGACTCATTGCTATAGCAACCGCATACCATCGCTACGTACAGTCTAATTTACTTGACCAAACTAGAATTTACAACGACTCGAGGCAAAGCGAAACTGCGAACCCGCTACCAAAGAGCTTTCATTCTGGGGAATCTTAGAAAGAGGGACACCCATAGAGAGAGGACTCAACAGGCTCAGAAGTAAGAGAAGAGCCCACTCACGCAAGAACGAGGAGAGCAAAAAAAGAAAAGAGCAAAAAAGAGCCTATCGAAACTCCAGGCCTCAAGAAGGAAATCCAAAACTGAAAAAAAATATTAACGAGGATAAAGAAAGGACCCCCTACAATAGGGAAGAGTATATAAGAAAAATAATCTAGCACACCATTATGCATAAAAGCGCACTCAGGATATTGCAACTCAACACCAATGGCTTGACTCCGAAGCGCTTCTATTTATGGAAATTTCTTGAGAGGAATTGATGCAAATCTCATTCTTATTAAAGAGCACCGCGTTGACACGTAACGGAGATATGCAATTACGATGTGTTAACTACGAATTTCTAACAAGATCGGTACGACATAGCAGACAGCGATCACCAAAAGGATAAAATATAAACAACTGAGGAACATAGAAGAATCTATCCGCGAAGGAGAGACTGCTTAATCATTCAGTCTCTCAATGGCTTATTCAGTAGGAGGCTCTCACAATTCCCATGTTAGTTCCCAAAGCCAGAGGCCGAGATTAAAATTACTGGAAGACAAACGTCATCAGAAAGTGTCTTCTCAACTTGCTGGACAGAAACATTGTCCAGCAACTTGGTTCGGACTTCTCTACCTACTTCACACGAAGCCAAATATTTGTCTGAGTATTCATGATGTAACATTTAACTACGAGATGGAACCAACACAAAACCATGTAACAATTATACATGGGTGTTACTTACCATCAATAGAAACCGTAGACAAGTCCCAATGAGAGGTAAAAAACCCCAACAAATTAGCTGACTGTGTATGAAAGGGGAAATTTCTTTAGGGCTACCAACCTTCATCCTTGGAAGCGACAGTCTTTGACGGAATTGACAAGACACTCAACGACCTATCTAATAGACTGATAAATGCTGAAGAGATGAAGAAATTATGTCATGAGATTAAATTAATATATTAAATAAACTTTAGAAGAACATCAATAGCAAACATACAGAGAAAGTGAGAAATAATTGGAGAGATTGCTCATTTATTCCTGGAGCAGCAGTGGAGTCTCTGTAGCGAGGCAATAAAGGGTCTCGATAAAGACGCCCCGCCCAGTAGCGGAAGATGAAATTAAAATAATCTTCACAGAATACTAAAAACGTATTTTCAGTATCACCGAAGAGGAAAAGTAAGAGTTTAATATAGAACCCAAACACAAAATAATAAACGAGCTCAACACTTAACTTCATAGGACGCAACCTTACTATCAGGTGTATTTTGAAAGAAACGGACAACCTATCGGAGACACCAAAATAACATCGGATGAACTACCACGCAGCCTTCGATCATTCTACCAGCAAAACACAGGAGACTCGATGCTAACAAAACTGAATCACGGAAATGTACCACCAAAAAGATTAGAAGGAATGACAAGGATTTCTAACGCTTGTCTCACCATTGGATGCCTCCACCACGAGTTCGAGAGGGATAAGAGGATCTTTATAGCCAAACCAGGGAAGCCACCGACGAGGAAGTAGATCTACCACCCTTTTAAACTGCTGTAATTTAGCGGTCAGCTCTTCCAGAGAATATTAACTTAGCAAATTATATAATCTTTGCCCACCTGCAGGAAAACTCACTATACAACTCCCACTAATTTGGCTTAAAGAATAAAAAAGTCAATAGAGAGCAATCGGTGTAATAACAATATATTTAAAGCATTTCGTAAAGTGTGGCAAAAGGGAATACAGTTTAAGATGCTTCAGCTGCTAAGATGCGAAAACCTAGAAATAACTATCGGTGACTATGTCATCGAGAGAACTGCGTACAGTAAGTACTATTGGGGAACTGGACGGCGCTAAATTTGATTTGAGAGCATGGTTCTCCCAAGTTGGATGTCTGAATGTAACCTTGTACTCAGTGTACACAGTCAACGCCCTAGCGCCCAGCAATCTTACTCACTTTAACATTCAATGCGCGAAATAAGTGACTCAGATACTACAATATCCATGCAAAAACGCGCCTGAGAGAACACATATGATTGCTGCAGAAATTAAATGATTCATAGCTACAAAACAAAACAAACCTGTTTAAGTTAAGGTAGTACCACTCAGAATAAAATTGTTATCAGTTGTGAGAGGTGGGATGGATAGAAGCTATTCCTACATCATAGCGTGCAATGTCTTCAGGATGACGTTTACTCCGAATAAAAAGAAGGTGAATACGGCTCTAGTAGCAGGTGAATTGTTGTACTCCGCCTAAACTCTCTTCTGTGTCTCAAAAACACTGAAGATGGTTCTACAGAGAGTGCAGAATAAGTGCGTGTACAAATTTATAAATACACGAAGAAGAAAAAGAAAGAAACAGCAGGAAACCCTTGAATATGATGAGAGAAGAGAAAGCAAAGAAAATGAAAAACAAAATGATCATAGAACTAGACAAACAGCTCTGATTTATCAATAAGATGCATCAATTTGCTTGATAATGGATACTAAGCACCATTTTTTAAGTTAAAATTTACTAATGAAAAACAATCACACATGGATACCAACCCGAACAGGACACTAACCAGGTGACAAGGATCAAGATCAAGACGTAATTGCCTTATTATGGCAAAAAAAATAACAGGTTCATCAATCCTAATGCTCGAAATCGACGAACAAGCTCATCTCCAACCAGAATCAAAAGATAAACTACGAACAAAAGTAAACCCAAAACACCTACATACGCTTGCACAAAGCATAAAATAAACAAAAATAAACATAGAACGAAAAAACATACTAAAAAACCATACTAAATTTATAAAAACCAGGCTAACAGCAAAAAAATATATAAATAACAGAGAGAAGTCTGATCAACAGGCATCTTTGTATCGCTTTGTGCATCCAGTAGTTCTTCTCATTCTGCCACTAGCTTTTTATCAACTTTGCCTACTTAGTTCACCACTTTAATTGGATTTTCGTCGTTATTCACTGGTTCTATCTCTCTTCTAATTACATACACATCCCATTTCAAAAAGGGTGAGGAGGGAAGGAGGTAGTCTTTATCAGAAAGGTTTTTTTATAAAATATAGCTGTAGTGTAACGGATGAAGTTAGAGAAAGTTAAAATGTTCAAAAGGTACATACATAGTCAAAGAAGCCATAAGACCGACCACTTGGGGCGATTCCATCTTTTCGTGTGACGGTTTAGAATTCGGAATCGATGGTTTCTGGAAATTGCTTTTGTCAGTTTACAAAAGTGAAAAAAAAAACCAGAATGTGTCGAATGCATTTGGAAAATAACTGCAGATGACGACTACCACATCCCCGAACAAAAAGGGTGCTGAAAATAACCGAGGGCGGTGAGAGCTAAGTGAGAATTTCTTCGCATTTGGAGATAAAGGAAGCCGGCGTTCTCTTGCCTGGCTTAGGCTTGCTTAGTCTGGCTGATCGGCACTCAGGAAAGGAGGAACGGAATAGTAAAAGGTGAAAAGATTGAAAAAACTTACAAGCAAATTGGACCTCTAATGACAGGCTTCAGCTATTGTTATGAATCATATAAAAATGTTGTAGGGAAGGAAAGCTCATATTAATGCTTATAATTGGAATTAGTTCATATAAACTAGTAATATGGATACACTGACGAAAAGCAAAACCATTTTCCTTTTTACCCTGGTTTTAATAGAAAATGGCCGCATCCAATTATCTGGGGCAAGCGCACGCGGGAAGAAGGAAACAGAGAACGAAAAAGAAAATAAAAGAATTATGAAATGAATTTGTAAGGGAGACATCGAGAAATAAACACTAAAATTAAAATAATTTGACACCTTTTGGAGATGAAATATTCGTAATAAACCTAAAGATTGATTTTATCATTATTTTCTTTGATGGAGTCCCCAAACCGGATAATAAAACTAGCACAAAGATCAATAAGACATTCGCTGTCTAGCCTGTGAACGCGAAACAGTGGGGATCGTTGATGGAACAATAGAGAGAAAGAACGGTTGTAGTGTCCCTTTGGCACCAACCTGCGTGTGGTTGGATCGAAGTGTCGAACTTCTTGCACGGATGCACTCGATTAGGGACCTGATCGTAATTGGCAGCAGCAACCTCTACCTGAACACGTCATTTAGGCATTCGTCTACAAATGCCATAATTCCCTCATTTGTGCACAGTCAAACCATACACCCTGCACTTGGTCATTGAACCACATTTATTATTTTAATACACATATTTTTGTTATGAGGACAGGATCCTCGATACACATGGGCCCCGTTTATGTTTTTGCACCTGGTATTTTGAGTAAAGAAAGAAAACTTGTGCAACCAAGGAGCGAATTTTCACCTTAAAAAATGAAAGCAGGTAAAATTGATGAGAAAGAAGATGGATAGCAAACACCTTTAAAGATGGCAGAAAGTGAGGGCGAAGACATGGTTAGAATAACTGAGGCCAGAGAGGTGTATTGAAAACAGGTTTGAAAAGTTCGTAAGGCTAGCTTATCTATAACTCAAAGGTGCGAACTTGAGCTACTTTGCAGGGATACGAAGGAGCAGTAGAAAAGAGGGGAGTGCCGTAAGGTACGGTAAAATAATGGGTAGTGAAGTAAGGGGAAGGCGTTAGATGATAAAGAGATGCGGATGAGTATGAAAAATGGGAGAAATTGTTATAACAGTGATTTTGTAACGGGAGGGCCTCCAGCTAAACCTCACACAGTCATCTCGTTCAGAATTTTTTCGAAAAGAGGTGTGTGGTGAAAGCGGTCATGTTATGGAAAGTGAAAATAAATGGATTTTTTTTTCTATTATCTCATCTGGCGACTGCCTTCTAGGGCATAAGTCGCCGTACTCAAGCTAGCCTGTATCTAGGCTATATTAAAAGCCAAATTAAAAAACGAAAAAAAAACAAAAACAAAACAAAACAAACGAATTAAAAAAATATAGAGCCAGCTCCATCGACGGGGGAAGGCCCGCCCTCCCTCGCCGAAGAAGACCGCGATCCATATTTGAATATTAAAATAAGTGGAGATGGAATAGTCTTAGTAACCAAAAGAAAAGACTACCCCGGCCATTAGTGACCTGTAAGCGAGGCCTATATCGTAAACCTGCACTCATCTCTCATCCACACCAAAGATCGGTCCCTCTGCAGATGCCATTTCTTTTAACAATGAAGTTTCATTCCTGCGATGGCACGATCAAATTCTTCATTACGAAGCATTTTGGAAAAATATCTCCTTACAGGAAAGTCTTTGCTCTAACTATGATTAAAATTACTACATAAATTCTAAAATTCTACTAAAAATACATTTAATCGTCATCTATGGACATTAGTGAAATCTTAAGACAGACATCTTTAGCCAGAATTGCAGATTGAACTTCTGGACAGAGCACTGAAATCGAAGGCTCGTCATGAATTCTTCTTATCTCGCGTTTGATATATAATGGGGACACGGATGGCCTGTGGAATTGGGGATAATTTGCCGGAAAAGGGTGGGAAATAACTGAATTAATAGACCCAAATCATTGTATTTCTCAAGAAACTCAGAAAAAAATCACTCCCAAAACATTATACTCCTGCTAAAGAGATTTGCTTTTGGACAAGTCATAGAAAGAAAGACAATTGCAATTTAAACAGCGCAAACGCTCACTGGCAAAGGAAACAAACTATGTGGAGGGTAAAATAAACGCTACAAAGATATTAAAACCTGATAATGTAAAGATGTTAAAGTGTGATGTGAAGAAAAAAGAAGCGAGCAGTAAAATAAAATGCGTCTTACCATTCCTCGTTGGTGAAACATCTTCACTCCAGTACTGCTCGAAGAAATCCTGTCCTTCGTCTGCAAAGAAGTAAAACAACGAAATTAGCTGAAAATTCGTTCTTCCTCAAATTGTTTTAGTAGATAAATTGTCCTTAAATTTTCTGATATGAAGAGCTACATTTCAAACGTGGTGAATGAGCATAAATTTGACCCCCCTTCAAAAAAAAATTAAATCAATATTTGCTAATATAACTAATTATAATCTTTAAAAAAATATTCTGGCGAAGAATTTTAATTACCAGTCTCATTCCTCCATTGAATTAGCCGCATTTGGGTCACAGTTCGCAGATTTGTGAATGACATAGAGGAAAACCGATTCTTCTCTTCAGGATTAAGAGCATAATAAAATTGAATTAAGAGGCCTGTAACCGTAATAAAAGAGAACGAGCTCCAGATAAGAATAACTATAATATCATGTATCATCACTCCTAAATACATTAAGTGGAGAAAATAAAGATCCTTTTAAAGCTCTAGATAAAACAACAACTTATAAATGATGGCTTCAAATATGTTTTTAAACACTACATTAACACGAAAAGAGAAGAAAAATATTAAGTCCTCTATTTTCAAAGATTCCTCTTTATTGCGGATTTACGCAAGGCTAAGTTGATTACTTCCCCTTAATAGTAACTAAGGCCACATCCATATTTTCCAGTTTTTTGCTAATCTGGCTAATTAGTAGCTTATCGATAAATTAATGGTGTTTTAAAAGAGAAATAAAATAATTTCTAATGTACATAAAATAGGATTTAGGAAAGTAGGTTTCATCATTATTAATAATTCTTCCCCATCGTTTAACTAAGCAGTGGAATCTTTTCTTAAAGAATTCATTCGGTTTTAATGAAATTTAGGTTTTCATATCAATTTTTACCTCCTTCACACCACAGTAAACTTGCCATTTAGGTGATTTTTTTTAATGATTTCAATAAATGGTAATCATGGAGGAGGGGGCGAGGTCCGGTTAATATGGAGGGGAAGGAGGCACTTTCTATCCAAAGGTATGTTTTTGTCTTGGGTCAAACGCGCTTATGTAAGGATGAATGAGGAGGCCACGCATTTGGTTGACCAGTTAAGGACGTTTTTTGAAGAGCTTTATTTAAACATTCCAAATGCGGAACATGTGTGTCTGCAGTAACTGATGGCCTATTAGTGAGGAGCTCATATTAAATCATTGCTTCACACTGCACAATTGCGAAGAAGAGCATTCTGCTGTTGGAGATCACGCCTAGGAGGAGAAATGGGTTTTTGTTTGCAATCAAGCAATTGTTTTTGTGTTTACTATTGCAGTAAATAATCCACTTTTCATCTATCTTAATAATTCTTGTCAGGAATGGACCCAATGGCATTTTAAGCCTATAGATATGAAGCAATATTCACGCTTTGTAAACATTCTTCAGACAGTTCTTGTTCCACACATGCACCATATTTTTGGACTTTTTCTATGCAGTAGTTGATCTAAAAAGTGTCTATACATTTTTAGCAAAAAGGCATAAGCTTTGCTAGTTCAAAATAGCCTAGGCATTACTACAGCTTAAAAAGGCCTAGTCATTGCTAGCTTAAAAAGACCAAGTCATTAATATTACTTAGAAAAAGACCTAGGCATTGCAAACATAAAATCGCCTAGGCATTACTACAGGTTTAAAATACCTAGGCATTGCTAGCTTAAAATGGCCTAGGCATTACTATAGCTTAAAAAGGTTTTGGCGTTGATAGCTTAAAATGGCTTAAGCATTCCTAGAGCTTAAAAAGGCCTAGGTATTGCTAGCTTAAAATGGCCAAGGCATTACTACAGCTTAAAAAGGCCTAGGGACTGCTAGCTTAAAATCTCTTAGGCATTACTACAGCTTAAAAAGGCCAACTAGGTATTGCTAGCTTAAAATAGACTAGGCATTAATACAGCTTAACAAGGCCTAGGGAAGCTAGCTTAAAATGGCCAAGGCATAACTACAACTTAAAAAGGCCTAGGAATTGCTAGCTTAAAATCGCCTAGGCATTGCTAAGTTAAAATGGTCTAGGCAATACTACAGCTTAATAAAGGCCTAGGCATTACTTTATTTATCTTAAAGCAGTTTGCATAAAATTGCTTGACAACTTAATAATACCTACGTAATCTGTGTATTTACACTAATTTCACTTTGTCTTATGAACCTCCTTTCAAACTTTCAGTTACATCTGTCCTACCTTTGTTCTTTAATTATTATAAATCTAAAATATATTTTTATAGCTCGTAAAGGGTACAGTAATTTTCTCCCTAGTGAGTGCGCATGTCATTTCATAAAGGCAACCTACCAGGAGACGCCCTCATCTATCTATCATTTTATGTTATGACTTCTGGAGCTAGTTAATCAGTACTCTAGTAGTTATTCTCATTGTCTAAGTCTTCCTTAATTTTCTTCACTATCCTTTCCTCCTCCTTCTCACCTAGTTGTTGTATTCCACTTTCCTGGTTAAGCGCGTTTGAATGATGTTTGTCGCTGTGGTTCTTTTAATTGATGCTCAAATCCCAATCTATTTCGATTTGAGGCAACTTTTGGTTTACCTGGTAAAACAAACGCGAGAAAGTACATATATCTAATACTAGGAACTTAAAATTCCGAATTTGCATAAGCCATTTAATAATCCAAGTATTAAAAAATATAACAATATTTCCCTTTTAAAATTAAGGAAATATAAGTACATATATACCTAATTGTCATTACGCGAAAATATGAATTATATCACTCAGAATTACATAAATAATGAATGATTTTTAAAAAAAACTTAAAGTGAAAAGTATATAATTTAATGATGTATCTTTAAATCAGGAATCATAGTCAAGGTTTAATCAATAAAAATAAAATAATAAATGCAAACGTCTGCATAATAATAGACATCTAAAGTTTGGAATTGCATTATCGATTAGTTCAACTTTCACACTCAATTATGGAATTTTGGAAAGCCCATAATCTTTTTGGAAAGTTCAAATGAAGAGCACATCAAAAAGGATCACCGAAATGTTTAATCTAACGCCCGTGATTCTCCTTAGACAAAAATTATTAGTGTAAAATTGAATTTATCTATTTAATGAAACTTGCAGAGACTCTTTGACATATTAAGATATTATGAAGTCAAATCCATTTTGGGTTGTTGCTTATCAATGAGGGAAAATTGAAAAATAAATTAAGTATTTTTAATCATAGAATTTTATAAAGACCAGGCAATGACTTCGCCACTCCTCCCTACGGGGGGAGCTTGCGCTTCGCTACTAAGATTAAAATTTAAAATCTACAAAAAAGCAGCCATGGTTAATTTTTTATTAATTTTATGAACTTCGCCAATGATTTTATAATGATTTTAAAAGGAACTCTAAACTATTTCCCCCCTTTCAAAATATCACGTTGCTAAATTTTCTGAACTTCATTTGTAATTCTTTGGGTTTTAAAAAATTCGCAAAATTTGGATACTTATATTTATTTCTAAACTTCACGATCTTGTTTTTTTGATATTATAAAAGAATTATTAGAAATAACTTTGATAAGAAAACATAAGTCATAACCAAACTAAGATGAAATTATTATTCAAATACTCAGAAAAATCCCCTTATAGAGTTGATGAGGATGATGATAAGGACGCCCTAGAAAAAAAAAATTGAGGAAAGTTAGAGTCGTGGACGAACGAGAATAGAATGGATGAAATAACAAATTCTTATGTACAGTCTCCAATACAGTAGGAAATTTGGACATTTGACACTCCAGGGAACACAATGAATGAAATTTATATAATATTAGTTGCGAAAAATCAAAGAAAAGAATATTTAGACCCCAAAGACAGAGAATATAAAATGTAAAAGATAATTTTGCCTTCAGTAAAAAAGGATAAAATTTGAAAATGTATGCTTATACACGAATCAATCTATGGAAACTTTTGAGGTACTGGTTGACGACGGTACTCAAGTCCACTTCACAACTTCTTGCAAGCGATTTTGCAGTAAAACCTTTTCGAAATTTAGCCCCGCAAATAAGAAGCAACCTTGAAAGGAGTCTAAGAAATTCATTTATTTGAGAGGACCTTCTAAGCTGGATGAGCCCAAAGGGTCGAGATGCAAAATTGCATAGCTCCGTTTGCTATAAAGGGTAAATAATTTTGTATGGGTTGGTGCCATTTACAACTATAGTGCAAAATCTGATCTATCACAAGGCTTAATACATTCTATCCTATAACAAATGCCTTAGTGGTATATTTCTGTCTCTATACCTCCTTTCTAACACCTGGTCCTTTCTTTTTAGTAACATGTTGACGTTACATAAGTAGATTTACATATATCTCCGTTATATTTTATTGTACCATAGCGACTGACTCACGCTGCTTCCAGAATATCATTATAAACTAAAGGTCATTTTTGTTAGAATTCCTGATAATTAAGGGCTAGCAAGGACCTAGCATCATCCCATGAACTAAGAAGTGTCTACCTTCCCTTAATCTAATTCTATACTTCATCTCTGCATTTGCAATGCAACCTTCTTCTTGCCTTGTTATTTATGTATTTTAAATTTCCCTACTGTCTACGGAAATCCACTTCTTGCCATCAATTCCACCTAAGTAAAGCTATCTTTCTGCCCAAATGGTTCAACACTGCGTGATCCGTCTTCTCTCGCAAATCTGTTAGTTGATTCTGCCAAACAAAACTCCCATTGCCCTCTTGTGAAACATAACCCAATTGAAATGAACTTTTTTTTCCCCCAAAACTATTAAACTATAATTTTAATTGCATGTGTTACCAACTAGTAATTTATGCACAGGAATTATAGACTATATAAATATATTTTTGTATATACTTAAACAAAACTTGTAAAAAAAAACCAACTTAGTCAACATCATCCTCATCATCATCATCATCTTCATCATCCTCACTAGCTCTATAATTTAAGAAGGGGAGTTTTTAAGTATTTGAATAATAATTTCATCTTAGTTTGGTTATGACTTATTTTTTTATCAACGTTATTTCTAATAATTCTTATATAATATCAAAAAACAAAATGGTGAAGTTCAGAAATAAATATAAGTATCGAAATTTTGTGAATTTTTTAAAACCCGAAGAATTAGAAATGGTGAAGTTCAGAAAATCTATTTTGATATATCTTCTATTCTATCTATAACTCTATATTTTAGCAACGTGATATTTTGAAAGGGGGGAAATTTAGTTTAGAGTTCCTTTTTTAAATTATTATAATTGGCGAAGTTCAGAAAATTTCTAAAAATTTAATCATAGCTGCTTTTTTTTTTAGATTTTAAATTTTAATCTTAGTAGCGAAGCGCAAGCTCCCCCCTAATACTAATATTGCTAGAATTTATTAACATAAAATTTATTTGTAAATGAAAAGACACCCCTGTGGCTTTTTCAATATTTTTTTTATCTTATTGAATTGGGTAATGTACAATTATGTTAGGGTCTCCATTTTTAGAAAAGGATGTAATAATGCTTGACACAGATGATTATCTCACACTCAAAATAATACCTAGGATCAAGCAGAAATTATACTAGATTGAAAGATACAACATAACGAAATGAGCTAATTCAGGTTTATAAAGTCATTAGAGGTTTCACTAATGTTTAAATGAAAAGCTTATTTTAAATTTATATCCCTAACTAATTAAAGATAAAAAAATAGCAGCTACATGTGCCCCAAATCGAAAAAAATATTATGAAGAATTTTTTTCTACACGAAATTGCCAACTTGTGTAATCTACCCCAATTTGTTGTCATGTTGCCAGTGCTTCAAGAACGGTGGTGTGTTGGCTAGTTTCAAAAGTCATTTATGACCTCAATAAATATGTGCATGGGTGTATATTATTTGTTGCTTTCTTTCCCTTGATTTTAAATGATCATACTAATCCGACGAGGGAACGTAATAATCCCCGCTCTATGGTGAAGGATAAAACCTAAAGTTTTAATGGTTACTAATACAAGTGAAAGGATGAAATTAAATGACACAGGGAGTAAGCTCATAAGAGATGAATTATTTAGTACAACTTTTAAGATGGTCACATAGGAAACTAGCTCGGGTGACATGCAGAATAAATTTATCCATTGCACAGTGGCCGATTGGGAATTAACGCAATGCATTTGTAACTGATCGCAAGGATATAAAATAAAGTCACATAGAATGCAGTCGTTGTCCATGGACAAGTAGAGAATGCATCTAGAAGAGCAATATGTACAAGTGAGAAGAGAAAAAAGATAGTATAACCTCCTGAAGCTGAGGAAAACAGTTACAACGGCCGAGGTGATATATGCTGATGGTCGATGATGGCAGCGGACAGACAGCGATGATATTGTGCCCTCGGCAGTGGGGTTAGAGACTTCAGATGGTAGGAAAGTCAGTTTTGAGTTATTGTATACAAGAGAAAGCATAACAACCAACCGCGGGCCTCGGGATAATAAATAACGACGCGGGATTAACGAGTCGGAATTTTGGCGTGAATAGTTGTCAATAAGTAGTGTTTTAGAGGAGAGCAGTGAGTAATTAGGAGCTAATCCGTAATTTCTGCCGGCAAGGTTGAACCTAGTACAGTCGAAATAAAACTAGCAACTAAGTCATACGAAGAGATAACTTGATAGGGAACTTGCCCTGTTAACTTCCCTGTTGTCTGATTGTTCCAGTTATGAGGTTGTTTTGTGGAACTGGATGAGATACACACTTAGACAAAATAGGGTAAATGGATGTTTACTTCGTCTTCTATAGCACAAGAGAGTAAATCAGAATAAACTTAGCTTTTATTTTTTCCTGCTTGAGAACGTTGTCCCTCGTTTGGTATCCGATTGTTACATCGGCGTTATTATGGGATGCCGAAACATTTCGCGTCCTTATTAACTATGTTCTCATTTAATATTATGGGTGCTTTAATCTGAATACTTATGCATTATTCAGAATTTTTTTGAAAGTCCTTTAAATTCACAATTTTTGACTTAGATAGAGAAGATAAGCAGAGTTGGGTATCGGAGTCTTTGACTGATCTCGTGGAGATCAAAAGTCTCAGATTTAGCTCTCTACCCGAGCTCCCCCATACCTTGAAGGTGCCTCTACAGTGCAACGAGTGCAAAAGAGATTAGCTAGTGTCTCTTTTCGATAATAAAAATACAAAAGACGATGTTTGTATTGTGTGTTGTTAGCCTTTCATAGTCGGTAGCGAAATAAAGTAATTACGCGTGGAAGTTCAAGATCTTAAAGCAATCGTAAACAATCTCTTAAAGTACATTTTAGATTGGAATAATACGTCAACAGTGAAACAAAATATAATCCACCGTCCGGTGCTCCCAAACGATAAAGACGACGGATTTAAACTTTCAAACCGATATACTCGTATCATAGAAATGCTGGCTATGTTATCGATCGAATCTCCGGCTCCGCCGTCTCCCTCGACAATAATTTGTCTCTTTAGCAACGGAAGCTAATGACGACAAGACTCTAGTTGCCCTTACGCTAAATCGTTTGTAAGACAATTAGAAGAAGAATTATGCCCTCGACGACTTCATAAGATAAGACGAACTTTCATTACGGGAGGTTACATAGACGACGTTACTTTAGCCGTTGAAGCAGAACTTGCAATTAACGATGAGAAATAGATTGTCATAATGGCGACCGGAAACAATATGAGGGTGCGGAAGCCGTAGATATTCCTTAGTAAGTACAAATTACTACAACAGAATATAATAGGCGCCAAGCATTAGCTTGCGTAGGGATAGTACTCAGAATACGATGAACAGAATACGGGACACATCAGGGAGTGAAAGTAAATAATACTTAACATAATTTCTGTTCATAGCTCAATGTAAACTTCGTTAAACTTTTAGAAAATTATATAAATTAAAAAGATCTCTATGGTGGTAATGGCGTTCATCTCAATGGATAGGAATGGTACGACTGGGCAGGGTCATAGATAACTGTGTTAAAAACTGGCCTTAAAATTCCCGTAGCAACGATCATTAATTCATGGCCGTATAGACTGTGAAAGAATAGATCAAGATAGTAACAGATCTCCATCCATTAGTGTCAATAATAATAGCAGTAGAGAAGCAGATATTACAAATAATAGTAAAAATAGCGAAAACATCGCCAGTGTAAATATTAATACGAACTGTAAAAAAAAAAATAAATAAAAGAAAGTCAGCCACAAAAAAACATATGTTATATTATTGCAATTCTAGAAGCATCAGAAACAAATTTAATGAACTACATTTATATGTTGCTAAATATCATTACGACATTCTAGCTATTAATGAATAGTGATTTCACGTAACAAACAAACCGGGACTCCGTATCGTCATTTCAAATTCCGGGTTATACACAATTAAACAAGGGTAGAATTGCAAGAGAAGGAGGCGGTGTCTTGTTTTGTGTAAAGAGCGAATTAAAGTATGAGGTCCTAAATCGACAACATAGCGAGTCAACCTTGATAAAAATTAACTATAAAGCCTTATCTCTAGTTTTGGTACTAATAAAAAGTGGCGAATAGTTCATATGAAGATGACCTTACATTAATTAAAGATATTAATTTAATTAACAGTTACAAGAATATGTGCATTGTAGGTGATTTAAATCTTCCGGAAGTTGATTGGTACACGACGAGTTCAAATTCTGAAAAACATATCTTGAACGCATTTTAAAATAATTATTTGCCTCAATTTGTCGAACACCTTACAAGGGAAAACAAGCACTAAAATGGGCTTCACCAAAGGGGGCTTGATGCTATGTGAATGTAGCTAGTAATTGCTATTCTAACCGCATTTCATCACTGCTTACGTTGAAGTTTTCCTTACGAAGATAGGACATTGGCAGCCAGTGGCAACCAGTGGCAAAAAGTCATTAACCCTGTATGCCCTAAATAAATAATTAAAAATGAAAAAGATATTAATTACTTTTATCGTGTCTATTAAGTGGTAAATAGTGGCAAACGGCGGGCAAATCTGATGTAACACCTGTGTGAACCTAGAACGGACGTCTCGCACTCGTTGCACTCGCTTGCTAGATACCACGTATGTAATTTCTGCAGCGATAAACCTTTATTTTCAATTTAGGCAAAAATTTCTCGACCTAAAAAGAGAACTTTATGCTGCTAAATGCTGTACGAAAATAGATTAACGGGACGGTCGTACGAAAATCTAGAAGCATTATTTTCATTCTATTGAATAAAATTATACAGTTTAGGTTGTTAAAGCGGGCCGAGCGATTAGTTATGATCTCGAAAAGAAGACTATTTTAAATAATTATTTTTATTTAGTTTTTAACAAGTGCAGTCACAATAAACATTCAAAATTTAAGCATAGAAAATATAACTACTTATATTAAAAAACTGAACGAAATAATAGTTACGGCTGACGATGTGATGAAAAAGAAAATTATCGGCCGGTATGTTTATAATTTCACTTCTATTAAAATAATGATATAATTATTGATATAAAATTGCCCACTAATTTGATAGTAATCAACTTTTAGTAAATATTTAACACCTTTTCTGAACTCACATTCAATATCCTTGTTTCAAAGTTAAAAGCTATGCACGATCAAGGTAATACTATAACTTTGATTAAAAGTTAGTTAACAATCATAAACAAAGGATGCTTTTAAACAGGATGACATCCGACTGGCTAACGCTCAAGTAGAATTCTTCAAAGCTGTGTTCTTGGACTACTCCTATTGAAATCTTCGTAAACATCATAGTTTCTGGAATGAAGTGCCAAGGAACTTCATATGCTAGCGATACTAAACATGGGCATAGAATAAATAGATGATGAAGAAAAAGGAACTTGTTTAAATAGGTTAATAAAATGTGCTACAATTTCGGCATGAAGCTTACACTTCATAAAAAAATAATCATAATTTAAATAATATAGCCAAGATACCGAGATTATAGTAGATGTTAGAACACAGGTATATATGGGAGTTGAAACAGGTGATAAATTAAGTTTCCCCAGTTAATGTATAGCAATTTGAAACAAAGCAACAATACTCGCATCATTTTGTCAGGTAGTCGGTCTCAACGCGAAAAGCAGATACTACGCCGCTAGTTGCACCGATGTTACAATGTGCTGCCCCCTTCTCACTACCACAATTAACTATAGATATAGAAATAATAGAACAAGTAAAGGTTCGCTCTTTGATAATGATAGGGAGGAATGAAACATATTAGATAGGAGGAAAAGGGGGGGGATATAAACAGAAATTATTAAGTAACATGACCAATGGTGCAGAAAATCTGTTTGGTTCCTTAGGTCATGCCTGGCAGCGAGGAGAAGACACCACAAAATGATAGAAAGCGAAAATTAAAGACGTCGTTGGGAAAATTTGCCTTAAGCAACTGCATCTTTCAAATCTGGAATAGTCTAGCACAAAAAGTATTCAGCGCTTCAAGCACCGAAATTATGTGAATAAATTTCATAAATATTTAAACAAAAATAAAATAAAAATAACTTAGTGTTATTATATGATAAACAGAAAAATGAAAAAAAGATTTATTTGTACATATTAGCATATTCCTAATTTGGCCTACCGTGCATGAAGTGTTGGTAGCAATAAATTGTTTGTTTGCTTTGTCTTTCTTGGGTTTGTCTTATACCAGATCCTATATATAAATAGAGCCCAATATTTCTTCCTTGATTCATCTACCCTTTTTTCTAGCTCTATTTTTCTTTTGTTTTACACACTATATATATATATATATATATATATATATATATATATATATATATATATACGAGGGGCGGTCAATAAGTTAATCGGTGGGGCAAAACAGAGGAAGGGGGATGGCTGTTTGTGGGGGTGTTAGGACAAAATATGACAAGTCATGAATTGCAGCCGCACGCTCCTGCCTCGTTTATTTAAGAAGCAGTAGCTGATCGCAGATCGTCAGTCACAAATTTTTCAACAATGGAGAAGGTTGAGCACCGCGCACTGATCAAACTTTTGACCAAGGAAGGCAAGAATGCAAAAGAGATCCATGAACGCATGGTTGCAGTGTACACCGACACCGCCCCTTCATATGGAACCATTGCTCGCTGGAATAGAGAGTTCCGCCATGGTCGTGAGTCCTTTGAATATGACCCCCGTCCGGGACGCCGTCAGATGTGACCAAGGAGGATAATGTGGCCCGTGTGGAGAGGATGATCCTCGAAAATCAACGGGTGAAGATCGAAGAAATCGAGCGAAAACGTGAAATATCACATGGAAGTGTTATCAACATCATCCACGACAATTTGGCCATGACCAAAGTCTCTGCCCGTTAGGTCCCTAGAAACCTCACGCCCCATGATCGACTTCAACGTCGTCAAAGTCCACGAGGCCAAAGTTACACAAGCTGCCTTGCGCGAGTGCATATTCGAGGAGCTCAACCATCCCCCCTGCAGTCCAGATCTGGCCCCTACCGACTACTTTTTATTCCGCCAGCTCAAGGCTGCACTGCGTGGACGCCGGTTTGGGGACGATGAAGATATCCAGCTCGCCGTGCAGGAGTGGATTGAAGAGCAGTCGTGAGATTTCTGGTTGTCGGGAATTCGAAGCCTCAGGAACAAGTGGTGCAAGTGAAATTGAAGTCGAGGGTAGTTATATTGAAAAATAATAAAACACTTTTCCTCGTATCTCGTTTCCTTAGATCCGAACCGAATTGCAAAACTTATTGACCGCCCCTCGTATATATATATATATATATATATATATATATATATATATATATATATATATATATATATGGTGGCCCCCAAATATGAAGCATTTTAAATAAAATATCATCTGAGTAAACTCCTTCCTATTCATGACAATTTTCATATGCAGATAGCTTTAATCTTTCCTTTTCGAATGCCAAAAACGGAATTTAGGTCCCTTTTATAGTTTTCTTGCACCTCACAAAAAATATACACATGAATCAAACAAACGAATACCGAGATAAAATATTATTTGCTTTTGAGCAACTGCAAGCTATCACTACTACGAAGAGGAGCCAGACCGTAGGACTTAGGTCCAAATATTGCTTTTGTTTGGTTGAAAAATCCTCTCATATCATTCCGTTCGAATAAGAGTTGTAGTTCACTAGATTTTCTCAACCTCCAGTTATTTTTCATTTTGCGTGTTACTCATTGAGCACGAGCTTTGAGTCCTGGTGTTTATTCGTCTTGGAGACCGAGTTCTTGTCATTTAGGTATTCAAACTGAGCCTTACGGGTATCTCCAATAGTTTTTAAATCTCAATCATTTTGATCGAACCAATCCACATTGTTTATGATTCCTCAGTCCAATTGATTCCCTCACGGCATTAATAAGGGGAATTTTTAGAATGGACTAATGTTCTTTTACGTTGGCAGGAAAAGCCTGAGGAAGATTTCTAATGAGACATTGCTTAAACCCAAGTGATTTGGCATGGTTTGGGAGCAAATCAACGCTAAATTTATGTCGCTTTACACTATATATATATATATATATATATATATATATATATATATATATATATATATATATGGGAGAACCGGGAGTGTCCGTACGATTTTCCCCCAAATAATTGCAATAATACTATAAATAAAATTCTATGACTTATTTTTTAATTCCTATATTCTATCACCCCTTCTCTGATTGTGCAATAATGATATAGTCTTATACCAATAAATAAGAGACTGATGATTTCCACAAAAATATTCAAATATTGTACGGATGCTCCCGAGGAGGCGAGTGGTCCCGTACATTCAGGTGAGAGGGTCCGTCCATATGTAACGTCCTAATTTGAGAAGGCCTACTGTTTTACTTAGAAAGAAATAATAACTGGGAGTCAGGCAGAAATGTTTATTTCCATAAAAAATAATGAAATATATAATTTTCACATTCATATTAAGTAAAAAAAAAGGAAAAAAATCTTTTTCCACATTGATGTTGCAATTTCAGAACAGAAACTATTAGGCCTATCTCATAGTACAATTTTGAAATGAAACTCAAAATTTATATAAACCAGAAGATATTTTAGTTTTCTGAGTATAAGGAGTAGGAAGCAGTCCCAAAGTGTGTTGCTTATTTACCACAAACTCGTCCCGAATATCCGGATATCTGAATGTGTTTCCGGTGCCACAATTTTGAGATAGTCGTAGATATGATACATTGAAATCCCCTTTACCATCTTCATTACTTTGCAGTTTGCCTTCATAACAAACCTTGACTCTCTTCTTTGTCTCCAACTCTATCAAGACAAAATCATCTTTCCAAGGTGATTTTTCAAATTCATCAGAGAATTCTTCTTCATCATCTATGAAATTTTCGGATGCACTCCTTTCACTGTCTATTTCTTTACTCAGCTCAGAAAATTGTATTTCTTTCCTAACCTGTTTATTTAGTTGTTTATTCCTCTTTTCAGCTCTAATCCTAGCATTTTATTTTAGTTTGATCTCTTCGGGAGTATCCATTGCAATCATGCACCTCCCTCGTTTTCTACCACGATTACTTTGCTTTCGAGCAGGAGTTTTAGGAAGTGGCTTGATTTGTTCGGGAGTTATAATTGATGATTATGACGATGGTATTGCGATAGGACTGCTCTGTTGATTAGAAGTAGGCATTACTTCTGGGGGGGGTTTCTGTTACAATAATGGAAGTATTTGGCTCATTATCTTCAGAAACTACATTTTCCACTGCGCAATTTGGTTTTAGCTGTCGGTCAGAAACATATAATGACATCAAGTCAATTTATGTGGAAATATTTTTGTTAAATGTGTTTATTCCCGTGTAACAAAAGCCATTCTTGATATTATGTGATGAGGCTGCCTTTTTCTCATGCATCACAAGCTAGCGTTGGACAGTCAAATATACTTAGCATCCTTCCAGAATTATTGATGATCCATGTCTGTGCGCTTTGATTATAATATGTTTTGAAGAGGCCAAACATACAGACATCCAATGGTTGTAACTTATTTGAAGTATGTGGTGGCCTTGTTAAAATAATTATTCAATTTGACTTTGAATATTCAACAGATTCAACGCTAATATGCGATTCATGATTGCAAAACGTACATCTAAAAAAAAATTATAAATTTTCTGAACTTCGCCAATTATAATAATTTTAAAAAGGAAATAAACTAACTTTCCCCCCCTTTCAAAATATGATGTTGCTAAAATATAGTTATAGAAGAAGATTTATAAAAAATAAATTTAAGAACATAAGAAAAGAAGGAGACTGCAAAAGACCATTCATGGCCAACACTTGGCAGCTCCTGTTCCAGTCAACACACAAAAGATTTCTTACCAGAGAAAAGTCATCAACATTGTCACCCTTTACAGGAGTTCGTCAGATGTAATCTACAATATACATAAAATGCATCCAGAGGATTATGTCCATTCATGCAACCGCAAAATATAATCTCCCCACTCCTTAGAAAAATATATACAT
This sequence comes from Ceratothoa steindachneri, assembly GCA_963969495.1. Lineage (NCBI taxonomy): Eukaryota > Metazoa > Arthropoda > Malacostraca > Isopoda > Cymothoidae > Ceratothoa > Ceratothoa steindachneri. The sequence continues at coordinate 9,600,355 of OZ018339.1, forward strand.
ATGTACATAAAAATTTTTGATATTATAAAAGAATTTTTAGAAATACCTTTGCTAAAAAAACATAAGTCATAACCAAACTAAGATGAAATTATTTTTCAAATACTCAAAAAAATCCCCTTCTTAAATTATAAGAGTTAGTGATTAAAATATAGAGTTATTGATGATGATGATGATGGTGGTGATGATTAGTATCAGGAGGATCCGGACACAACTGGACAAATCCTCCCTCATCCACATTTCTCATGAAAATGATCAATAACTCATTTCCAACATATCTGCTACATGTGATATATTTCATATAAATTGGTCAATTGATAATTAAAGAATAAGAAAACAATCATTAAAAATGATAAAAATGGAGGAGCTACACCTTCCCCATATCCACCAAAGTTACATCGTAAATGTTAAAAAAAATTAAATTCTCACCAGCAGAAAATTTTGCCACAACACAATCATCAAAGTCTGAGCATCGACTGATATGATGATTTACACTTTTCAAAAGCAAGAGTCACGCTTGAGTCATATTTATTATTGAGTCAGTGGAGCTCTCCGAATCCTCCCACCGTAAGGCCCCTCCTGGTTCTCCCATATTAATATATATATATATATATATATATATATATATATATATATATATATATATATATATATATATATATATATATATTCACTAACGGGATTTTTGAGAGTATTTGCTTAATAATTTCATCTTAGTTTGGTTATGACTTAAGTATATTTTAAATTTTTATCAAGGTAATTTCTAAGAATTTCTTTAGAGTTTGAAAAAACAAAATAGTTTAGTTCAGAAAAAATAAATAGGATTATCCAATACTTTAGAATGTTTTAAAAGAAAATGAATTACAATTGGTGAAGTTCAGAAAATTTATTAAAATCGAAGTAAGGTTGCTTTTTTATTTTATCTATAACTATATTTTAGCAACGTGATTTTTAGAAAGGAGGGAACTTTAGTTTAGAGTTCCTTTTTAAAATTATTATAATTGGCGAAGTTCAGGAAATTTATAAAAATTTAACCATGGCTGCTTTTTCTAGATTTTAATCTTAGTATCGAAGCGCAACTTTCCCCTTAGGGGGAAGTGGTTAAGCCATTTCCTGGTATATATATATATATATATATATATATATATATATAGATATATATATTAGGGTTGTCCTCAAAAACTGAAAATAATATTTCTTTCTCCCCACAGGGCTAATTTGATTATACTTCACGAAAAGGAATTACACGTAAAATTCATCTCTCTATCTCATCATTAGGGGTCGTCGCGCTTTTCACTTTTTCTTCGTCAGGTTAGTCGTTGAAGCTGTCGGGATGGCCATTTAGTGTTCGTGAATGAGACGAAGATGAATTGTTTCTGATCGTCATCCAACGTCAGCGTCGAATTGTACGCCTCTGCCAGGGCCACTCCTCGTTCAGCTGCGTCGTTTGCCAATATTATGATTTTGGCTCTGTCCTGAAAGTCCTCGTATAGTTTATTGGCCTTTCAAGCCAAAGGATCTATCTGCAGGAAGCCTTGCTTCACTTCCTGGACTCCGCCTTTCTTTAGGACATCGAAAACAAGATGCGACCTTTTGGTGAAGAAGGCATCAAGGCGGATGTCCCGTTGTCTTCGATTTTTGCTCGGCGTGGGTAATCTTCGGTCGGATTTTCCGTCACGCAGTCGGCCTTCATCTTGTCTGGAACCTGGTCCTCCAACAAGGAAAGGCCGATCAAGTCTTCCGCCAAATAACAGAGATGCTGTCGAAGGGCATTGCTCACAGTTAAAGTGACGTTCATCTGGTTCGTGTACTTCTGGAGTTCAGTTAGCAGCATGGTATCGTTGTATGGGGCGTGGGGTGACAGAAGGCTTCGTGCCAAAAGCGGACGTACACCAGGGCAATGAATAGCGCCAGGCCATTCACATTCCGCTCCTTTCGTTTCTTTGTCTTGAACTAGTGTCGGAACAAGAACATCTTCAGCCAGTAGATGCCCTTTGACATCCACTTCGAATGGTGGATGGCACTAGGGGCACGAAACGATGGTTGAGTCGTCGTGCCTCCTCCGAGGAACAGGGCAGCGAGATGCAGGAACTCGAAGTAGTCATCGGGCGAACACTTTGTTGGATGAGCCAGGGCAGATGCCATGTAATCCTTCATCTGAGAGCGGAGCTTCTCCACATGTCCTTTGAAGAGGGTATCCTCAGCCACCTTGAACTCTTGCTGGTTGATGGTCAGCCACTCTTTTTGAAAATGTTTATAAAGGGCGAATTCCAGACCTCTAGTGTGCCCCAAAACGATTCGAAAGACTTCAGAGAGAACAATCTCCAACACATGATGGCGCACGCTAACATCGCCAACTCCTTTCCTAGACCTTATTAGATATGGTCGCATGCGCCAGTGTAGAGGCCAGTGTTGCTTGCAGTTGCATCGAAGGCCAATCCGAATGCTTCGTCGCGAATTTTTCACGAAACCAAGCAATTCCAGACAGGCTCAGCCTGAACTTCTCCAGTACTTCGTGCAGCACTTGAAATACTCAGCAACTTCTCGAATCCTTAAACAGTTGCCAGTATCGCAACCAGCTCCACAGTCTTCCCCCCCATCTCCTGCAGCATTTTCCCTTCCAAATAAAAGAGAAGGGAAGCAGCTGCTTTAAAGTTCTTCCGCACTCCTTCGTCTTGGATTTGGCATATGTTAGGACGCAACCACCGTATCGAACTTCGGAACAACGTCAGATCATAAATATCGTAGCCCAGGACCTGTGCAACAGGTCCAGTGACGAATATCGCACCAAAATCTAGTAGATTGACTCGATCCAAGGCGCCGACGACTTGAAGATTTGAAGATGTTCTTGGGCTTCTTCGCTGCAGAAAAGATGTACAGGCTGAAGTTGAAGGTCGGCAGTCGTCTTCAGCCTGTGACTCTTCTTACAATGTAGAGCTGGAACTGAAGGCAGCAGCGGCTCCTTGAACTTTGGCCTTTCGTTCGTTGTATCTTTGCTTGAGAGCAGCTTCTTGTTCATTTCTCTTCACACGTCTGGCATCTACTCCAGCTTTCTTCGCGTCAATCCCTGCAATGCTGCACGAGATGTCTTCACGCTGCATATTCAGGAACTCCTTGTCTTCTTCGTTGGTGACGGTTTGGAGGACATCGCTTGTGGCAACATCAAGGAGATCCTAAAGGTCATCCAGTATCATCTCCTAGACACGATCCGACTCTCCCCTACGAGTCCGGTGTTTCTTGAGTGCTTGGTATTCTGTGGATTCCTCGAAGTTTCTTGATACAAGCATACAACCGTTGTGTCGGGATTCTAGCCCTCTCTCATACGGTGAGGAGCTCACCACATGCCAAGTTCAGGCCTTCTGAGACTCTTCTTTTCCACGATGTGATGAAAAAGGTACAACCGCAGCACATCCCGCTTACGTGGAAGACGAGTACATGACTGAGAATCAACAGGCTTCTCGAGAAGCTAACACTCGTGGCTCGAACGAGTACTGATTGTAAAAACCTTAAAATAATAAGAAAAAAGAAAAGATTACACATGGGGCCACCTCTAATCATCATTGTATTGTGATGAAATTTTGCAGAGAGGAATGCAATACGAAAAGACGCAGTGGTGTGGAGAAAGAATCAGTGTAATTTGAAATTTTACCCCCGTATTTTGATCTACCCTAAAACGTAAGGCATGTATAAAAGAAGGTAAAAGACATAATGTACACCGCAGACTTATATGTGCACTAATAATTTAACAATAAGACAGAAATATAGTGTTAATATAAAAATCACTCACTTCATTTATACATGAACTCCAGTCATGAAGGATTTGTCCTATCTGCTCGATGAATTTCACGTTTTTCTAGCCCCAACTGGCTAGAAAATGGGCAAGGTAAAAATAAAACAACCCTGCAAAACACAACTAATCTTTGCACATAGACGCACAAAATAACAGCAATCAAATAACGACAGCGGCGTGCACAACAAACATTATCCATAGACCGATACGACTGTCGCCTGTACTGTACCCTTAACAAGAGATGCCAGTTAGTCTTTTACACGTACCAAGCTCGTTCGTATTAGCCCGAATTGCTGAATAATCTTTCGTTCTTTTAAGAATATTGTAGAACGGAAACCTTTCTTAGATTGGAATTTAAATCATAATCTCTATAGAAATCTATTTTTTCAGGAAAACATTGAATTTGAATTACTTTTTATTTTTATGATTATAGATAACAACTCGAGCTGTAACTTCTGAGCCCGAGTCAAGAGCAGGGAAAGATTTCGAGAGAACGTCTGCTATGAAGGATATTTTTTGAAACAGGGCACCTCTAAGACGACCGCCAGACGCTGAACTAAAATATATGAACTGCGACCAGGCTTAATAAAAGGAGTCCGAGTTATTGGCTGCAATTACTTACTCGAGCTAAGCCCGAACAGCCAGAGTGCCGGAGTCGCCCCTGATATATATATATATATATATATATATATATATATATATATATATATATATATATATATATATATATATATATATATATATATATATATGGCGATAGGGTGAGTTGCCGGCGAGGTGCAATTTAATTTTCAAGATGAAGCCAATTTATTCAGAGGAACAACGTTTCCAGCAGCTTGTGCACTCATCTTCTGGTTCCCAGGAATGCGGTATACGACAGCTCATTAGCAAAGTTAACAAGAATGAGAAATTAAGGTTAATGCTTATTTCATTGCATGCAATAATTAAACACTCTAAATAAATAATTACTACAAAGTTATGTGATATACAAAGGTTTTGATAACTATAGTGAAGCACACATCTTAACACTAAGCGGTGAAATATTTCAACTGACGAATATTTGGACAATAATATTGAGTATGGTTTGGTAAGTTTTGGTTTTTACAGAACATGAAGAGGAACGGACGAATTATCTGAATTAAGAGTGTGTTTTAAAGATTTAATATATATTGATTCTGCTATCCTGAGTGTGTTAAGAGATTTATTGCAGCTATAATTTTAAAGTTTTCTAAAGTCATTGACGTTTTACAATTTATTATTTGATCTCTTATAGGCGTATGTTCTTTTTTCGGATGAAGAGACCCTGTCCTATAGCTTATTCTCATAGCGAAGAATAATGAGCTCCCAATGATCGCAAAGTGCTGCTGATATATGAAGCCGAGGGACAACCTGGACAAATAAACTTGTAGACAACACCACTACGCAAATAATCGGGTATTCGATCCTTGACAGGGAAATAAATTATAGGAAATGAATAAAATTGGTATATGAAACTTAGTTAAAATAGAATCAAACTGTAATTTCTTCTAATAAATTAAAAATGTCTCCTTTATGTTTAGGTTACCTAATAAAGTGATAGTATATATATTTTATACCAGTTTATTAAGATATGAGGTTGTGTGAACAATTTTGACCTCAAATATCAGTAGCAATGATGATAGTGAAGGGTTAAATTAAACAGTAAGAAATGACTAATGAGATGATTTTCTTGGCGGAAATGGAGACTAAGGATCACTGCAGTAAATATCCTGCTATCTGAAAATTCCCACTTAACCAATCAATAAAGCAGCTTTGAAATAAAACCACAAGTACCACGAACTAGAACTTCTAGAACTTTGGATCTATGAACTCGATATTATCATGTAGGTCAACTCCTCTTGAGTTTGGGCGTGTCTTCCTTACCTCCAGAAACTCACGGCAGGTGTGGCCTGGGTAACCATGGCTTAGCTGATACCTAGAGGATCGTAAGTGTGGAGGTTATTAGGATTCTGTTGATTTTAACGCCCCTTGACTCCCTTCGGTCCGGAGCATCTTAAATAATCTTCTTGGACTAAATCCCTTCCACTCTTCTTCATTTTCCATTACTTTTCCGGGAAATTTAGCTTATTTTGGATTAGGATTTGCATCATAGATCATAAAATAATAAAAATGGCCACAATATTATGGGCATGACCTTTTTAATTAAACCGAAAAAGACTCCAATTTAAATGCCATCCACTATACACGAAAGCTCGCTACAAAGTTTTCTAACTGACTTTGCGCCTAAGCCATTATTCTCTCTAATCCTGTCTCTGCCACTGGGATGGGATTATCTTTCTGCACGCGCTTTAGATTCCCTCTGTCCTGCGCTACCAAATCTTTCTTTCCTGCCACTTTACCTACGTGTCTACAGCTCCTTTCACTTCGAAAGAGCCAACTGAGTTGAACAGCTCTCCGACCAATGGAAGTCTCCACACTTCCTAGCTCTTCTCGCAGTATCAACACTTTCATGGAACCTATTTCCATAGAAACGTCGAATTTACATGACCTGTTACCATGAGAAGAAAAATTAGGAGCTCTCCGTGTAAAGGGGCGATATCTCTCATATTTTATTAATTGCAGGGATTAATTTAGTTCCCCTCAATTTCCGATTAACTCCTGCACCACCTCAACAATAGAAATTAATTTGAATTTTATCTTACATCAAAAATAAAACAAACTAAAGCATCTCAACTCAAAGGATTCCAAATAGAGGTTTCTAAAGAAAGTGTCGAATTTAAGCTAAATATTAATGTGTGTTTGGTACTTGAGCCGCCAAACCAGAGGAGAAAACCACTTGGGGTGCTGGGGAACGGGAAGATAGTCAGTTCTGTTGATCATTTTACCTGTTAAGCGATTAAGAGCGATGATCTTGCTGGAGAGAGAGCGATTTCTTCTGATGGACGAACCAAGGGGTAAAGGCAGAATGGAACGACAATAGGGACAAGAAAAAGAAAAGGAAATAAAGAGGAGGGAATAATTTGAAAGGAAAGGATGCTGGTGGAGGGAGACTTGGAATGGAGAAGTAAATGACAAGGAAAGAAGAGAGTGAACCAAGAATAAGAAAAGCACAGAATCCCCCACTCCCCCCGCATAAAACGACGTCTTCCTTCGCTCATCTCTTTACGGTATGGCGGGAAAAAATATCAAGAGAAAATTAATAAAGTAGAGTAGATAGAGCGAGGCAAAAGAGCAAATAAAAGACCAAAAAATAGAGTGAGAGTAATTAAATGAAAAAATAATTCAATAATTTTTTGAGGCTGTCACTAACCGAGAAAATTAATACTATCACGAATTAACTAAAATAGAACTTGAAAAAGTATCTAAAAAAAGGTAAGAGTTTTAATTCAATGAATACTAACTACTTAAATAAACTTAGAAAAGTGTAAATTTTTTATTGGAAATGGCAATGAAATTATATTATTGCTGGTATTTTAAAAAAAATGCCCAAGTCTTGCAAACGCTGGTAAAAACAAGGCAACTACAAAAATGTGTCTGATAAGTTAATTCTTCAAATTTAAAGTCTAGACTGAAATAAAGAGCATCAAAAAAGGAGAAAATCGATATGTTAAATAATTACCTTATGAGATTCGAACTTTTCCTTGAGTTCAATATATGAAATGAGTTGGAAATACAATGGTATTAATAATCTTTCTTATTGTCGCACTAAGTCCCTTGAATGCGAAGAAACTCATTTCAAAAATAAACGTAAAGCTAAATAAAAGTCAATGATTCCTTTTTCGAATGCATTTTATTTTTATTTTTTATAATTTATATAAGTTAATGATTTAAAGACATTCCAAAATTAAACTTGTATGTTTTTCCTCCACTTCACCAATCATTTAGTTGTAAATGATAAAAAAAATGACATTTTCCTTACCATCGACGTTCAAGTTGATGGATTATAATTATGCTACGCCCTGGCATCTTCAGTTAATACCAGTGACCTGAACAAAGAAGTGTAGTGAAAAACTACCTGGCTCCATTGTGCAGAAAGACCATCGTGCAGTCGAAAATTGACACATTCAACAACATAATCCAAGCAGTTCTCTCTACCGTGAATCTCTCCTAGTATTATTTCTACTATTGCTTCTACCAGCATTGACGCCACTAAATACTAATAAAGTGACACCATAATCATCAAATGACGAGAATGGAAAGAGAGGAGATTTGTAAAAAATCAAACCGGAGAATCCTCCTCGACCCTCCCCATTATTATTGGCACTGAAAATCACAATGCGATAAGTTTAATTTAATACCAACTTCCTTCGTTCAATGCTTTCAACCCATATAATTCCAGATAAAGCCGTACCCGAATACAAGCCTCTTATGCGAAACCTGAATCCCCGATACAGATCGTGTAGTTCTCGGTGTCTGGACTTTTTATGTCCATTTTATGAGCCAAACCATCATTGTTAAGAACCCGTCGCTTTGCATTGCTCCACAAATGTAGGGGAGAGTTGGGGAGGGGGAGCATAGACATGTAGAAAGACCGGCTCGAGGGTAGAGAGGAGAAATTACACTGGTCAACAAAGTTTTTGTTGCATTGATATCCAACACTTGGTATTACCTAATTTCTTGCGCTGATTTCATATCTCAAGTTATTTTTATTCTCAGTGCTCTACATTTTTTACAATCGAGATATTTGAAAATCTCAAAATTTTGTCATCATCACATTGACCTCGTAGTCTATCGGGAAAAATATGTGATGGAATAGGTTATAAAACTTTTTAATATAGCTGGGTAATAAAAAGGAAAATGCAAGATAGTACAAATATATTCAAGATCACGATTTAAAACACTTTTCCAAATAAACAATGGTTATAGTTTATATAAAACTGATTGGTAGATAAGACATTTGTTACTATGAGGAGGCAGAGTTTAATTGCAGTCGACTCAGGCATGAATTTCCGCTTGTAGCTCTTGTGCTTGTGGACTGTCTCAGGGCATTCTTGTTTAATGCTGCAGCAGTAATCTGCCATCATATGTTTGTCCCATCTCCCTTGGTAACGCTCTTCCATGATCTTGAGGTCCTGATGAAACCGCTCGCCTTGCTCGTCGTCACTTACTGCTCCTAGGTTCTCAGGGAATCGATTTAGATGAATGTACAGGTAATGGAATTTGACACTTATGTTACATCCAAGATCGCAAAAAGCTGACAACATATTATCTACGAAGATTTTATAGTTGTCAGCCTTTTTATTACCGAGAATGTTTGCCATCAACGCCACAAATGAAAGCCATGCAGTCCTTTCCTTGTCGTTCATCTTTCTGGCAAATATTTGATCAGGTCCAAGTGTACGAATCTGTCGTCTATCAAAAACACCTGCCTTGATCTTCTCGAAGGACAAACCATGGAAGACAGAATATATGTGTTGGGAGTATTCACTATCAGTATTAAACGCCTTGACAAACTGCTTCATGAAACCAAGCTTGATATGGAGAGGAGGAAAAATGATCTTTTCTCGTCTGAAAATTGGATCGTCGACAATAGTTGGCATACCTTCTTCCAGAGTCTTACGTATGGGCCACTCCTTCTGATTCCAGTGATTTTCTCGAGCTCGGCTGTCCTACATGCAAAGATAGCAGGGATACTTTGTACATCCTCTTTGTTGACCTAGGAGGTAATTAACCAGTTTGAAGTTCACACAAATTGTCCAGTTGTGCTCGTGGTAGTTTAGTAGTTCAATCACAGTTTTAATGTAATTATTTTTTTCTCGTAAATACACAGAATGTCCAATTGGAACAGCTGTATAGACATTGCCTTTATGAGGTAGAACACACTTCAAACTGAGCTTAGAACTATCTAGAAATAATCGCCAGTCATTTGGGATTGTAGACCGGCATCCCTAATTCCTAGAGATATTATGACAATCAAAAAATTATTCGCCTCTGTAACAAATGGTACAAAAAACTGTTCCTAATTTCGGAAGCATGAAACTTTAGTTGTATAGCTTAGCTGATTCTTTTTTTGCAACCTGGAGGCTAACATTTCAGCTGCATTTTTGAAAAAACCCAAATCACGCACAAGTTATTGATCTCTGGCTGGCTAAACAGTTCAGGAGTTAATGACTTTGTGGTCTCATAAGAAGGATCGCCGGGTTCTGGAAATATTTCTTGACTTTCATCATTAGTCTCTTGCTCTTGGTCACTACCCACATCTTGAGATGTAAGAAATCCTTTAAAACCTGGGATTTGGAGCCTATTAGAGTGCAGAGTAGGTCGGATTGCTGACGAGATACTAGGATATGAGATTTTATGTTTTTCTTGCCAATGCCCTTTGTATTGACTAGACAAAAATTGCAGTCAGTTGTGTGGTCCCTCGGTTCTCGCCAGGTCATGGGAATTCCGAAAGGGAAACCCTTAATTTTCCCTTTTGCCTAGTCACGCAGCATTTTCTCGCAGTTATGACACACAGTATATGGGGCCTATTTCTAGTCCTGGTTACCAAGAGTAAGTCCAAAGTACGCTTTATAAGCACGCCTCACAAATGATGTTATATTACACCTTTGACGAATAAAAGTGAAGCATCCACAAATATAACAGCAATCGTCCGACTTGTTTACACATTGACGTCTCCTTGTAACAATTATTAGATCTGAAAGAAAAACAAAACAATTTTTATATCTCTGTTGATAACATTAACGTGTTAGTATTTAATTTGACCACAAATGGGTAGAAGGGAAAACTTAAATTGCATGAAAACTAGAGCATTTAGAGCTGAATTTATCAAGTCAAGTAAGAATGAGTAAAATGATCTTATGCAACTGAGATTTGGAAAAAATTGTTGACCAGTGTTAATAGTCGAATAATGACCTCAAATGCGACCACTCCTGTCCTCTTTTTCACGAGGTCAAATTTGATAGACTGAAATCGGGTGCGACAATCCATAACACTGATACTTGTCATAGTAAAATAGGAGGAGGAGAAAAGGTGAATGCATTGAAATGATGACAAACACTTCAATAAGCGCGTCAAATCTACTAAATACGTGGAATGAGATTGTACATTGTAATGGTTGATTTTCATCACCACCATCTTTCATAATTTCTATTCTTTCTTACTTTAAATTTCTACCACTCAACAACACTTTCATCCTATAGGCGCAAAGTCACCCCAAATCCGCCTCCCATCCGATCAGAAATCCTACCCACTGCAGCCTACCTTTAGAGGTGCGAGAAAGATTGCTTCCATGCGGCTTGGGTTATTGCTCTTAAAAACAGCTGACAGACGCATTTCATAGTCAGTGTTATGTGTGACAGAATTGTTTAGGTGAATGGTCCATTGGGAGTCAAGGAAAGATGCCGGGATTCAAGAAAAGAACTAAAAATACAGCAGTTCTGTGACGTCAATACCTCGAATATAAAGGCTATTAAATATTTATGAGAAAGTAGGAGACAGCGAATAAAATTAATTACAAAAATAATCCTTACAAATCCTTTACAGTCAAAATAAGATTTATTTTGCTTTTCTTCCACAGCATTCACCTTTGCAAATATTTCTATTCCTTTTTCTGTATTATAAGAAAATTCGTGCCTGATCTCCAAATTAGTCCATGCTAAGTAAACATGTTATCGTTGCATTACTCCAATGTTCCTTCCTCCCTCACTAATTAACCAATGCCTCCGTATGTGTGAGAGAAAAATAGAGGAATGGAAGGTATAGTGGGAAGAAAATGAATGTTTTCTCCTTCACATCTCATTTAATCAAGGCTTGAAACCGAGAGCGACCGACGTTGCTTCAATGAGGCGAGTCCAATCTTCCACCATCAAAATGGTTGACACCACACAGTATTTCAATTAAATTGACTAGATTATATCACGACTACATGTTTATTTATACAAAATTGCATTTAATAAATGGACTAGAGTCCCTCTGCAGCCTGTACTATTTAAGCGACGACAACAAGTTTGGTTTCCTAAGCTCCGCCCACTGAAGTTGTCATTCACTGCAAATAATCTTTAGTGGAAGCGAGAGACAAAGAAAGAAAGCCACATAAATATAGGCCTGCTTTTCGTAAGCCTTAAAAATAGCTCTTCCTGAACGTTGCAATACGGCCGTAAATGGAAAATTAAATAAAGGGGCTAAAGGCTTGCTTATCTTTGTTCCGAATTTGTTTGCTTAAAGTTTTAAAATGAAAACGTTATGTTTATTTCTTTTAATTTTTAAGTTTAGTCACCTAGCTCTCCCAACTCCAAAGACCCCCATAATTTTCTTATGCCTTTCTCCTCCCCCTCCCCCCCGCTATACTATTCCTGCTAAGGACTATTTTATTTTAAGCCATTAACAAAAAAAAACGCTTTCCTACGAAGTTGCCTTGGACCGCGTCAAGAGCATATTAGCTTTCGGGTGCGGACTTTTTCTGGCTAGCGACTAGCTATCCGGGTTTGGTTGCCTTTTACGACATATGCCGGGAAGAGTTTGGGTGTTTTTCCTGCTTCTCTTACTATTTTCTTCAATCTGTTGAAAACAGTTTCTTTTTCAGAAGATAGAATTAACGATTTAGATTGGATACAATGGACAAAATACTTAAGAAAATGAACTGGTACCATGGACACTCTATCAGAAAAACCGTCATCCTCGTCCAGGGTTTCGATAGTTCGAAGATTGAAGACTCTTCGCTCAGTTTTGTTGTGTTTGCACTGCCGTCGTTGGATAAAAATTCGAAGATTGAGGATTGTTCTCTCAGTTGTTTTGTGTTTTCCTTGCCGTCGTTGGATGAAAATTCGAAGATTGAGGATTGTTCTCTCAGTTGTTTTGTGCTTGTAATGGCATTGTTGGATGAGGATTCGAAGATTAAGGATTGTTCTCTCAATTACTTTGTCTTTGCAATGCCGTCATTGGAAGAGGATTAGAAGATTGAGGATTGTTCTCTCAGTTGTTTTGTGCTTGCAATGTTGTTGTTGGGTAAGAATTCGAAGATTGAGGATTGTTCTCTCAGTTGTTTTGTGCTTGCAATGCCTTCGTTGGATGAGGGGTCGATGATTGAGGATTGTTCTCTCAGTTGTTTTGTGTTTGCAATGGCGTCATTGGAAGAGGATTAAAAGATTGAGGATTGTTCTCTCAGTTGTTTTGTGCTTGCAAAGCCTTCGTTGGATGAGGAATCGAAGATTGAGGATTGTTCTCTCAGTTGTTTTGTGCTTGCACTGCCGTCGTTGGATGAGGATTCGAAGATTGAGGATTGTTCTCTCAGTTGTTTTGTGTTTGCAATGGCGTCATTGGAAGAGGATTAAAAGATTGAGGATTGTTCTCTCAGTTGTTTTGTGCTTGCAAAGCCTTCGTTGGATGAGGAATCGAAGATTGAGGATTGTTCTCTCAGTTGTTTTGTGCTTGCACTGCCGTTGTTGGATGAGGATTCGAAAATTGAGGATTGTTCTCTCAGTTGTTTTGTGCTTGCAATGTTGTTGTTGGGTAAGAATTCGAAGATTGAGGATTGTTCTCTCAGTTGTTTTGTGCTTGCAATGCCTTCGTTGGATGAGGGGTCGATGATTGAGGATTGTTCTTTCAGTTGTTTTGTGTTTGCAATGGCGTCATTGGAAGAGGATTAAAAGATTGAGGATTGTTCTCTCAGTTGTTTTGTGCTTGCAAAGCCTTCGTTGGATGAGGAATCGAAGATTGAGGATTGTTCTCTCAGTTGTTTTGTGCTTGCACTGCCGTCGTTGGATGAGGATTCGAAGATTGAGGATTGTTCTCTCAGTTGTTTTGTGCTTGCAATGGCGTTGTTGGATGAGGATTCGAAGATTGAGGATTGTTCTCTTAGTTGTTTGGTGCTTGCAATGCCTTCGTCGGATGAGGATTCGAAGATTGAGGATTGTTCTCTCAGTTGTTTTGTGTTTTCCTTGCCGTCGTTGGATGAGAATTCGAAGATTGAGGATTGTTCTCTCAGTTGTTTTGTGCTTGCAATGGCGCTGTTGGATAAGGATTCGAAGATTGAGGATTGTTCTCTCAGTTGTTTTGTGTTTGCACTGCCGTCGTTGGATAAGGATTCGAAGATTGAGGATTGTTCTCTCAGTTGTTTTGTGTTAGCAATGCCGTCGGTGGGTGAGGATTCGAAGATTGAGGATTGTTCTCTCAGTTGTTTTGTGTTAGCAATGCCGTCGATGGATGATGGTTCGAAGATTGAGGATTGTTTACTCAGGTGTTTTGTTTGCTATGCCACCGTTGGATGGGGATTGTTCTCTCACTTGTTTTGTGTTTGCAATGCCGTCGTTGAATGAGGGTTCAAAGATCGTTCTCTCAGTTGTTTTGTGTTTGCAATGCCGTGGTTGGATGAGAGTTTTAAGATTGTTCTCTCAATTGTTTTGTATTTGCAATGCCGTCGTTAGATGAGGGTTCGAAGATTGAGGATTATTCAATCAGTTGTTTTGTGTTTTTAATGCCGTTGTTGGATGAAAATTGGAAGATTGAGGATTGCTTTCTCAGTTTGTTTGTGTTTGCAATACCGTCGTTGGGTTAAGGTTCAGAGGTTGAGGATTGTTCTCTCAGTTGTTTTGTGCTTGTATTATTGTTGTTGGATAAGAATTCGAAGATTGAGGATTGTTTTCACAGTTTTTTTGAGCTTGCAATGCCATCGTTGGATCAAAGGCAAGTTGTGTCGCTTTGTTAGGTGGAGATCAGAAATGAGCCTCAACCTGTGAATCGGTTGAGTTCGTTGGAAGATTGAGATGCCTCTTGTGGCCTCTCAATGAAGTAAGGAGGAGAGTTGAGGAGAAGTCTAGTCTTCTTTTCTTTGCGGGGGAGAGGTTGTTCGAGGTCTTGCTATGGGTGGAAGGGGTTATTTATCTTAACATTCAATGAATGCCTACCAGTTTGTGTGTGTGAGAAGTGGTGTAGACGGGGAGTATTTTTGTTTCACCTTGCAGGGGTTTCAGGTAGGTTTTGTTTTGCATCAATTGGAGTTTGTCGGTATTGGAAGTAGCTAGTGTTTAGTGCCAGAAAGGTAAAGCATAGTTAAGTGCTGTGTGAGAGACTCGATTGCACACTGTAATGAGCCAAAGGGACGTCCATTATCTATAGTAGGATCTAGTGACTGCAAGTAGTGCCATTAGTTTATTTAGTATTCTGCTGCAAGAGTCACTTACATGTTGTGATGTCAGATGTGAGTGGAAGTTAAGGCCAAGTATTGTAGGAATTTTTTGGGAGTGGGATGTTTAGGTACCTGTGGGGTTCTTGTGTATATGATGTTTGGGTACCTGTGGGGTTCTTGTTTATATGATGTTTGGGTACCTGTGGGGTTCTTGTGTATAGGATGTTTGGGTACCTGTGGGGTTCTTGTGTATAGGATGTTTGGGTACCTGTGGGGGCCCTTGTGTATAGGATGTTTGGGTACCTGTGGAGTTCTTGTGTATAGGATGTTTGGGTACCGGTGAGGTTCTTGTTTATAGGATGTTTGGGTACCTGTGGGGTTCTTGTGTATATGATGTTTGGGTACCTGTGGGGTTCTTGTGTATATGATGTTTGGGTACCTGTGGGGTTCTTGTGTATAGGATGTTTGGGTACCTGTGGGGTTCTTGTGTATAGGATGTTTGGGTACCTGTGGGGGCCCTTGTGTATAGGATGTTTGGGTACCTGTGGAGTTCTTGTGTATAGGATGTTTGGGTACCTGTGGAGTTCTTGTGTATAGGATGTTTGGGTACCTGTGGGGTTCTTGTGTATAGGATGTTTGGGTACCTGTGGGGTTCTTGTGTATAGGATGTTTGGGTACCTGTGGGGCCCTTGTGTATAGGATGTTTGGGTACCTGTGGAGTTCTTGTGTATAGGATGTTTGGGTACCGGTGAGGTTCTTGTGTATAGGATGTTTGGGTACCTGTGGGGTTCTTGTGTATAGGATGTTTGGGTACCTGTGGGGTTCTTGTGTATAGGATGTTTGGGTACCTGTGGGGTTCTTGTGTATAGGATGTTTGGATACCTGTGGGGTTCTTGTGTATAGGATGTTTGGGTACCTGTAGGGGCCCTTGTGTATAGGATGATTGGGTACCTGTGGAGTTCTTGTGTATAGGATGTTTGGGTACCGGTGAGGTTCTTGTTTATAGGATGTTTAGGTACCTGTGGGGTTCTTGTGTATATGATGTTTGGGTACCTGTGGGGTTCTTGTGTATAGGATGTTTGGGTACCTGTGGGGTTCTTGTGTATAGGATGTTTGGGTACCTGTGGGGTTCTTGTGTATAGGATGTTTGGGTACCTGTGGGGGCCCTTGTGTATAGGATGTTTGGGTACCTGTGGAGTTCTTGTGTATAGAATGTTTGGGTACCTGTGGAGTTCTTGTCTATAGGATGTTTGGGTACCTGTGGGGTTTTTGTGTATAGGATGTTTGGGTACCTGTGGGGGCCCTTGTGTATAGGATGTTTGGGTACCTGTGGGATTCTTGTGTATAGGATGTTTGGGTACCTGTGGGGTTCTTGTGTATAGGATGTTTGGGTCCCTGTGGAGTTCTTGTGTATAGGATGTTTGGGTACCTGTGGGGTTCTTGTGTATAGGATGTTTGGGTACCTGTGGGATTCAAGTGTATAGGATGTTTGGGTACCTGTGGGGTTCTTGTGTATAGGATGTTTGGGTACCTGTGGGGTTCTTGTGTATAGGATGTTTGGGTACCTGTGGGGTTCTTGTGTATAGGATGTTTGGGTACCTGTGGGGCCCTTGTGTATAGGATGTTTGGGTACCTGTGGAGTTCTTGTGTATAGGATGTTTGGGTATCGGTGAGGTTCTTGTGTATAGGATGTTTGGGTACCTGTGGGGTTCTTGTGTATATGATGTTTGGGTACCTGTGGGGTTCTTGTGTATAGGATGTTTGGGTACCTGTGTGGTTCTTGTGTATAGGATGTTTGGGTACCTGTAGGGTTCTTGTGTATAGGATGTTTGGGTACTTGTTGGGTTCTTGTGTATAGGATGTTTGGGTACCTGTGAGGTTCTTGTGTATATGAGGAACAAAGTTCCAGAAAGCAAATATTTAGGATGAGAATTTCATTTTGTTATTATGTAGCCACCATATGTTGCATTCTCATAATAGCTAGCTTATGTTGCTATGCTGTTAGGTCATAAGCTTAAGATGGTGTACCGATGACGAGGTTGTAGAGTGGTGGAGGTCATGCGTAAAGAGACCGATTGAAAGGATAGGTGACATCTTGGGGACAGCGTTGTAGAGAGAAATCTATTTTGATCTTATATATATATATATATATATATATATATATATATATATATATATATATATATATATATATATATAGGAGAGAGAGAAGACAAAATTAGCTTGCCACGCATTTCAGGAGAGGATTGCTTTGGTATTTAGTGTTGATGCTCCTATCTCATGAGATAACTTTCTTATCTAATTGTACAACCCATGAATATGCTTCTTCCTAAGTTGTACTGAGCCAAAAAACGAAGAAAGTGGCGTCTTTGATTCGCGAGACAAAAGTAGTGTGCAGATTAAGGACGTGGGGGTTGGCTCCCCACTATCCCCCATTCCACATAAAACCCCATAATCCTCTTAACCATGTTAAGAGGTGTTACCCCTCTGTTTGTTCATTGCTGCTTTAGAATTTTATAATAAACTCAACTTACCAATTTATACCTAATTATACTGTTTTACTAGATTAAGAATCACTAGAAGAGTTACTAGCTTAGTTACTAGAATAGGAGATTCTTCCGTGATTTTCTTGGATGTCAAAGAACTTGGAAGAATGCAGAAGTTGATGGCAAAATCATTAATGTCTCAAAAAATTCCGTCATAGAACCCATCACGATTAGAAAGATTTGGGTAGATACTTGATCCATTATCCATAATCATCACTACTTACGACCACCTACAGCAGGTGGAAACTCTCCTTTCACTTCAAATAGCATCAGGATCACCTACAAAAACATTCGCTGAGGGGCCAATAAATCTTTCTTTTAGGTTAAGTTGAAATTTTCCTTGGAAAGATTTAGTGTGATATTAAGTGTGAAATATTAGGTGCTGATTTTCTCTCTTATTTCAACATACTAGTCGATTTAAAGCGTGCTGGTTTGGTAAGTGTAAAATCTAATTTATCATAAAAATGCATTTTATCTTTCACTCTTGTTTTAATTTTAAGTCATACACCTGTGAATCAATTGTTCATTAAGTATAGCGAATTATATAAGCCCAATAATAAGTGCGATCATAAAAAGTCCCAAAAGTTCTCCTTGGTATTACCAGTATATTTAATAATATGCATCTGAAGGTATAGTTGAAGCTTTCTTTGCCAATTATGTCTCACATTTTGGAGTACAATACAACTGCTTGTTATGATGGCACTGATTATAAGGCTTATATAATTCGCTATACTTATTGAGCAACTAATTCATAGGAGAGACCTTGTCGATTGTCTTCTAAGTTATTAAGCGCTCTTAAGAAGAAAATACAAACTTTATTTAAAAAAGTCAGACAGCTTCTATCGCCTCAGCCGTGATTTCCGTCTACTAAATGCAGTTTGGGTAGATCTTAAGAATGCACTTTACCAAGTTCCCATGTCCTCATCATCAATCAAGGAATAAAACCCTAAAAGGGTTATTTTTTAGTAGATGGTACTAATCGAAAGTGGCGTAATCATATTTTGGGTGATCTAATCTTTGATTCGCCTATGTTGATGACTTTCTCATTACAAGCGAAAGCGAGGCTAAATATTCGCAAGTTTGAAATCAACATTGCAAAGTAGTTTGTCTTTTTAGGTAAATTCACTAAACTGTATAGACTATAAAGTTATGTAGTTCCTATGGCATATACCCAGAGGAGGGTAAGATAACTGCGATTAGGGATTATTAGAGGCCTACCACACTACAAGACTTACAGAGTGTCAGCCTATCGATTTTACCATTTGTTCATTTAATAATATTAATTATGAGTCTTTGGCTAACTCTCAACTGTCTGATTCAAAATAGAACTCTTTGCAAGATGATCCTCTTCTTTCACTAAAGCTTCTTAAGATTGCTTTGTCCTCCTGAAATAATTCAATTATTTGCGATCTATACCAAAGCTGTGTCCAACCTTATTTAACTGCTAATTTCCCCCAACTTTTCTTTTCTATATTATTATAAATTAAGGACTCTTGATAATCGCACCTCTCTCGAATCAATCTCGGAGAGCTGTGTGTGGAAATATATGAAAAAATACACTAGTGAATTGGTTAGGAATTGACAGAAATCTAAGGTAAATAACATACAACACCATCTTTATTCAATTCACTGATCCCAAAGTGATACTTTACACTATTCACAAATAAATAGTAAGAGGTTTCCTGACCACACAAGAAGGATGCAAATACCTTATAACGGTCACTTGCCGCTATACCAATTGGATAGAGGTAAACCCACTTAATGATATTGCATCTGAGACTGTAGTTGAAGCTCTCTTTGCCAATTATGCCTCACGTTTTGGAGCCCCAGTTGAATTTATTTCAAGAGTTATTAAAATTCAGGGCCACTGAACATATCATTTTTCTTGTGGCCATTCTACTCGAAAATCCCTTTTTGAAAGACCACACAGCACAATAAAGGTTTCTCTTCTTGCAAAAGGACATACTAGCGAATGGTTATATAACTAATCTACAACTTTTCTTGCAATCAGGAAACTGGTTTCTGTCCTGCACGCATTGTCTCTAACACTTCTACGCCTTCCAGGTGATGTATTTATTAACAAATACAACGATCCCTTGTAACACAGGACAATTCAGTAGCATCCGAAGCCAATGAATTCTATTGTGCCCCTCTTATCCAGACCCTTGGGCAAAACGATGTTTTCGTTCCGTAAGTGTTGGAAACTTGTATACACATATTCTTGAGAGATACTCAGATACACACCACATTCTACCCCTTATAAAGGCCTATATAAGATTCTGATAAAACAAACATATACATTCTTTTACACTTCAAAGTAAGAACGAAAAATTGCGTTTTGATTTGCATAATTTGAAACAGGCTTAAATGGAATCAAATCTTTTTCTTGACACGCATATACTAACATAAAATCCAGTACGCAGATTCCCACACAAACCACAAGAACATTGTGATGGAATCTCAGAACCAACACAACACGATACATTCTAACAATTTTACACTCAGGTCTACATTATAATCAACCTCCCAATCGTTATTCTGAGTCATTCATTCAACCCAGTTTGCCTCTATTATTCAGTATTCGATTACTCAGATAGAATTTACGCATACTTTGAGGAGTAAGTTTATTATTATTTCTTTTTTGTTATTGATTTTCACATCATATATTCCCTCTACGCTTAATTCATTTATACCATGTTCTCTTCATCAATTTTTACTTACCATGATATTAAATCTATTAATTAATCATTTTACGTCTTCGAAAACTGTTATGTTACATATATATGTAGTCATGGCCAAATCTTTGAGACTACTAGAAGAAAATTAATAGAAATAATTTAAGGGGTATTTTTTTTAGTATATCATCATCATCATCATCATAATCATCATTCCAAACTATAATTTAAGAAAGGGATTTTTTGAGGTGATTTTTTGAGTTTGGTTATGACTTATGTTTTTTTATCAAAGTTATTTCTAATCATTCTTTTATAATATCAAAAAACAAAAGGGTGAAGTTCAGAAATATATAAAGTATCAAAACTTTGTGAATATTTTTAAAACCCAAAGAATTACAAAAAGTAAAGTTCAGAAAATTCATTTTTATATATCTTCTTCTATAACTATATTTTCGCAACGTGATATTTTGAAAGGGGGAAAATTTAGTTTAGAAGTTCCTTTTTAAAATTATTATAATTGGCAAAGTTCAGAAAATTTATAAAAATTTAACCATGGCTGCTTTTTTATAGATTTTAAATTTTAATCTTAATAACGAAGCGCAAGTTCCCACCTTAGGGTGGAGTGGCGAAGCCATTGCCTGCTTTGTCTCATAATTTGAAGGAGAAATATATTAAAATATAGAACCCAAACCAATTTTATTAATAAATAAATCAATTGATGCGCGCAGTCAATATTGACAATGATGTTCCTTGATCTTTAGGACTGCTTCAATTCGTTATGGCATGTTGGAGACAAAATTTTTGAATACGTATTGACTGAAATTGCTCCTTTGTATTTAATAAGAAACGCAACTACTTAAAATTGGGTGGTTTTGCTTATCAACCACCAGTTTTTTTATCGCCCTAAATTCTCTAACGGGATCTGTCGAATTCTTTCCCAAAAGTTCAATGAGATTTTCTGCCAAGAATTTGTTATTGCTTTCGCTTTATGGCAATGGTCGCCATAAAGTTATGAACCATATAGTAGTATGAAATGAAGTGTTGGAAATAGTGCTGGTGAAGCACGTAATGGTACCATTTTGAGTTCATGGAAGTTCCCTTGGGTAAAATTGTTAGGCCTTCATTTTCTTAATTTGAGAAGAGGCCACACCCATGGAAAGTGTGGAGATGATTCACCGGGAGCGAGACACAGGACTCGTAAAGCGCTAACCCTTTCTCCTCCTAACAAGATATATTCCATAAGCTGCAAGGAAGCGGAAGAAGCCCCAGTCTTCAACAGACCATTTTTTTATATCCTACAAAACTAGAGTCTTTTCTTAATGGTACTTTTTAGTGATTTGACGCTTCTTCATAACACTCTTTGACTTGAGACATTTGTCGAAAAGTCTCCGTCTCGCGGTGTGCGCTGAAACGTTCACACCTGACCTTTACACTCGGGACCAAGCTTGGCACTTGAGGACACCAGATCCTTATGCCGGGACCAACCAGGCAGCGATCTTGGTATCCACTCGTTTTAAAGTCACTAATACTCTAAGATATGGTGTTACTTAATTCAATACCTTTTGGAGCTATGTTATTGCATTGCGGGACACTTTGGTGTAGAGCCACATCAATTGCAACGCTTTTCTTCGGAAAGAACAATTTCTGGATTTGGAAAAGATTCAAAAGCTAATTTTTACAAAAGTATTACAAATAACTTACACAACATCATTAAATTATCCCACAGCAAATTTCCAAGGGCCTGAAAATCACATCCTACAGGAAGCGGGCATATCATAATTTTTGATTTAGTGAAGGAATGTTGTTTTTACTTATTATATATTTTTTTTTTGCTGATGTTTTAATAAACATTCAATAATTAAAAATAGGATAATTTTTCTAAAAACGAAGGAAAAAATAAAAAATATATATTAATATCAAACCTTTTGGTTATGACTCTCTCTCTCTAGATATATATATATATATATATATATATATATATATATATATATATATATATATATATATATATATATATATGTATATATATATATATATATATATATATATATATATATATATATATATATATATATATATATATATATATATAGGAGGGGCGGTCAATAAGTTTTGGGAAAAGGTAGGGCAAAACAGAGGAAGGGGGATGGTTGTTTGTGGTGTGTTAGGACAAGTTACGACAAGTCAGGACCTGCAGCCGCACGCTCCTGCCTCGTCTATTTAAGAAGAAGTAGCTGATCGCAGATCGTCAGTCACAAGTCTTTCAACAATGGAGAAGGTTGAGCACCACGCAGTGATCAAATTTTGACCAAGGAAGGCAAGAATGCAAAAGAGATCCATGAACGCATGGTTGCAGTGTACACCGATACCGCGCCTTCCTATGTAACCATTGCTTGCTGGAATAGGGAGTTCCGCCATGGTCGTGAGTCCCTTGAAGATTACCCCCATCCAGGACGCCAGTCAGACGTGACCAACGAGGACAATGTGGCCCGTGTTGAGAGGATAATCCTCGAAAATCTACGGGTGAAGGTCTAAAAAATCGAACGAGAACTTGGAATATCACATGGAAGTGTTATCAACATCATCCACGACAATTTGGCCATGACCAAGGTCTCTGCCCGTTGGGTCCCTAGAAACCTCACGCCCCATGATCGACTTCAACGTCGTCAAAGTCCACAAGGCCAGAGTTGCGCAAGCTGCCCTGCGCGAGTGTGGATTCGAGGAGCTCAACCATCCCCCTTACAGTCCAGATTTGGCCCCTAGCGACTACTTTTTATTCTGCCCGCTCAAGGTTGCACTGCGTGGACGTCAGTTTGGGGACGATGGAGATGTCCAGCTCGCCGTCCAGGAGTGGATTGAACAGCTGTCGGGAGATTTCTGGTTGTCGGGAATTCGAAGCCTCAGGGACAAGTGGCGCAAGTGCATTAAAGTCGAGAGGGTAGTTATAATGAAAAATAATAAAACACTTTTCCTCATATCTCGTTTCCTTATATCCGAATTTCAAAACTTATTGACCGCCCGTCATATATATATATATATATATATATATATATATATATATATATATATATATATAT
This sequence comes from Ceratothoa steindachneri, assembly GCA_963969495.1. NCBI lineage: Eukaryota > Metazoa > Arthropoda > Malacostraca > Isopoda > Cymothoidae > Ceratothoa > Ceratothoa steindachneri. The sequence goes on from OZ018339.1 coordinate 9,623,484, forward strand.
ATATATATATATAATGAATAACTCACAAAGTAGCACGTGATGTTCGCAATGAATGCAATGTCCCGCAGGAAAAATGAAAAGGTGCTTCCAAGTACTTTCGAACTTTATTCAGTTTATTCTAAAGGATAACTACAAGAGAAAATAATATAATAAGTGTATGTATATAAGATAGTAAAAGATAAAGGACCGACTCTAAGACAAGAAATCACCAATGAGGAAGTAGTAGAGGAAAGGGTAAATTCACATTAACAGGTAGCAAGGTCAAACCGAGAGGCAAAATAGAGTCAAGAACAGAGCCCAAAGTGTTAAAACGATTAACGGATAAATAGTTAGTCTAAAAAGGGAGATTAGGAGAGACACGAGGATTAAATTGAAACAAAGGGGAGAGGCAGAGAAATAAAATAATGTTTATACAAAATCAATGCAATAATTTAAGAATGAGTTTTTTTCATAACAGCATCACTTTTAAAACGGCCAGGAGAAATGTTAAAGTTATTAAATTGGTTTATACATGAATATTCAACCATGTTTCTTTTAATTGAGTCATTTGAGCGAAAAATAAATTTTGCTGAAATAATAAACAACAATATTTGAATCCAATTTATTCACGAACTGAAATAGTTTCGGCTTTCGTCATTATCAACTGGCGCCCTACCAGTTGACGCGATATATAGTAATTCAAAAGAGTAATGATAAACCACAATATATGAATCTGAATTGATTTTAAAGCACAGAAATAGTTTATAACTAAGTTTGGCAACATAATTCGAGATATATTTGTTGAATTTGTATTGCCCTCCCGATAAATTGAAATTATCGACTTTCCTCACAATATAATCATTTGATCTATAAATAATTTTTGAATTATTGAAATCAATCATGGTCGTAATTTTACATGTGCGCAAAGAGACTTGAAGAAATTGCACATCTCTTTATAGCAGCTTTATGTTCTTTTATTCTCTTTAACAAATATATCTTGAATTATGTTGCCAAACCTATTTATAAATCGCCCGAACCATCTTAGCATATTTGCTCCCAGTTTCACGCTAATACTTATTTTTTCCAGTTTGTTTTCTTTAATTTCATTATGTTCAATCTTTTCCCTTGAACCACGAGTAATATTTATATTTATTTTTCTCGTTTTGCTTTATCTAGGTTCATTTGGTTTGGTCTTTTAATTCGATCCGGAAGCATGCCAAATGTTTATGTTTATCCCGTTTTGTTTTCTCTGATTTCCTTCTGTTTCGTCCTTTAATTCGCCTGTATATACTGGATGGTGCTAGCTTCATATTTCATTACACAGTTAAGAATTGCTGCTGTGACAGCTGAAACTAGTTCTGTGCTTTAAAATAAATTCAGATTCATATATTGTGGCTTATCATTACTCTTTTGCATATATATATATATATATATATATATATATGCAGAAAGAGAGAGATATATTAGTCTCAAAACTTTGGGCTATAAATGTAGATGATATACAGACTCAAGACCTTGCCGTTCTTTTCGGATGATGGGTGATTTGTAGAAAATATTCTGTTCCTTGTCGGGAAACTAGCCAGTTTTCAAACCATCCTACGCCTCTCAGCCCATTTTTTCTTTGTTTTAAACGGTTGTCGCTACTATCTCGTGAAATGATTCGCTTATCAAATTGTAAGACCCATCACTACGTTTCCTCCATAGCTTTCATCCGAGCTTTACTAAAATGAAAATAAACAATATTCTAATTCTCATCTCTACCGACAACATCGTACAACTTTCTAGAAAAAGCTAAGTAAATTAGTCAACCACGATGTGTCCATAATAAAGCCAGTTTGAGATTCCTTAATAAACTTATGTTTATCTAAATGATCACTAATTGATTTCGTTAATACAGATTCCATCAATTTCCTCACAATTGATGTCAAACTCAGTTGCCGGTAATTGGACATAATCGTTTTATCCCCTGTTTTAAATATAGATATCATATTAGCTTTCTTCCACGCCGTTGGATCAAATCTAGTCTCTAACGATTTTGTAAAATAGACATGCTAGGGGCTTACTTAGCACATCTTAACATTCCTTCCAAATCCTAGGGATAAAAAACATAATGGCCTGTGCTTTACTAGATTTAATCCTATCTATTTCTTCGAAATTATCTCCTTTCAGGCGTGATTCCAGGGTTCTGAGGGGGCTGAAGCCCCCCTTCCCTTGCTGGTTTTCGCGAGGTCGGGTAAGCTTTAAAAAATTAAGCCTCAGAAGGCAGATTCAGTCACCGATTATTTCGAGGATAGTTACAATGGTAGCTTGCGCCGCCCTAACAGAACAAAGTCACGCTTACCGATCTGTGGAGTATGCACCAGCCCGTCATTGATCACTAGTCACGTACTAATAACTGTTTAAAAGGTTGGCAGAACCATCTCCAAGCAAGCATTACATCCTTCCATTAGAAATTTGTAATTATCGTTTTTTACTCCTGTCTTCACCTTTCGATAGTTGGTGTAAATGTGTGTGTATAAATGTGAACGGGACGAGATACGGGGTGTAAGCATGGGATCTGTCTAAACCTTTATCTTCTAAATATGCAAATTTAATTTTAGTTTCTGCAAAAATGACTTTCATTTGTGTAAGTTTGAATTTCACTTGTGTAGTAATGACTTTGTGCAAAATTTAATTTAATTATATAATATTAAAATATTTTTCTGTAACAGTAATTTTCATTCGTGTAATATTGAATTTCATTTATGTAAAATGAAATTTCGTTAGTGCAAAATTTAATTCGTTTGTGTAAATACTGTATATTTTCACATAGTTATCCGTAGTATTTTTTCATAGTGGCATTTTCCAAGGTGGCAGATCTCCAGGGGGTAGTTGTCCCTGGTAAATATTATCCAGGGTGACAGATTTCCGGATGGTATTTGTCTAGGTGGTAGTTTCAGGTGGCAGTTTTCGTAGAATAGGGTGGTGACTCCCTACTTTTCTCTCAAAACTTCTCAATCCTATGAAGATCTATTGACCACTCCCAGGAGGTGTGGCCTTGCAGTTCATTGGTGCTTTACAATTTTCTAATCAACTCCACGCACCAATTCAGACATATATACACTGTTCTACTAGGATAAGACTCACAGGACGAAATAAGACAATAGTTACTGGAATATGAGATTCGTATTACACCATATCCTGATTCCACCTAGTTCTCCAGGAACAGATTCCGACTCACTGGAATCCAATCATTCTGCCTCCAAAACATTGTTTCCTGGGGGATAAGGGCGTTTCACTCTCTTGTTATATTTGTGTAAGAATTAAAATAGTGTTAATTAACTTGTGTGTCAAGAAGGAAATTGGAGGTGTGTCGTATCAGATTGATTACAAAAAAGAACGACGAAAAGATGAAGGTTGTCCAGTGTAACTTGAACCTATGTAGAGTTACTTCGAACATTCGTAACATATATATGTTTATAAGGGTTGGCCATACTATGTATTCCTTTCATATGAGTGGGGAAGGTGGATCTAATCATAGAGTTTTGAAGGCAAAAAACAAATCTGAAGAGGGTTAATTTTGATAACTCCAACTTACCTCAATTATTATTGAATTTGTTGATGATTTTTTTATTGTAGATACCACAGAATATGCCTTCTCATTTTTTTTGTCTTTGAAGCTCACATTATCTCTCATAGAACTTTGTTGTAAATAATTCATTAAATATAAATTGGATAACCAGATAATCAAAGAAAAAACAGCCGAGCCAAAAGTTTCGAACGAGTTCGAAATTTTAGAATATTAGATAAAGACTTTACGACTTTATTTTCCTATCACTATGAATATAAGAATAATTACCAGTAATTTTAAGAATAGTTACTAGTAATCTTAGATTCAGAAGACAATGAAAAAGAAGTAACAAAATACGAAACTTGACATAAATATAAAATCATCAACATATAATAGCTAAGCAGAGGAAGCTCGATTAAAAATACAGCAACATCAAATTGCTGCAGGAATCTCAGTAGCGTATCGAGAGTCCATTGGTAGTAATGAGAGCATTGATTCTTTTAAGCCTGCTCTCCATGAGGGTGCGACACCTGAAAGGGTTGTTGCTGGAACACTCTTCAGCTATGACTCCCTTAAGCTGCTAATTGGTGCTCGTTGACGACGTCAGACGGCCTTTTTCAGGTCCTGCCATAGCTTTTCTACTGGATTCATAGAAAGTGAGGTGTTCAGTCCATTATAGCGATATTGTTTTTCCTGAATCACTGTGTGCTGGAAATAGACTTGTAACATGGGTAATTTTCCTGCTGTAAAATCATATTCTTGGTATTTCTGGAGAGGTCTCGTGCTGACGAAAGCTTGGTACTTATCTGAATTCATGTACCATCAAACACGGTGAGACGACCACCCCCCTGCAATTGACATGCAGCTCCATACTATTACCGAGCGCCTAACATGCTTTACTGTTGGCACTTCTCCCCTGGGTTCCTGCAAACTCTAACGTTGTCTGGTCGAGAACAACTGGAACGTGTATTCTTCGTACCATATGACAAGTCTCCATTGACGAATGGTCTAGTTGCGACAAGTACGTGCCCAAGCCACTCGATGTCGCTTCTGATGAAGTTCAATCAGCGGCTTTTAACTGGCTTAACATAAGTTCAGGCTTTGTGCAAGCAGTCTGGGATGCACTCTTCTGACGAAAGCATTAATCTGGCCGTTCTCTGTCCATTTATGTCTGAGTTGGATTGCAGTTTTTGTATGAACCCGAAAGCGCATTGGACGCAGAGACCTCTTGCCACGTTGCATACTGATCCTGGGTGATTTAGAATTAGGTAGGTCTCAGATGTTCCCACTTAATTGGATCCTATTCAACACTTATGCTTAGAGGTGGAGCTTCGCCGCAAGTAAAAACAGAGAATATTGTATGGATGCAAGCGAAATCATTTGAGTTCCCACAAGGAAGTAAAAACATACACACATCAGCAAACAGATGTGAGCTGCAAAGGTCTCGAAATAGATAACAAAGCTGGGCAAACTTAGGGCGATATCTGATCTGACCAGCCAGAATTTAAGTGAACCTGTGAAATGGCTGAATCAATATTCCTATGAACGCCTGCCTGATAAAGCCAAAGGCGGCTGAATGCAAATACACTCATAATACACACGTGTCCACACTGAACACGTACTCAGCATTTGACTTCGCCCAGCAGTCATAACAAAGAACAAACGAACACATTTTGACCTGATAGGCTCCGCCCTGCATTGAGATTATGAAAAGAAAAGTCATTCTCCCTTATTGACGCTAGAATAAATAGACGGACAAAAATACTCCCGTGGTGAATCATAATTATTGATACTCGTTTCTGAATTGTAGATTAGTAGCATTATTATTACTCGCGTCATGAATCCGTTCCTCGCCCTTGATCCATCCGACTACTTCCGCAACAATCAGACGCGGAAGGAGACTTACACAGAACACTGAAACTTAACACTGATAGCCAAAGACTCGACAATTTCACTTGCCCGAACTGAGGCAGTCCTAAGCCGAGACTAAAGCCTACCAAAGCCTCCATTTTCTTCCGATTCCTTCCTTCTTTCAAGCGATAACCAAGTTACCTTTCGAACTCAGCCTACGACAGATTATCCGACGTTAAGACCTTAACCGTCCTCACTCGACACCCACACTCTGGTACCTATCGTCAACCTAAAGGTGGTAACCACCTTCCGTAAACATGTAACCAATCGGCATACCACCATAAACTGGTAACCTATAAACACACCTATAAACAGGATAGAACCACTATAAACAGGTGATGAGCCTACTATAAACTTGTGAGCCCTTCGACCGGACAGTAAAATAACAAAAGAAGAAGAGTATGGACGCATCGGATCATCACAAAGCAGGACAAGGAGAGACTGTTATCGTGAACGCCATCACCATCAAGTCACACATATTTAATCAGACGGCAATTTTAGGTTGTTTTAAGATTGTAGAAGCACAGTTTCATATATCGAGAATAAACAATGAAGACACAAATTTTTTTCACGTCTTGGTTGCCCTACCTTCCGAGATTGTCGACCGACTTCCAGCTGCGGTCTTGTCTGCCCAAAGTTACCATCTCCTAATAACTGAAGTAATCGGGCTCTTCAAGAAACTCATCGTCCCCTCCACACTCACTGGTCAACCTTCGATCAACCTGGAGGAACTGCGGATAGCAGCTCTATAGGTAGGAATTGGGAAAGAAGTCGTGAGGCACAAAATTATATAATCCCTGCCATCAAACATCGCGCCCATAATCGCCACCCAGAAGGACATAACCTTGGCCCAGTTAGGAAAGCTGGAAGACTAACTAATGCCAGTTTATAGGGCAGTGTCTTATATTAATAATAGCAGTGATACAATAGACCATAGTGCCACCTCTTTTCCCAATATGAAGGTTCTTGTTTTAAATAATAAGTGTGATAATCATATAAACATTGTGCAAAATACGGGAAGTGCGCGCTCAGTGCCTAGAGATGTGTACCCTAATGAAAACCTTTCTAACTTAGTACCGCGTAATAACGAATATAGTGCCAATAGTATACCGATAGGACTGTTACTTCTTCGTAGGAACCAAAGACCTGTAGTATGCCAATCTCATTTGAATCGCGGTGACAGTGCAAAATTCTGCAAGCCTTGGTGAAGATGGCCGAAAAGAGGGATCACGTTCAAATGCGACCGTCCTCTAGGTCATCTTCGCCAGCCCCATCGTAAAACTAGCACGGCATGCAAATGCAAGTGTAGCTGCTGGTATGCCGTCAGTATTTACCGTCGCCGCGAAAGTAGATAGAATAAAGTGAGAATTTTTAATTGATACAGGGGCAAGTGTGTCGATAATTCCGATTAAATTGGTACGAAAAGGTGAATTACGTAAATCTAGTGTAAACATTGCAACGGCTTATGGTGGACAAATAAAAGTGCATGGCAAAGTATACATGGATATAGTTATCTCTAGTTTTCACCAGTCATTTAGGTGGTTATTTGTGGTCACGGATACTACATCGCCGTTTTTAAGGATTGACTTTCTGCAACACTTTAATCTTTTGACAGATTGTGCACACGGCATCCTTAGCGATAATCAAACTAAACTCAAATCCTAAGTGAAACAATCCTGGGAAAATTTTTCTTCGGAAATAATATTTCGGCGCGTATTTACCTCAATTCTCTTTTGTCCTTTGTATTCTATATTAATTTTTTCTTTATTTTAACCCCTTAACTGCGGAGCGCACAAATAAGTGCGTTCGAAAATTGACAAGCTATTGCGGAACGCACATATATGTACGCCTCAGATTCTTCTTGAGTTACACTCTGCAGAGCGCACATATTTGCTTTCTTAAGGCTGATTGGCTAATAAGTTGTACCCAGATACATCATCAATATGTATAGAAATTACAATAGGAAATTAAAATAAGTAAAATGCAAAACAATGAAAAAAGGGGAAATTCGAGAAAATAACTCCGCACAGTGACGCTGTTTTGAATGTGAAAATCCCGCAGTTAAGGGGTTAAAATAGTCCCGATCGACCTTGTGAATCGTAGCTTAAAAGCTTGTTTATTGGGAAGAGTTTTTGGTCTTCCTCGTAGCCAAGTGGCCTAAGAGATGATTTAATTGAGATCAAAGCGGATGCTCGTTGCCTCAGTGTGCACGGTTCGAATCCCCCCTCCACCCCGGTACGGAATTTTTGTGAATTAGGAAATATTATTTACGAAAAAAGATTTTCCCGTTTTCTGTTTCTTGCGGTTTGTTGGATTGGTTTTCATCATTCTTTCGCGCTCTTGAAAGATTTATTATATATATATATATATATATATATATATATATATATATATATATATATATATATATATATATATATATACTCGTATATATATTATATCAGTGTGTAGTGTTATTGATGCAACAAATTGATAACACCCAGACGAAATATGTTAGAACACCCTCTGTAATACTCCGTAATTTCGAGGGTGAGTTTTGTGGCACCCAAATTGCAAGGTGGATTAGACTTAACGAGGAACCTCATAAAAGCAGTACCCTGTTTGCCCCCTTTTAAAATCTTGAATTTGGGCACACAAATTGAACACTGACATAATATGCCATGTTGTAACAATGAACTAATGTCGAACAAAGCAAAGTACTTATAAATAATGTTAAACTGCAATTTAATATTTATCAATAAAAAAGGACCGAGAATATTGTAGGGATGCAGCGAAATCGATGGAGCTCTCACACGGATGTACAAACATACACACATGAGAAAAAAGATGTGAGTTGAAAGCTCTGGAAAAAGATAACGAAAGCAGCTGGGCAAACTTAAGGCGATATCTGACTTGACCGGCCAGACTTTACGTGAACTTGTGATACGTCTGACTGAATCTTGCTATGAATACCGTCCTGATAATGCCAAAGGCGGCTAAATGCAACACAGCCTTTAATTCTGTTCAGCAATCTTAACAAAGAACAAACGAACACACTTTAACCCGATAGGCTCCGCCCCGCATTCAGATTATGAGAAGAAAGGTCACGCCCTCTTAATGACGGTAGTATAAATAGACCGACAAAAATACCCCTGTGATGATTCCTAATTCTTGATTCTGGTTTCTGACTTGTACATTAGTAGCATTATTATTATTCGGGGCACGAGTCTATTCCTTGTTGTTGATCCATCCGTCTATTGCCCCAACAATCAGACGCGGAAAGAGACTTACAAGAAACACTGAAATTCAACACGGATAGCCAAAAACTCGACAATTTCGGTTGTCTGAACTGAGGTAGTCCTACGCCGAGATTAAAACCTACATTTACTTCCAAGTCCTTCATTCTACCAAACGACAACCAAGTTACCTTTCGATTCCAGCCTACAAGCGGATTATCCGTTAAGAACAGTTAGAGTCAGACTAAACTTGCCGGTAAGACCTTAACGCCTTCGCCCGACACCCATACTCTGGTAACCCATCGTCACCCTAAAGGTACTGACTACCTTCCGTAAACCACTAACCACTAATCTCACACCTTAAACAGGATCAAACCACTATAAACTGGTGACGAGCTACCATATAATCTCCACTAATTCTGAACTACTAGTGCTCCAGATTTTTCCCAAAGACCATCACTGAAAAACAGCCGTGTTTTACAGTTTTTTGCAGCCGGATTAAAGCAAACCTTTGCTTACGAGGTCTCCAGACCCACACGCGCTCATCTTCAGAAAATTGCGCAAATCGCAATTCGTCCGAAAATATGACAGTCTACCAGAACATTATGAGTCCCTATACGATCTCATTTGCCCATTTCTTTCTTGTTTGGATATTTTATGTTCAAAGACAAGGTTCCCTTCTAGCTGCTCTGCCATATTAGCTAAGTTGATGGCGATACCTCACAGCAGTACGCCGTCTCACTTGGAGTTGCTCTGCAACATTAGCTTACTTACGACAGCGGAGAGCTGTCGATTCCCCCTCATTTCTGGTGTGGTAAATTGTACAATCACTCTGTTGACTGTGCTAAGAGGACATTACAAAGTTTTCTACCTTCTGAAGCTGGCTATGTCCACCCTCAGATGACTCACAATATGAAAGCCCTCCTTGAAAATCAGAGCAAAATAATAATATATTAACAAGTTTGTTCAGATTAAAGGAGTTTTACAGATAAAACGTTGTAATGAGGAGGTCTACTTACTTTGTGATGTGTCTATATCTATCTATCTATATATATATATATATATATATATATATATATATATATATAATCTAAATGGACAAAAATAATAGTTACGTAGTGTTTAAAATACAGCGGCTGTAGTTAGTATTGAACTAGGATAATCAGGAAGTTACAATGTGTGGTGTGTAACGGGATTCCTAGCTTTTAGCCTTCACAAAGGTGGTACGGTGCAGTGCCTGTCTCTTACGCTGCTTGTAAAATGGGGCGCGAAACAGAGTGATTTCTTTCGAGCTCGCCAAGGAAGACCTTTGAAAAATGTATCATAATCTTCAGCTGTATCGACACGTACGGTAATTAGGGTCTACTACATGCATGCAGTAGGATAAATTCTGCTCTACAGAAAATTCCCAACAGAATTTTCGCCGAAAGTCGAAGCTATCGGACCTGGGCGTCTGGAGTGATTCACAGCTTATGACTAAAAATCGCTTCGCTTCAAGGCAGAAATATCTGCATGATATTAACGCCATTCCATTGTAACCTATTACTGAAAGAAGACTCCGCAGCAAACTACATGTCATGAACATATGGAATCTAATGGCACGCAAAGGGGTGCCATGGCTACATCGACCTGGTAGACAACCAGGTTTTGCCTCTTTGCCCTTCATTTTAATAAGGGACGTAACATTTCAATCCCTTGCATCCAGGATAACAACCCCTCCTTTACTGGGCTAGGGCAATGACTGACTGATGTGATGAAAATTCAGAAACAATCGCGATCTAGATTGGCCGATCGAAAATTCAGAAAACAATTGCAATCTAGATTGGCCGATCGAAAATTCATGAGACTACATAGCTCAACAGCAGCAATAAAAAGAGATGGGTGAAGAGCCGTGAGGACATTGGATATTTTCTCGTTTTCTGTTAAAGTTTCAAACACCAACCCGTACAAAAGGCTTTTGGAAATTTCTCCTTTTAAAAAAATGGATGGTACCTCAGTCGTATTGTTCGTGTTCCTGAAGAGGATTGACAAACTCTAGGAGACTTTCCTTGCGGATTAAGGAATTCTTACCAATACCCTTACCTAACTGCAACGATATGGAATTTATAGTTCATTATGAATATATAATCTGTGGACCTATGGAGCCGATATTTTAATATTTTCAGCTAATCCCTCGTTCACTATGGCTAAATTTTAAAAACGCTGTATTTTATCGCAATTTAAAAATATCATAATAGCAAATATCATCAATATTTATGACAAAAATGTTTTTTTCCCAAAATCCAGGTGAGTAGATTTTTGGCATTGCCCGCGAAACACTGTTTTTTAGCGAGTCCCAAATCGAACAATCTATTGGGTCAGAGTTCGGGCTTAGAGGGAACCAGTCATTCTTGGTAATGGATAAGACAATAATGAAGTGCAAAGAAGCCTTTATCTGTAGAAAAAGCGACTCAGATTAGTTTACCAATAAAATAGCGCGATATCTAATAAGACATTTAATTAGTCAAACTAAATCAAATATTCAGGATGTGTTTTTTCCCACGAATTTTTATTTTAGTAAATTGCGAAAAGTGCTTAAATGAGATAACGTTCAATGTTACCGAGAGTGAAAAAAAAGCGTTGGTGTAAATTAGTTTAAAATATCGTCTCTACATACCTGAAAGATGTATGAGTATGGAATAATCTGACTAAATGATTTTGAACAGTAATGCTAAATTGTTCTATGTGGTTCAGAAGACGCGAAAAAGGAAAGATAAGTTAAAAGTGAGATAAAGATCTGTGGATGTAAGGGGTTGGAAATTAAGTGTGCTTGGTGCCTTATGCCAAGAGTAAACCAGAAAGGATGGGATGCAAAAACACATACACCTTATCGATATAAGGTGACAATTTGGCTTGAACAAAACTGATAGATACACTCTAGCTTATTGTTCTAAAATTAGCAGTATCATACTGGAAATATTTCGTATTGTAATTACTGTAAGTTACTGTAAAATATAATGGGATTTGGTGGTTATGGACGCACAAACTATTCAATCGCTGGATAGTGTCCTATTAGGATCGACTCTCCGCTGTGTTATCTGTGTTCGGATCCACATTATACTATAATGGTTACCTCAATGATCTTAGTAGTTAGATAATATTAAATGGATAAAAACAAACAGAACAAGATGGGGCTCTGTGACGTCCAAATATATCTACTTCTCACAAGGTTACAAGCGCCAGAACCAAAATACAAATGAAGCCATGACAAACTAAACGATTTTTTAATAGGTTAGTATTTTTCACAGTTAATAACTTTTAAAAACAAAATTAAATAATAAAAATGATTAATTGTTACCGAACACTTAAAATGGAAGTACTTTTTGTTTCGTTTGACTTGTGTTACTTAAGGAGATAGAGTATATTGTTGGTCAAGCTAAATGGAAAACTTCAACATTTTATATTTCTTTATACTTTCAAATAGTTGTAATGAGTCTGATTATGAAGTTTAAATGTACTTAGTGCTTAAGAAACTTAGATTTTTTGGATATTGTGGATGATGAAAGTTAGACCGACTAAAGGGAATAATGAAAAACTTTGAGTTGAATCTAATTGCATAGATACAATGGAATCATATCGTTATTTTTAGGGTAACATCACAGAATACGAGCGCAGACGATTTGTACCGAGTCATCCCATAAGTACAGCTATATTTTTTATGTTTATCATTATTTTATTGATAAAAATAAAATAACTCTTTCAAATTATTTTATTTTAAAATAATTATTTATTTATTTATTAACTTAATAAGTAATATAATTTCGACCAGTTTTACATTAACTTGATAAAGTTCTTTAAGGTTGTTACGAACTCATCGGTTGTTAACTTCTTCATTCTATTCAGGTGATTCGCTAAACTCCTAAAAGCTGCAGTTAAGTCTGGAATTCGGGTGAGTTTAGAGGATGACTCATTAGTTCTAATCGAAATTGCTATTTTTTAAATGGTATCTCTTGTTTTATGAGGTAACAGGTTGTCTTGATGGAAGAGCACTCTTCTATTGATTAGTGCTGGCTTTTTTCTTCAAGTGTTGCATATACTAAAACAGTATAAGTGAGCACAGGAAGCCTCTTTTGAAATAGTCTGATTTGAGGTAAGAAGTTCAAAAGGGATTATGGCAATCATACCCGTCTAAGGCACAAGAGAATTTTACGTGGACGAGTTCCCTGTTTTGGCTTTGTATAAAAAGTTAAATATTAGTGTACCTAACACATTTTTCGACTGCCGCAATAATGCAATAATCCTAACAAAAATGTTTCCTTTTTTAGTTCAGAAAGGAGAAATAAACAAATGTTGATTCTTTGTTGCAGAGTACCTCTCACAAGTAATCTATTGCTCCAATCGTGAAACTAGGCCTATCTCCTTAAAACGATGATCCACAGTAAAATGAGGAGAATTTATTTTCTCAGCCAATTGTTAAACATTTAGAATCAGATTACTTTCTCTGTTGTTTTTAAAAGATTTTGATCAAATACCATTAGTTACCCTGAACGATGTTCATCTTTGAGGATGACGTTTCTCTAGTAAAAAAACGCAGCATTATTATGGCATCACTTTATATATTAAAACAAGTTATTTTTCTATTTTTCTGTATTGTATTATATTATAAATGTATGAATTAAATAGAATAAGGGCGATTTATATAAGAAAAATAGAAATAGTCACCAGGATTGGTGTGTAGGTTATGATGTAATAATGACTCATCTGTTACTATAACCATAAAAAGGATAACTAAACAACCTAAACCAACTAAACTTTTTTTCTCGGTTCTTTTATATAAAATACATAGAAATTATAAGTTAATTAAGGCGAAAGTGAAGGATGTTTTAACATACAATAAAGGGAGCCCCCTGATCATCGCAAATGAAATTTATGGATATCAGAACTTTGTTAATAGGACTAAAATATGGTGCTACCCTGACATATATATAATCATAGGTAAAAGTCCTGCACCACTCTTTTTCAAAGTTCTTACGATATGCTTTACAAAATGTTAGCACCAGCCAAGTCAAATACAAAAATAACTATAGAATAAAAAAGATGGTCGGAGTTTTATCATAGATCTGCACTCATTTACGAGGCATTTTATTTCTCAGTAGGGGTTTAATGATTAAAGTCCGAGCCTGGGTACAACTACAGCTTCGAAAGGAAACAATCGCGACCCCATACGGCGACTTCAGGTACATTTGAAGTGATCAACATGGATGTGTGGCGTGAGTGATACCTGTGAATTATGAACTACAACATTTTTAGTCGCGTGCGAGTCTAGTCACGGGCGACTCTACATCTCACTATGTCGGTCTTACCCCGTTTTGCTTTTTTTATGTTTTTGTAATAAAATTGTAACTATTCGGCTGATTCTAATAAACTTTGAAGCCCTAATTTTGTTTTAAATTCTCTTTCGAATAATAGAAAGGCCAAAGTCCTCCTAAGGTTAGCGAGGGAGTTATTTTGTTTTGACAATAACCTCATAACTACTCGGCCGATTCTAAGAAATTTGAAACTCTTATGTTGTTTTACATTCTATTTTGAATGCTGGAAATACTAAGGTCCTCCCAAGTTTAGTCTGGCAATTATTGAAAGTGAGAGGAGGAGTATTTTTGGTCAGCAGACCTTGCTCATTTACGCTTGACCATGATGGCGCATGAATGTGCAGTCTATCCCATTTGATTTTCTTTAAATGTCTATATTTGGACCTCCATCCTCATAAATCCCACACATTATAATTAAGACTGAAGTGCATGGGAGTGATTATATAGCAAAATTGTTTCGATCACAGAACGCGACTGTGAAAACGAGAGAGCAGAGCGTCGAATTACGACCACATGATTCGCATGTCCTTGGGAGCCATAAGGCACCCTCTATGTCGTATTGAACTCTACAAGAACATTACCACATACCACAAAAAATAGACTTTCAAATTTAGGGTTACTTCTAATATATTAGGTAACAAATGCCAAGGTCAATTAATCCCATGAATATGGTTGTGCGGAATAAAGATTTGTTCAAATATTTTCAATTTAAGAACTTTTATTCCACTCTGTCTATTACGTAAATTCGTCAGAGAAACTGCTAATAAAAGGTATAAAAGGCGTAAAGCCTACCACTCGCAACTACTAATAAAAGGTATAAAAGGCGTAAACCCTACCACTCCCAACTGCTAATAAAAGGTATAAAAGGCGTAAACCCTACCACTCCCAACTGCTAATAAAAGGTATAAAAGGCGTAAACCCTACCACTCCCAACTGCTAATAAAAGGTATAAAAGGTGTAAACTCTACCACTCCCAACTGCTAATAAAAGGTATAAAAGGCGTAAACCCTACCACTTCCAACTCTTCTAAGGCGTCAGGACTTTAGACTAGAAACAAATGGAAATCAGAACCAATAGATATTTAAGCTTCCTTCGCTTTCCTGACGATATCCTATCATTTTCCACTAGTTCTTATGAAATAAAGTCAATTTAAACAAAATTAGTACAAGACCAACCCGCAGGTGGACTGAAAATGAACTTTGAAAAGCCATAACGTTATGTTAACTGTGTTTGGCGTTTAAAATTAGAATGATGATCAACACTGAGGACAACCTAAAGAAATATGTAGAAGATAAGTGTCATAAATGACCCGAAGGGCACAGGAAAAGTGCTTGGATAAGGACACAAACACGAGTTATAGCCATACTGCTTCTCTCTCCACGATCACAGGCTGTCTTCAGATACATGAACCCACTACATACCTCTCACCCCTTCTTGTTATTCAGCTAGGTGTCTTAATGTAATTACCTGATCCACATACCCACTACAAACCCCCTAACTCCGCCCTTGTTCATCACCTATCAAACCCCCATTTACCCTTCTCACATGCAAAATCAGATATTTCCCTACAAACACAATACGGTTGACACCTTCTTGTATGGTGTGGATTCACCCTTTGCTCATTCACCCATATACACCGGCACTATTATTGCACTCTTCCACTTAAAGATTACTTACAACACATCCACCAGACTCATTTGATAACACAATTACACCACTTTTTAGCATCTCATCGACTAGATCATCTACTACAACTGCCTTCACATCTTTCAGACGTGACAACCTCTCGTGCATGTTTAGCTGTTCTTTACTCCGACGCAACACTCAATTTACACCCACAAAACCATATTTAAGATGTGTTATCTTCCATGCCCACCTTATACATTTCACTAAGGTATTTTCGCCATCTCATTTTAACCTCCGCATCGCTCACAGCAACCTGCCATTTTGGTCCTTGATGTTTACATTCTCCCTTTCTCTTCTGGTTCCTTTTCACACTTCTCACTTCCTTCCATAATAGCTTTCTATTTTCATCTGGATCTTCATTCATCATTTGTTCAAATGCTTCAGTTTCTTCTTTCCTACTCCTTTGTTTCACTTTCATTTATATCTCCTTTTATGCATTCCACCGTATCTCCCTGACATCATTATCCGCAGCATTAAGCAATTGCAAGTACACAAACTTTTTACTTTCCAATACAAGTTTTACATCTTCATTCTCTCATTTCACATTTTACTTCCTCTTTCCAGTTCTGGCCCACTTATACTCGATTCTACCAGCGACTAGAACCACTTTCTTAAATTTGTCCCATATTTGCTCCATCTCCATCCTCGCTATTTTTCTTAAATTGTCATACCACATCACCACACTGCGTCATAACCTTGTTAACACCATACACATAAACTCACGGAACAAAATATTAGTCATGTAGTTTAAACTATCTTAAACACGTCACGTAACTAATTTTGTGTCCTTTGAGATCATCTTTTCCTATCTTCCTTCAATCTAGTTGCCCATCGTACATCAAATATCCCTCTCAACTTGACTATTTGAACTGACTCGAGACTTTTCCTTCTCCTTCCATACCATAGTACCATTCCATTGCACAAACATACTCTCATCCCTGATATATTTCACACTCAAACCATCTGCAAACTCAATTCATTAACACTGATTTTCCTAATCTTTCCTATCGTTTAAAGCATTATGGTCTTGATGAGTCTCTCACCACAGGTGCCGTGATTCCCTCAAGGCCAGGAATCAGGGGCGGATTTAAGTATGGGCAATATTGAGAATCGTCCAGGGTGGCATCTTCCAAGGGGGGAAATTAATTATTGCTTAAATTTAGGTATTTATTGCACATATAGGCACACTTGCACATGTAGTTTTAAATGTTAAGACCTTACGCTGAATAAAAAATTGGTTTGTACATAATTGTTGAAATGTTTATATAAATTTACAATTCTAATGTTAAAAGGGGGTCTCATTTTGAAAAGGGTGGAGCTGAAAGCGATTTCGCCCAGGCCACCTATAGGCTAGGATTGCCACTGGAAAAATCAAGTAGTGGTCATTAGAAATTTTGATTGGGAGGGGGGGCATATCCCTTTATCCCAATGGGAGATAACGTCATATATCAATGTAGTGTTGTTGCTTTAATGTGTCTTTGCCTCTGTTTCACATCATCTGATTTCTATCCTAGAGGTAACTTCTAGTTTTGAAGCTAGATTTGAATAATAAAGCGTCTAGTATAAACAATCCAAGGTTCATAGTATAATGTTTAGCGCGGATGTAATAAACCATTTTTAAGAATGGTTCTAAAAATGTACTACTATAAATTAAGGTTAAGTACTTCAGCAATGTATCAGTTAATCAAGTAGTTGGAGAGGAAGATATAATGAAGAATAAAGCACTTTGTCCCCCTACAATATCCTATACCCACTTGAGGTTCATTTTATTTCAGCTCTCAATTCTTTTCTTGCATGGCCCACGTACCTCCTAGGGCGGTCCCGGAATTAGATTATATAAATAATTTCTAGTTTAGGGGCGAATCTAAGCAAGTGGAATTGAAAGTAGAAAATAGCGAAAATTAAAAACTGGAGGGTGGTCAACAACGGATTCAGTAACCACAGTCCGCTATATAAATGGTGGACCGATGGAATGATGTCACGGTTTTGTGTAATACTGACCATCTAAAGAAAGAAAGAACCATAGAGCTTTTCTACGTGAGGTGAACTCCAGACATTATATACGCCCTGCCCCCGAATGCTAATTAAATCAATCATATTTTGTTTAATATTGAGTAAAATGAAATGTCATTATCACAATTTAATTCAGAGAGAAAATCCCTTTGAAATGATATATAATAAAATATGATACTGCACCAATTAACAATGTTATTCTGTATTGCATATTGAATATCTTATTATTTAAAATAAAGCGAGACCTACAGTTAAACTCAAACAACGGGGCAACTGATATATGAGTAGGCATGCAACTTAGGGAGGGGGAACGCCACACCTACTGGAATGAAGAGTCTTTAAAAGGCCTACAACAGAAAAGCAGTAATTCTATTGATTTTCGCCGAAAATAAACCCAAAATGAATATGCAATTAAATTTCATTGAAGTACTCCTTTTAGCAATAGCACCAAGCGAGGCGGTAAGAAGAACTACGCTTCCCTCATTTTTCGCTTTGGCGCCCAGTAAAAGGAGAGAACCTTTTCTTTCTTTCTTTTACGTCTATCCCCAGCAGATTTTCCCCACAAATTATAGAATTTCAAAATCAACACTAGCAAAGACCTTTAGATCCCCTCTAGGTCTAGTTGTTAAAGGGGTTGGAAAGTAGTTTACAGAGATATTTCGAGGATCTATAGAGTGGAAAGCAAGTAGAACGTTAAACTATGCTTTGGGTTGCGTTTGAATATGAGTGTTTTAATAATGAAATAAGTCCCTAGCTAATAGATTTTTAAACCTAGTGATTGACTTACTTTAAACTACATTATCTGGAAGAGCGGTCTAAGTTGAAACGACTTTATAAGTAAAAAGGTTGTCCAATATATTCGTCTGATAAAGCTTTAGTTTCAATTTATGAGGAGTTTTTGTTCGCGTGATGTTTTCGGTGCGTTCAAATGGGGAATCAAAGGTTATATGATCGTACCCTTTCAGAAGATTCAATAGTTAAATCACTTGGAGGTGAAGGCGAGTATTTACAAGAGAGAGCAATTGCAGTTCTTTAAGTGTCTTATAGGTTTTGTTTCGGAGCTCCGGAATGAGTTTTGTCGCCTTTCGCTGTACTTTTAGCAAAATAGCGTTATCCTTTTCAGCTAAATAGGAGAAAATAGAGAAAATAAAATAATTTCTAATCTTCGAGTTGAGAAAAAATTATTCGAACATATTAGGGAATTACAAAAAGAGATCAATAACGCCACTCACCAAATTTGTTAAGAAATCCTTAAAAATACCATATAGTTCGTCAAGACTTTAAGTTAGCAAATGTTACTCCAATTTTCAATTAGGAGCAAAGTAGAGATCCTTCAAATTATTAACCTACAAGAGGAGTGGCTTTGCCACTCCTCCTAAAATGAGGAGTTTTCGCTTGGCAGGACGGTCTTAGGGTCTGTGATCTACGGACTATCTTACTCTAGCAAAGGGATTTGAGTCTTGGAAATTGAAATGTTTTCTACTACGTCCATAACCCAATATTTTAAGAACGAGATTTTTTGAAGGTTTGAATAAGATTTTTTTCTTTTAGTTCGGTTGTCACCGAAGTAGATTGAATTTTTTAATCAAAGTTATTTCTAATAATTCCTTTATAAGAAGAAGAAGAAGATGATGATGATGAAGAAGAAGAAGAAGAAGAAGAAGAAGAAGAAGAAGAAGAAGAAGAAGAAGAAGATGGAGATGGTGATGGAGATGGAGATGGTGATGGAGATGGAGATGGCGATGGAGATGAGGATGAAGATGAAGATGGAGATGGAGATGGAGATGAAGATGAAGATGAAGAAGATGAAGATGAAGATGAATATGAAAATGAAGATAAAGAACTACAGAACTACAGAATCTAGGACCAGCAAAGACCCTAAGGTCCGCTCGAGGCTAGTCCGCTACACTAAATCAAAAACTACGATACACCCTTATCTACGAGTGTATCTCTAACATGCTATTTTTTTTTTTTTTTTTTAATACTATCTACTGTACACACTTATCTACATGTGTACATTATCGTGCAATTTTAACTAATCAAACTAGGGGTCGGGGGAGATAGAAAGTTTTTCTTCTCATCTTCCGCAGCCACTCGACTGCTAGTGGTGAAAAGCTAATTTAGGGATAGAGACTACTTATAGGATAGGCGGAAAAGAAATGGGACATCTAAGCTACACATGCAGAGAATCGCCGGCATCATTTTTAGTCATCATAATTTCATATCCTTAAACCTCCGCTCCAAACTCTCTCTCTGCAAGGACGTTTAAATTCACAGTGCTCAACTACGTTATATTTAAACTATTCAAATGCACGTCGAGACGATTTTTGAACATATTAACCGAAGTGCTATCTACTACGTGGGTGGGCAGCCGATTCCAATTTTGAGTAACTTCAAATGTAAAATAGTTTTGGGCTATACTAGTGTTAAAACGCTTGTTCACTAATTTTAACCCGTGCTGACGAGTATTTCCCCTATGATCCAGTTCGAACAGATTGCGAAAGTCAACGTTTGAGAAACCCTTTAGTATTTTAAATACTTCTATTAGCTGGCCACGTAATCTTCTGCGTTCTAGCGATGGCAAATCTAAAGCCCTGAGCCTTTCCTCGTATGATCTATTCCTCAGCTCTGGAATTAATTTCGTAGCCCTACGCTGCACTCTTTCTAATTGCGCGATATCTTTCATTAAATATGGAGCCCAAAATTGAACAGCATATTCGAGAAGTGGCCGCACAAGGGATTTATATAAGAAGATGAAGAACTACAGAACTACAGAACTACAGAATCTAGGACCAGCAAAGACCCTAAGGTCCGCTCGAGGCTAGTCCGCTACACTAAATCAAAAACTACGATACACCCTTATCTACGAGTGTATCTCTAACATGCTATTTTTTTTTTTTTTTTTTAATACTATCTACTGTACACACTTATCTACATGTGTACATTATCGTGCAATTTTAACTAATCAAACTAGGGGTCGGGGGAGATAGAAAGTTTTTCTTCTCATCTTCCGCAGCCACTCGACTGCTAGTGGTGAAAAGCTAATTTAGGGATAGAGACTACTTATAGGATAGGCGGAAAAGAAATGGGACATCTAAGCTACACATGCAGAGAATCGCCGGCATCATTTTTAGTCATCATAATTTCATATCCTTAAACCTCCGCTCCAAACTCTCTCTCTGCAAGGACGTTTAAATTCACAGTGCTCAACTACGTTATATTTAAACTATTCAAATGCACGTCGAGACGATTTTTGAACATATTAACCGAAGTGCTATCTACTACGTGGGTGGGCAGCCGATTCCAATTTTGAGTAACTTTAAATGTAAAATAGTTTTGGGCTATACTAGTGTTAAAACGCTTGTTCACTAATTTTAACCCGTGCTGACGAGTATTTCCCCTATGATCCAGTTCGAACAGATTGCGAAAGTCAACGTTTGAGAAACCCTTTAGTATTTTAAATACTTCTATTAGCTGGCCACGTAATCTTCTGCGTTCTAGCGATGGCAAATCTAAAGCCCTGAGCCTTTCCTCGTATGATCTATTCCTCAGCTCTGGAATTAATTTCGTAGCCCTACGCTGCACTCTTTCTAATTGCGCGATATCTTTCATTAAATATGGAGCCCAAAATTGAACAGCATATTCGAGAAGTGGCCGCACAAGGGATTTATATAAGAAGATGAAGAACTACAGAACTACAGAACTACAGAATCTAGGACCAGCAAAGACCCTAAGGTCCGCTCGAGGCTAGTCCGCTACACTAAATCAAAAACTACGATACACCCTTATCTACGAGTGTATCTCTAACATGCTATTTTTTTTTTTTTTTTAATACTATCTACTGTACACACTTATCTACATGTGTACATTATCGTGCAATTTTAACTAATCAAACTAGGGGTCGGGGGAGATAGAAAGTTTTTCTTCTCATCTTCCGCAGCCACTCGACTGCTAGTGGTGA
The DNA here is from genome assembly GCA_963969495.1 of Ceratothoa steindachneri. NCBI lineage: Eukaryota > Metazoa > Arthropoda > Malacostraca > Isopoda > Cymothoidae > Ceratothoa > Ceratothoa steindachneri. The sequence goes on from OZ018339.1 coordinate 9,645,147, forward strand.
AAAGCTAATTTAGGGATAGAGACTACTTATAGGATAGGCGGAAAAGAAATGGGACATCTAAGCTACACATGCAGAGAATCGCCGGCATCATTTTTAGTCATCATAATTTCATATCCTTAAACCTCCGCTCCAAACTCTCTCTCTGCAAGGACGTTTAAATTCACAGTGCTCAACTACGTTATATTTAAACTATTCAAATGCACGTCGAGACGATTTTTGAACATATTAACCGAAGTGCTATCTACTACGTGGGTGGGCAGCCGATTCCAATTTTGAGTAACTTTAAATGTAAAATAGTTTTGGGCTATACTAGTGTTAAAACGCTTGTTCACTAATTTTAACCCGTGCTGACGAGTATTTCCCCTATGATCCAGTTCGAACAGATTGCGAAAGTCAACGTTTGAGAAACCCTTTAGTATTTTAAATACTTCTATTAGCTGGCCACGTAATCTTCTGCGTTCTAGCGATGGCAAATCTAAAGCCCTGAGCCTTTCCTCGTATGATCTATTCCTCAGCTCTGGAATTAATTTCGTAGCCCTACGCTGCACTCTTTCTAATTGCGCGATATCTTTCATTAAATATGGAGCCCAAAATTGAACAGCATATTCGAGAAGTGGCCGCACAAGGGATTTATATAAGAAGATGAAGAACTACAGAACTACAGAACTACAGAATCTAGGACCAGCAAAGACCCTAAGGTCCGCTCGAGGCTAGTCCGCTACACTAAATCAAAAACTACGATACACCCTTATCTACGAGTGTATCTCTAACATGCTATTTTTTTTTTTTTTTTTTAATACTATCTACTGTACACACTTATCTACATGTGTACATTATCGTGCAATTTTAACTAATCAAACTAGGGGTCGGGGGAGATAGAAAGTTTTTCTTCTCATCTTCCGCAGCCACTCGACTGCTAGTGGTGAAAAGCTAATTTAGGGATAGAGACTACTTATAGGATAGGCGGAAAAGAAATGGGACATCTAAGCTACACATGCAGAGAATCGCCGGCATCATTTTTAGTCATCATAATTTCATATCCTTAAACCTCCGCTCCAAACTCTCTCTCTGCAAGGACGTTTAAATTCACAGTGCTCAACTACGTTATATTTAAACTATTCAAATGCACGTCGAGACGATTTTTGAACATATTAACCGAAGTGCTATCTACTACGTGGGTGGGCAGCCGATTCCAATTTTGAGTAACTTTAAATGTAAAATAGTTTTGGGCTATACTAGTGTTAAAACGCTTGTTCACTAATTTTAACCCGTGCTGACGAGTATTTCCCCTATGATCCAGTTCGAACAGATTGCGAAAGTCAACGTTTGAGAAACCCTTTAGTATTTTAAATACTTCTATTAGCTGGCCACGTAATCTTCTGCGTTCTAGCGATGGCAAATCTAAAGCCCTGAGCCTTTCCTCGTATGATCTATTCCTCAGCTCTGGAATTAATTTCGTAGCCCTACGCTGCACTCTTTCTAATTGCGCAATATCTTTCATTAAATATGGAGCCCAAAATTGAACAGCGTATTCGAGAAGTGGCCGCACAAGGGATTTATATAAAGGTAAAATTACATCCTTAGATTTGAAGATGAAATTGCGCGCGATATAACCCAAAACGCGATTTGCTTTTTTACACGCATCCGCGCATTGCTTCGAGAATTTAAAATCGTCTGAGACTAATACTCCCAAGTCTTTTTCTAATTTAACCGCGTCGAGGACTTGGCCTTTCATGGTATATTCTACTCTTAAATTATGGCAACCCAAGTGCATTACCTTGCATTTGCTTAAATTAAATTCCATTTGCCACTTGTCCGCCCAATTGGCAATCGAGTTTAGGTCCCCCTGCAATTTATCGACATCCGATCTTACATAGGCACGATTGCCCAGCTTCGTGTCGTCCGCAAATTTCGAAATTCGATTAAGTATGCCTCTATCTAAATCGTTAATATAAATTAAAAACAATAAAGGGCCTAAAACAGAGCCCTGCGGTACCCCACTACTAACGCTGGCCCAATCTGAACATTCCTCATTTATTACTACCCGCTGCGAGCGATCTTTCAGCCAATTTCTAATCCAGTTTAAAATCTTACCAGTCACCCCAATCGCTTTAACTTTCATTAATAACCTTTGGTGGGGGACGGTGTCGAACGCCTTTTTAAAGTCTAAATATATTACGTCTACAGCTTTGCTTTCATCGTACACGCAAATCATTTTGTGGAAGAATTCGAGCAAGTTAGTCAAGCACGATCTCGCACGCCTAAATCCATGCTGGGTATCGTTAATCAGCTTATTTGCCTCGAGGTGGCTCACTATTCTATCTTTATCTCACTATTCTATCTTTAATCAAGAAGAAAAAGAAGAAGAAGAAGAAGACGAAGAAGAAGAAGAAGAAGAAGAAGAAGAAGAAGAAGAAAAGGGTGATCAGGGTGTTAAAATAAAGAGTCTATAAAGGGGATTAAAAATGGCGGTTAAGATTAGCAAAAATGCCGTAGGCCACCCCCCCGCAGGGGTACCTGTGTAACCAAGCTCTTCCTGTTAAGGAAGAGAACAACGGCTTGTGTCTTATAATAATCTACTCTTGGTATAAGTTTTTCCAGATCCCTGTTTTTTTCTCGGCATAAATGGAAGAAAGTTTTTTAGCGGAATTCTTTTCATATATGGAAAAAAGAATCTTCAGAGCTTTTTTTTCCCAGTCTAAATTTGCTTTTATATAAGAAAAAAAAGTCATGCCCTAATTTTGATGCATTTTCTGAACGTCACGAGTGGTAAATATTATTATTTTTAATTCCCAAACATTTGTTAATCATATTTTTGTCTGAGCCTTTAGAAAGAAATTTGATAAAAGCTTCAAATAGACGCCAAAATAACTTTAATTAAATAATTTGGTAAAATCTCTGAATATCTCTATTTTCCACTCTTTTTTTCTTAAAAAAAACCTCCAAAAAGTCTTATTACGTTAATTCTTTTAATAAAATTACAGTAACATACAAAGTCACACTTGAACTTAGAGAGAAATGATGTTTAATTAATTTAAACTGTAAAAAAAACTAACTTCCAATAATATAGTTTAGGGATTGACTTATAGTTGGTTATAGGTAAACTTTTATCGTTGAAATAGAGACAAAATCATGGATTACTTGTAAAAATATAAATTAACTAAAAATAGACAACGGTTTGAGAATTATTTCCACGATTTGAAAGAAAAAAATGATCGCCATAAAGCCGTAGAAATAAATAATCATCTTAAATTATGAAGTGCTTTCAATTCGGTTCCCATATAAAAATTTAGGAAAAGCATAGAGCATACAAGAGAAGAGGGAGCCTATAGCATTAAATCTAGAACTGGCTTACAAACCATAGGCAAGTAGAAGTGATAAATACAGAATCGTTTGATTGAGTTCAATTTTCTAGCGACGTGTCTCAAGATTTCGATACTTATATTTGTTTCTGAACTTCACCATTTTGTTTGTTAATATTATAAAAGAATTATTAGAAATAACTTTGATAAAAAACATAAGTCATAACCAAACTAGAAGGAAATTATTATTCAAATACTCCAAAAAATGCCCTTCTTAAATTATAGAGATAGTGATGATGATGATGATGACAAGAGATATTTTTTCGCAAGAGGGAGCCTATAGCATTAAATCTAGAACTGGCTTACAAACCATAGGCAAGTAGAAGTGATAAATAGAGAATCGTTTGATTGAGTTCAATTTTCTAGCGACGTGTCTCAAGGATGAGTTTTGTGTTCTGTATTATTTATTACCTTCATAAGCGAATTGGATTCAAGATTACTAAGGATGATAAACTGGGTAATATTGCGGAACAAGACAATGTTACAGAAGAAATATTGCAATATCTAAACTAGGCATTCTTATGAAGAGCAAAGAAATGGAAATCGGCTCTCTGAGCTCAAACTTTGATTATACACTTGGAGGTCATTGAGAATCAAACGTGACTGAAGAATGTGATCTCGGATATTAATTTCGAGCCATTTCAAATTTTCAACACTGGGGTCGAATGCCTATATTTTTATATAAGAATAGAGAAATAGTAGCTCTATTGTTAACTAAGACGTGTCTCATCAGCTGTAATGTGCAAGTTAGTTCTAGTCTCGTTATCTGCTTAAAGATATCGATACGTTTGCAAAAGGTTTATCGAAGGGTAATAAAACTCATTCTAAGTTACACAACGAACCCTACAAAGACAAAATTAAAACAGTGGCAATTGCTCCTGTTTTTAGATAGACGCCTTTGAGGCCAATTGCTAGAAGCATTCAATATTCTGAAAGTCTAAGATATTAAAACCCATAATTCAATATTTGAAAACAAAAAGCGAACAAATGGTCATAAATTTAGGTAAGAATTATCAAAATAATATTATAAGGAACCTTATCCCCCATGACACTATATTTTAAGAACGGAAATTTTAGAAGTTTTTAATTATAATAGATTTTTTTTCTCTTAGTTCGTTTATGACCTTGGTATATTTTAAGTTTTATTCACTTTATTTCAAAGAGTTCCTTTAAATTTTGAAAAAAAACAAAATGGTGAAGTTAAAAAAAAATAAATATGATTATCGTATTTTGGGGATTTTTTTTAAACAAAACGAATTACAAAATGTAAATTTCAGAGATTTTATTAGGATTAGGAATTGTTGTTTGTATTATTTTCGTAATATTAAAATCTTTAATCAACGTCTTTTTAAAAAAGATTTCTATTTTAATCTTTATCTGGAGGAAGTAGCTACAATATAAAAAAATAAGCAAAATGAAAATATTAAATAAAAATTTAGATGTAGAAAAATAAGGTCTAAGGATTCTTTTTTCCGTATTTCAAAAGAATTTCGATAGTTTTTTTTTTACCTTTAGGCATTGAAAATAACTAAGAATCTTAAAAACAGACCAATAGTAAATTATTAGGAGACCAGACAATGGCTTCGCTACTAAGACTAAAATTTAAAATCTGAAAAAAGCAGCCATGGTTAAATTAAGGTTAATTTTTTATAAATTTCCTAAACTTTGCCAATTATAATAATTTTAAAAAGAAACTCTAAACTGAATTTCCTCCCTTTCAAAATATCACGTTGCTAAAATATAGTTATAGAAGAAGATATATAAAAATAAAGTTTTGAACTTTACCATTTGTAATTCTTTAGGTTTTGAAAAATACACAAAATTTCGATACTTATATTTATTTGTGAACTTCACCATTTTGTTTTTTGATATTATAAAAGAATTATTAGAAATAACTTTGATAAAAAACATAAGTCATAACCAAACTAAGACGAAATTATTATTCAAATACTCCAAAAAATGCCCTTCTTAAATTATAGAGATAGTGATGATGATGATGATGACAAGAGATATTTTTTCGCATATTAAATGCTTTTATCCAAGTTCTTTCTAAGAGTTTATTTATTGATACAAAGACAGAGCGCAGCGCTAGCTGGTGTTTAGGAAATTCAAAGCTCTTATTAAAGTTATTTCTAAGAGTTGATTTAGGGTTTGAAAAACTTTAGGGCTGGTTTTCTATATTTGACACTTTTATCCAAGTAATTTCTAGGAGTTAGTATTTTTTTCTCACCTAATACTTTTTGCTCACTGAATGTTACGGCCGTATGCTAAGAAAAATGTGAAATGCACTTTTATCAGATTTAATGTAGCTTCACAATTGTTTATAAATTTATTATATGCAAAAGGCTAAAATGTAAAATACTTAAAAAAAACAAAGAAAATATAAATCGTGTTCATAGAATAATTTAAAATTAAAGCGGGTTTTGAATGGTTTTACTTTTTATTATATAAAAGAACTTAAAGTGGTGAGGATTGTTTGTACGGTATATGAAAAGAATTAAGCTAAACAAAAAATTGAATTCAGAACCGCAAAATAAGTATGGATATGGAAATAATAGATCAAGAGAAATAATTAGGAAATATGTAATGGAAATATTTGAATTTTTCTTAGACCCAAACTCCGTTGCTAGATCGAGATACACCGTAGGACACAGACCAAATGTCTGCCTGCGAAGCGCAAGTGCCTCCTGTAACGAGGAGTTGTGAATCCGCTCCTCTTGTAGTTTTTAAAATCGTCTCAACTTGGAACGCTCTTCAAGCTAATGTAATTTAAATTACGTCAATAAACATGTTTAAAAATATATTTCACAATCTCAACCTTAATTCTGATATTAAAGCAAACTTAGATTAACATGCCACTTGCTTTCTGCTGTAAATAGCCTCCAAATGTGTCCTTACCTTTCTCACCTTTCCTATGACTAGCCATCGATCGCATCTAAAATTCTATATTATAGTGGTAGCTTTTAGAGAACCATTTGAATTAGTCTATTGGTTACGATTGTGGCAGGTATTTTGATGTAGCTGATAAGAAATTGATTGACCTTCATTTCTCCTTAGTTCCTTCTATCTCTCCGTTTCCGAAATAAAAGGGAAAATGAAATTTTGGGCATGCCTTTGGTATCACTGTGTTTTCCATTGTTATTTAGTAAAAATTAATATGGGGTATTACCCAACCTTCTCCAGGTGATTTTAAATACGCTCAAGTGTGTGCATAAATTCATATTTTTTAGTAGTAAAACTTCGTCCTCATTCATTACGTGGTTGCTCTTGTTTGGTGAATTCTTTCGGCAATTACTTCTCTCTTTGGCTTTTATTCTTCTATTTGTCATACGGTGCTTTCATTACCTGTTTATCAATTGTTACGTCTTTACTAGCTGTTTTAGTGATTGAATTGTTTTTAATTATTTTAAATACTTGAATTGTATTATATATGTTCCTTAAGTCATTTCTTATTTGTGTAGATAACTGTATATTCGATTTTAATATTTAGATGTACGCGTCCTTCTAATTTTTGCCGCATTTTTAAAATGATATTAGTAGCGTTGCTTATTAAGGGCTACCTAAGGTTTTTTGATGATATTGTTTAAAAGGTTATATAGTTGCAAGGCGTTTCTCTTATATTTGTATTGCAGCTTTTTATCGATGATTCTATCATCGGAATTATAGACTATATAGATATATTTTTGTATATACGTAAACAAAACTTGTCTTAAATACACAAAATAAACTTAGTTATCATCATCATCATCATCATCATCATCATCACTAGCTCTATAATTTAAGAAGGGGATTTTTTAAGTATTTAAAATAATAATTTCATCTTAGTTTGGTTATGACTTATGTTTTTTATCAAAGTTATTTCTAATAATTCTTTTATAATATCAAAAAACAAAATGGTGAAGTCCAGAAATAAATATGAGTATCGAAATTTTGTGAATTTTTTAAAACCCAAAGAATTACAAATGGTGAAGTTCAGAAAATTTATTTTTATATATCTTCTATTCTATAATTCTATATTTTAGCAACGTGATATTTTGAAAGGGGGGAAATTTAGTTTAGAGTTCCTTTTAAAAATTATTATAATAATTGGTGAAGTTCAGGAAACTTATAAAAATTTAATCATGGCTACATTTTTTTAGATTTTAAATGTAAATCCTAGTAGCGAAGCGCAAGCTCCCCCCGTAGGGAAGATTGGCAAAGCCATTGCCTGGTTTAATTATTAACTTAGTTGAACATGTTTAGAGTTGAAATTCGCTTTTGTACATATTTTTTGCTTTCCTGTAGATTTGGCTCCCTCTTATTTGAGATCCATTTTAATATTGCTCCTGAACGCTCCTGAAAGCCTCGTGTATTAAAATAACTGATAAAGATCTGTCATTAATGATTATTTTTTCGTTGAAGAGTATGTGATCGATTTTGCTTTGGGTCCGCTTGGAAACATCTATATTTATTATCTGCTGTTTCTTTTGTAATTTCTACTTATATCTCCACGTCATTTCTTCGATTTGCTGTCAAATTTTATATTAATTGACAATCGAGCCGTTACTGTCAAAATCTTTGCCTTAAAGCTCGCATCAATATCATGAAGTGACTGTTTCTATGCGCAATCATGAGGGCCGAAAGTCGTCGCCAATTTCTTCATTTTTGTGAGCTTTGAACAAAAAAAAAGATGCAGTTGAACGGAATACTTTATTCTGGATACTGCTTTCTCAAGTGACTGGCTTCCATCTTCAGTTTTGCTCATACTTTAAATTCGATACTGCATGGAAGACCCAAGTGAGCTTCATTATGTGAATGGACTTGGATTATTTATACGTAGTTCCTACTCGGTATGTTAATTCCTAGTTTGCCAAATCTATATTATATTCATGCACCACAAGTATCATTTCTAGATTTATAAGAAACGCTTGTAAACGATTTTGTATTGTAAGGTTCATTTCAACTTCTTACCTCGCGGAACCCGATGTTGTACAATTCTTCACCACAATATTCTTATCCTTCGCGGAGCTTCGTGTCATTTGGGAGTTTGGGAGTGATTTATGTAACCACCGTCGTCAACAGTGGGCAGCCATGTTGGTTAAGCTAAGGCTGTTACCACCATCCTCTCCAGAGCTTCTTCTTTTAACTATATGTGTGCGCGCGCGAGTATACGTAAATAAAAACCAATGGCAAAATCGAGGAATAATTGCCCCTTGCATCCCGCAACTCTCAATTTTGCTGTTATAATTTATTTTTATTTTTTATCTTTGCCTGTTTTAAAATCTCAGCACTGATCTAAACTCAATTAAAATTCTTTATTTATCAGTGTGGAAACACTGATCAACATGGAATCCTAACCACGGGTATCTGTTTAGGTGACCTACTGATTAACGTATTATCCGAACCATGGGTATCTGTTTAGGGGAACTACTGATTAACATGGAATCTGAACCACTGGTATCTATTTAGGGGACCTACGAATTAACTTGGAATCCAAACGACGGGTATCTGTTTAGGGAACCTACTGATTCACGAGGAATCCGTACCACGGGTATCTGTTTAGGGGACCTAATGATTAACGTGGAACCCGTAAAAAGGTTATCTGCTTAGTAGATATACGAATTAACGTGGAATCCGAACCACGGGTATCTGTCTAGAGGACCTACTGATTAACGTGGAATCCGAACCACGGGTATTTGCTTAGGGGACCTACTGATTAACGTGAAATCCGTACCACGAGTATCTTTTTAGGAAACCTACTGATTAACATGAAATCCAAACCACGGGTATCTGTTTAGGGTACCTACTGATTAACGTGGAATCCGTAAAAAGGTTATATGCTTAGTAGACATACGAATTGACGTTCAATCCGAACCAAGGGTATATGTTTATGGGACCTACTGATTAACGACGAATCTGTACAATGGGTATCTGTTTAGGGGACCTACTGATTAACGCGGAATCCGTACCACAGGTATCTGTTAAGGGGACCTACTGATTAACGTGGAATCTGTAAAAAGGTTATTTGATTAGTAGACGTACGAATTAACGTGGAATCCGAACCATGGGTGTCTGTTTAGGAGACGTACTGATCAACATGGAATCCGTACCACGGGTATCTGTTTAGGGGACCTACTGATTAATGTGGAATTGGTATCACGGGCATCTGTTTAGAGACCTACTGATTAACGTAGAAATCATACCACGGATATCTGTTTAGATACCGACTGATTTACTTGGAATCCTTACCACGGTCATCCGCTTAGTAGACTTATGGATTAAGGTGTAATCCGAACCAAGGGTATCTGTTTAGGGCACCTACTGTTTAACGAGGAATCTGTATCACGGGTATCTATTTAGGGGACCTACTGATTAACATGGAATCCGTGAAAAGGTTATCTGCTTAGTAGACATAGAAATTGACGTAGAATCCGAACCAGGGGTATCTGTTTAGGGGACCTACTGATTAACGTGGAATTTGAACCATGGATATTTATTTAGGGGACCTAATGATTAACGTGGAATCCATACCACGGGTATCTATTTAGGCGACCTTCTGATTAACATGGAATCTGAACCACGGGTATCTGTTTAGGGGACCTACTGATTAAAGTGGAATTTGTAAAAAGGTTATCTGTTTAGTAGACGTACGAATTAACGTATAATCGGAACCACGGGTATTTATTTAGGGGACCTATTGATTAACGTAGAATCCGTACCACGGGTATCTGTTAAGGGGACCTACTGATTAACGTGGAATCTGTAAAAAGGTTATCTGCTTAGTAGACGTACGAATTAACGTGGAATCCGAACCACGGGTGTCTGTTTACAGGACCTACTGATTAACGAGGAATCCGTAAAATGGTTTTCTGCTTAGTAGACATACGAATTTACATGGATTTCGAACTACGGGTATCTGTTTGTGGGACCTACTGATTAACGTGGAATCTTAAACCACGGGTATCTGTTTAGGGGACCTACTGATTAACGTGTAATCCTTACCCCGAGTATCTACAGCGTATGGCAGCCACCGGGAGGACAACTCGAAACCGACTTGCAACCGGTCACTAACCAAACCCGATGTGGCTTAACCGCCCTGAAATCGGAATCGCTGTTTCCACTCGGCTAAGCCACAACCACCCGAGTCAATCAAAGGTGTCCTGATTCAAGTAACATCAAAATAGTATTATTTTCTTTTCCAATCCTTGCAATGGGAGCAGCCGCCATCTTGGCCGAAATGGGGCAGGTGCAGAAGAGTTGCGCTCTCTTTCTACCTTTTCTACCACAGGTAATCAACTCTGGCCATGTAACTGCAACACCATTAACTCCACATAACTTCACCACTTTATATGTTAATCTCTTTATAAGTTGAAATGCCTTTCCAACCCCAACGCTCCCGTCCATCTTATACTATATTGATACTACCTGAACATTAATCTTTCTAGATCTTTTAATTTCTGTTTTCGCCGCATTCATTACAAACCTCCTCTCACTTTTTTGTTTTGTTTGGTCGGTGGTTTATTTTGAAGGCTAGCCGCCCTTCAGCCTTCGTCCATTCGCCCCTGGTCGACCGCGAGAGTGGACTGGCGCTTACCACCATCTCCTAGTTCCGGTTTGGGTGGTGTTTTTTAAACATACCTGCTAAGCCATCTTCCCTATCTTTCTACACAACCGGGGGAGGGGGGGGGGTAGTTGTAGCGTGAATGTCTGGAGTGTTGTGAGCCCTTGGAGCACAAACACCCTTAGTCTGGCCCCAACGCATACAGGAGGATGCTTCTATACATTTACACGTCTCCCAACTTCACCACTTTCTTTACAGTTTCTCCCGTAAATAACCTTATGCGTGATGCCTTCGATGGTCTTTTGTTTTTAATTCGAGAGGAAAATCAAGTTCTGTTTGAGTTGTCTTCTTTGTTTTTTTTTATAAACTGGAACTAATTATTTGGCCCAATTATTTTACTGGCGATGTGGCCATTTTGGCCAATTAATTGACTTGTGTCTTGGATATTTTCGGCACTTAATTGACCTATGCCTTCGCCTTTTTGGCCAATTAATTGATTATGCTTTTGCCATTTTGGGCAATTAATTGACTTGTGTCTTAGCCATTTTTGCCAAATAAGTGATTGTGCTTTTGCCATTTTTAGCAATTAATTGACTTGTGCCTTGGCCATTTTCGGCATTTAATTGACTTATGCCTTAGGCATTTTTGCCAATTAATTGATTGTGTTTTTGCCATTTTGGGCAATTAATTGACTTGTGCCGTGGCCATTTTTGGCAATTAATTGAGTTGTACTTTGGCCATTTGGGGAAATTAATTGACTTGTTCCTTGGCTATTTTTTGCAATTAATTGACTTATGCCTTAGCTATTTGGGCCAATTAATTGGTTGTGTTTTTGCCATTTTGGGCAATTTATTAGCTTGTGTCTTGGCCATTTTGGCCAATTAATTGATTTGTGCTTGGACCATTTGGGGCAATTAATTGGCTTATGCCTTGGCCATTTTAACCAATTAATCGATTGTGCTTTTGCCATTTGGGGTAATTAATTGTTTTGTGCCTTGCCCATTTTAGACAATTAATTGACTTGTGCCTTGGTCATTTGGGGCAATTAATTGAGTTGTACTTTGGCCCTTTTGATCAATTAATTGACTTGATTGTGGTTATTTTGGCCAATAAATTGACTTGCTCTGTGACCATAAGGTCTACTCGCACCAAGAAGCGGGAAAAGGAACGCTCAAAGTCTTGGGGTATAAATTCGTCTCCGGAGGACTGGACCTCGAAGTGATGTATCTCAGCACCTTGTGCCCCTTAAAGGGAGGGGGCTCGGATATAGTGTAAAGGGGCAGCGGATCCTTGAAAGGGAGTTTAAACACCCCTCCCAAGAGGGGATGATCCCCCAAATCACGCTGGAATTTAGTCCTTAAGAACTCCTTAAGAGACAAATGTTGCGCTCGCGGGTTCTTTTAAAAAACATTTGGCCAAGAGGGTTCTTAAATTAGGGTATCGGGGGGGCTGGGAAGAATATAGAGAGGGAATACTTTGAAAACTAGACGGCGGTAACAAGGACCGGGTGGGACCGCACGTTCCTCTTTCCAAAACGAAAGAAGGTCCCTTTTCTAACATGTGAGCCATGCCGTAGCTGTCATCTGAAATATACTGTATTCCCCCATCACTAACTTAGATTGGGATGTCCACCTTAATTATAGAGAATAGGCAGGTTGTGTAAAGTTGAGTCCCCCAGTCCACAGTGCCCCAAGTAATTTCCTCTTTATAATATTCGCAGTATGAATTTTTTCCTCTCCCAACTTTCCCTCTTTTTTTGCGAATCTCTCTCAAAATATACCTGTGGGAGATGCCCTCGTTATTCTCACCTTAAAAATTTTGAATACAGAATTACACAATCATCATGGGCGTCAAATCTTGTAAAGTATATATGGTTCCTGAAAAAAGTGGTGAAGTAGGGGAAGTGAAAATATTTGGAAAGTACACCGAATAAGCAGTCAAGGAGTACAGGAATGAATTCAGCCCCAAACCATAGAATTTAGTCATAAACCATTGAATTCAGCCCCAAACCATAGAATTTAGCCTCAAACCATTGAATTCAGCCCCAAAAAAATAGAATTCAGCCTCAAACCATTGAATTCAGCCCCAAACCATAGAATTCAGCCTCAAACCATTGAATTCAGCCCCAAACTATAGAATTTAGCCTCAAACCATTGAATTCAGCCCCAAACTATAGAATTTAGCCTCAAACCATTGAATTCAGCCCCAAACCATAGAATTCAGCCTCAAACCATTGAATTCAGCCCCAAACTATAGAATTTAGCCTCAAACCATTGAATTCAGCCCCAAACCATAGAATTCAGCCTCAAACCATTGAATTCAGCCCCAAACCATAGAATTCAGCCTCAAACCATTGAATTCAGCCCCAAACCATAGAATTTAGCCTCAAACCATTGAATTCAGCCCCAAACCATAGAATTCAGCCTCAAACCATTGAATTCAGCCCCAAACCATAGAATTCAGCCTCAAACCATTGAATTCAGCCCCAAACTATAGAATTTAGCCTCAAACCATTGAATTCAGCCCCAAACCAGAGAATTCAACCTCAAACCATTGAATTCAGCCCCAAACCATAGAATTCAGCCTCAAACCATTGAATTCAGCCCCAAACCATAGAATTCATCCTCAAACCATTGAATTCAGCCCTAAACTATAGAATTTAGCCTCAAACCATTGAATTCAGCCCCAAACCATAGAATTCATCCTCAAACCATTGAATTCAGCCCCAAACCATAGAATTCAGCCTCAAACCATTGAATTCAGCCCCAAACTATAGAATTTAGCCTCAAACCATTGAATTCAGCCCCAAACCATAGAATTCAGCCTCAAACCATTGAATTCAGCCCCAAACCATAGAATTCAGCCTCAAACCATTGAATTCAGCCCCAAACTATAGAATTTAGCCTCAAACCATTGAATTCAGCCTCAAACCATAGAATTCAACCTCAAACCATTGAATTCAGCCCCAAACCATAGAATTCAGCCTCAAACCATTGAATTCAGCCCCAAACCATAGAATTCAGCCTCAAACCATTGAATTCAGCCCCAAACCATAGAATTCAGCCTCAAACCATTGAATTCAGCCCCAAACCATAGAATTTAGCTTCAAACCATTGAATTCAGCCCCAAACCATAGAATTCAGCCTCAAACCATTGAATTCAGCCCCAAACCATAGAATTCAGCCTCAAACCATTGAATTCAGCCCCAAACTATAGAATTTAGCCTCAAACCATTGAATTCAGCCCCAAACCAGAGAATTCAGCCTCAAACCATTGAATTCAGCCCCAAACCATAGAATTCAGCCTCAAACCATTGAATTCAGCCCCAAACCATAGAATTCATCCTCAAACCATTGAATTCAGCCCTAAACTATAGAATTTAGCCTCAAACCATTGAATTCAGCCCCAAACCATAGAATTCAGCCTCAAACCATTGAATTCAGCCCCAAACCATAGAATTCAGCCTCAAACCATTGAATTCAGCCCCAAACTATAGAATTTAGCCTCAAACCATTGAATTCAGCCCCAAACCATAGAATTCAGCCTCAAACCATTGAATTCAGCCCCAAACCATAGAATTCAGCCACAAACCATTGAATTCAGCCCCAAACTATAGAATTTAGCCTCAAACCATTGAATTCAGCCTCAAAACATAGAATTCAACCTCAAACCATTGAATTCAGCCCCAAACCATAGAATTCAGCCTCAAACCATTGAATTCAGCCCCAAACAATAGAATTCAGCCTCAAACCATTGAATTCAGCCCCAAACTATAGAATTTAGCCTCAAACCATTGAATTCAGCCCCAAACCATAGAATTCAGCCTCAAACCATTGAATTCAGCCCCAAACCATAGAATTCAGCCTCAAACCATTGAATTCAGCCCCAAACTATAGAATTTAGCCTCAAACCATTGAATTCAGCCCCAAACCATAGAATTCAGCCTCAAACCATTGAATTCAGCCCCAAACCATAGAATTCAGCCTCAAACCATTGAATTCAGCCCCAAACCATAGAATTCAGCCTCAAACCATTGAATTCAGCCCCAAACTATAGAATTTAGCCTCAAACCATTGAATTCAGCCCCAAACCATAGAATTCAGCCTCAAACCATTGAATTCAGCCCCAAACCATAGAATTCAGCCTCAAACCATTGAATACAGCCCCAAACTATAGAATTTAGCCTCAAACCATTGAATTCAGCCCCAAACCATAGAATTCAGTCTCAAACCATTGAATTCAGCCCCAAATCATAGAATTTAGTCTCAAACCATTGAATTCAGCCCCAAACCATAGAATTCAGCCTCAAACTATTGAATTCCGCCCCAAACCATAGAATTTAGCCTCAAACCATTGAATTCAGCCCCAAACCATAGAATTTAGCCTCAAACCATTGAATTCAGCCCCAAACTATAGAATTTAGCCTCAAACCATTGAATTCAGCCCCAAACTATAGAATTTAGCCTCAAACCATTGAATTCAGCCCCAAACCATAGAATTCAGCCTCAAACCATTGAATTCAGCCCCAAACCATAGAATTCAGCCTCAAACCATTGAATTCAGCCCCAAACCATAGAATTCAGCCTCAAACCATTGAATTCAGCCCCAAACTATAGAATTTAGCCTCAAACCATTGAATTCAGCCCCAAACCATAGAATTCAGCCTCAAACCATTGAATTCAGCCCCAAACCATAGAATTCAGCCTCAAACCATTGAATTCAGCCCCAAACCATAGAATTCAGCCTCAAACCATTGAATTCAGCCCCAAACTATAGAATTTAGCCTCAAACCATTGAATTCAGCCCCAAACCATAGAATTCAGCCTCAAACCATTGAATTCAGCCCCAAACCATAGAATTCAGCCTCAAACCATTGAATACAGCCCCAAACTATAGAATTTAGCCTCAAACCATTGAATTCAGCCCCAAACCATAGAATTCAGTCTCAAACCATTGAATTCAGCCCCAAATCATAGAATTTAGTCTCAAACCATTGAATTCAGCCCCAAACCATAGAATTCAGCCTCAAACTATTGAATTCCGCCCCAAACCATAGAATTTAGCCTCAAACCATTGAATTCAGCCCCAAACCATAGAATTCAGCCTCAAACCATTGAATTCAGCCCCAAACTATAGAATTTAGCCTCAAACCATTGAATTCAGCCCCAAACTATAGAATTTAGCCTCAAACCATTGAATTCAGCCCCAAACCATAGAATTCAGCCTCAAACCATTGAATTCAGCCCCAAACCATAGAATTCAGCCTCAAACCATTGAATTCAGCCCCAAACTATAGAATTTAGCCTCAAACCATTGAATTCAGCCCCAAACCATAGAATTCAGCCTCAAACCATTGAATTCAGCCCCAAACCATAGAATTCAGCCTCAAACCATTGAATTCAGCCCCAAACTATAGAATTTAGCCTCAAACCATTGAATTCAGCCCCAAACCATAGAATTCAGCCTCAAACCATTGAATTCAGCCCCAAACCATATAATTCAGCCTCAAACCATTGAATTCAGCCCCAAACCATAGAATTCAGCCTCAAACCATTGAATTCAGCCCCAAACTATAGAATTTAGCCTCAAACCATTGAATTCAGCCCCAAACCATAGAATTCAGCCTCAAACCATTGAATTCAGCCCCAAACCATAGAATTCAGCCTCAAACCATTGAATTCAGCCCCAAACCATAGAATTCAGCCTCAAACCATTGAATTCAGCCCCAAACTATAGAATTTAGCCTCAAACCATTGAATTCAGCCCCAAACCATAGAATTCAGCCTCAAACCATTGAATTCAGCCCCAAATCATAGAATTTAGTCTCAAACCATTGAATTCAGCCCTAAACCATAGAATTTAGTCTCAAACCATAGAATTCAGCCCCAAACCATAGAATTCAGCCTCAAGACATATGATTAAACACAAAACATAGAATTTATCCCCAAGCAATAGAATTTTTATAAACCATAGAATTAAGCCCCAACTTATAGAATTCAGCCATAAACCGTAGAATTTATTTCCAAACCATAGAATTCAGCCCCAACCGTAAAATATTTGCTTTGAAGCAATAGAATTCAGCTGCCGCAAGCTATAGAATTCAGTGGCTAACCATGGAATTCAGCCACAAACAGTAAAATATAGCTATATACCATACAATTCAGCCCCAAACCATAGAATTTAGCTCCAAATCATGGAATTCAGTCTCAAACCGTAGAATATATCCCTAAACCATATAATTTAACCCGAAACCATACAAATCAGCCCCAAACCATGCAATTCAGACATACACCACGAAATTTAGACCCAGATGCTAGAATTCAGTCGCAAACCATATAATTAAGCCCTGAGCCATATAATTAAGCTCTAAATATATAATTGAGCCCCAAGCAATAGAATTCAATCTCAAACCATAAAACTTTGCTCCAAACTATAGAATTCAGGCCAATACCATAGAATTCAGCCTCAAACAATAGAATTCAGGCCAATACCATAGAATTCAGCCTCAAACAATAGAATCCAGCCGAAAACCATAGAATTCAGCCTCAAACAATAGAATCCAGCCAAAAACCATAGAATTCAGCCCCAAACCGTAAACCGTTTGCTACAAACCATAGAATATAGCCTCAAACTGTAGAATATAGTTTTGCACCATACAATTTAGCCTTAAGCCATTGAATTAAGCCACAAAACATGGAATTCAGAGCTAAAATTTAAAATATAATCCTAAACAATATAATTCAATCTCAAACCATACAATTCAGTCCCAAACCATAAAATTCTGCCCCAAACCATGCATTTAAGCCCTAAAACATGCAATTCAGCCCCAAACCCTAGAATTCAACATCACACCATAGAAGAGTTAGATCACGAAACCATCTGATCCGAACACGAATCTATCCCGCGTTTTTCCTTTACTTCATCAGAGCAGGACGCTATAAACTTTCCCTTTAAATATTACCATTGGGTAATACTAACATTCTATAAATGCAGCCGTTTTAGCATAAAAGGATGCCAATTAACCCCGCAGTGAAGTATCTTTTTGTCTCTAAATTTAAAGACTATCAAGATAAAATTCGTGTTTGCTTTTCATCGAGAATATCCTTTCAAAATACGGTGTCCTTTATGTATAATGCATGAGTAAACAGATCCGAGTCCTTCGTGCCAAAATACTGTCTCTTCTAAACACTTTTTGATATTTGAAACAGAATTTTAAAAGCTAACGAAAATTTAAGTCTTTGTCAAATAAGGGAGTTAGAAGAGATTCGGTGACTTAAATTTCATTACAATAAAGAGAGGAAAAATGGATTATTAAGATTTCCCCAACAGGATCATGGACGCGATATAAGTACTTATTAAAGACACTGTCTGGCAGTAGAGTGGGTGCTAATTTCCTCCGAAGACGTCGTTCTAAAAAGAAGGCAAATACCCTTGAGGTGAGAACTTTCTTTACCGGGCGAGGTGAGAACTTTCTTTACCGGATGGACTCGTTAAACCACAAAACTTATTTGCTATACACAAAGCTCTCCTGAGATACTTCTTCCAACACTCAAAGAATCTTTTTGTATTTTAAGGTGACACCTCCTCTTCCTCCCCCACACACTCCAGAGGCCGATCATAAATCTTAATTCCATCGAAAGGGAAGGAGCGAACAAATGTTGAAATTATCGGTTCTCTCCGAAACGAAACTGCTTATCATCACGCACACAAAATCTTCCTCACGCTTCTCATATGGCAAAAATGGATGTACCTCACGCAACCGAAACTGGGGAGTGCTTAGAAACAGGATGCATTTTATTTTCGTGTAATTTTCACATCATTCACCACAACTCCTACAAAAAAGGCTTCCGGAGTGAAATGAGTCCTCTAGGGGATGGCTTCATGATCGTTTCTGAATTGAAATCCTTTACAGCTTTGGAGTGATCTACCATCATTACAGTGCAAAGGCAAGTTCATGACGGTTACCCCCCGCCCTCCGGATCCTAGCCCTTACCTTTTCTATGTACCTTTCCCACACTTCGACAAATCTCCCCGTGAATCCACTTCCAGCATCATACTACCAATTTACATTTGGATTTTGCTTAAGAAGAGAAGTAATTACAGTTTTTTTTTACATCTCAATTTATTCATGGGGGAATCTAACTCACACTGAAAGTGTTCCTCCCCTTCATTTCTTTCCCACTAAGACCCGTCCCATAGGATTACCCTAATTACCCATTTTACCCCAGAGATCTGCCGGTACTCGAAAACAGCTCAGTAGTGAAGTAGCGGAGGGGAGATTTAACCGCCCCCGACCTTGCTGCTACTCTGCTCATAAAACAGCGCCAAATTGAACCGAGAAAGGCACTTTTTAATTGGGGATGGAGTGGAAACGGAGATAAATAATACGGGTACTAAATTTAGTGCAGAAAAATATAGGACGGAGAGAGATAAAGGGATGTAGGAGGAATGCTAAAAAGGGTTTAGGATTAGAAATCTCGCGTTGGCAGATGTAACGTTCGGAGAAGGCGTATTATCAATTTCCAGGAACAGGCTGGTTCAAAAAGCATAAAATAAAAACTCTGGATTAATGGAGGAAAGAATTACGACCCCTAAAATGAGAAGAGGTTCAATAAGTGAGGCAATAATTAGATAATGCAACGGAGATTTTTCAATAATGTCTCGTGAGCAGATTTCGTGACAGTATAAGAGCACTAAAACTTGCTCGCCGTAATTTATAAACCTATTCTACAGGGCTAACTAGAAATGATGAATGCAGTGCGTGTAAGGGAACTTAGATAATAACAATACAACGTAACTGAAATACAGGGGTATTTCAAATCTAAAAAGAAGTCGTACATTTCTAATACCCATATAATCAACTCACCACAACCCAAAAAGGGGATTGGAGGAAATTTCGTTCGTATTTTGAGCACCTGTTTTATTTCTACGAACTTGTGCCTCGGGGCGATTAATATTTCTTTGCAGGCTCAGTTTTCAGGATTTGGCAAAGGTAGGTTTTTTATCATAAATAATTTTTACTTTTTCTTTTATTTCTATCTTTCCCGCATTCCTCCTATTACCCTGATCAAAAATGCCCTTATTACTCACACAACACCCTAATTTCTCTGCATAAAAAGGCAGCTTGGGTATTTCTGACCATCATTTCGTGACTCCCAAACTCCTTTCATAAGAAGATAAAAACGAGTCTGCTAAAGGCAGCTACATTCGAGGACGCTTATGTTCCCTTCTGTTCCCATTTTTTTCCCTTTTTCAAGGGGGCTTTTATACATAGCGGTTATTTTTTTACGAAAGGGATAATTTTAGTGATGGGGCAAGAAGGGCACAGGTTTGCATATAAAGTTTTTTTCAGTAAATAAACGCAGAGATTCATGTAATTAGGGCGTCTCTGATTGGTTTCTTTCGTTTTAAATCGGTCGATTGACCTAATAAATACTCGCGAAGGGTGAAAGAGGGTAGGGGGGGGAGTAAATACCCGCGACAACTGAACTGAAACCAAGAAGAACTTCCAACCTTCCCAGCCCCAGTACCTGCAATTGTACCCCCCTCTCCGGACCACAATCATAAAGCCTGCAGGAGGATCTGAAGTTAGTTATCATTCACACATTTTTACTTCCTCTGCCCTCAACCCTTTCTTTACAAATCTCACCATACAACCTTTCGCTTCATTCATATGAACTCGTTGCTATTGCCCTTTAAATTAAAAAAAACTTATATGCGTAGTCTCGATAAGTCATAGCATCTAGCCTAAGCAACCATCATTTTTCGCCTAATTTATAATTTAGTGTGAAATTTAGCAAAGAATTTGAACGGTCGAGACGTGATATTTTCATCTGGATAAATACGCCACATGCAGCTGAAATAATGAATGAAAATGGTGTTAATTCAAGATGAGGAATAATTTTAATACAGACGATAAACACCGTCTAGCCGACAATCACTGGGTTCAAACCCAATGGACAAAATATTTCGGGCATAGAGAAATCTGTTATTAATCGGAGTAGAGAACTGAGAGTTTTCCCCAGAAGAATTCGGCTACATTTTATCCAAATGAGCCAACGTTATTTGCCTAATCTTAATCATCACTTCATCACTAACTCTATAATTTAAGAAGGGGATTTTTTTGAATATTTGATTGAAAATTTCATCTTAGTTTGGTTATGATTTATGTTTTTAATCAAAGTTATTTCTAATAATTAATTTATATTATCAAAAAACAAAATGGTGAAGTTCAGAAATAAATATAAGTATCGAAATTTTGTGAATTTTTTTAAAACCCAAAGAATTACAAATGGTGAAGTTCAGAAAATTTATTTTTATATATCTTCTATAACTATATTTCAGCAACGTGATATTTGAAAGGGGGGAAATTTAGTTTAGAGTTCCTTTTTAAAATTATTATAATTGGAGAAGTTCAGAAAATATATAAAAATTTAACCATGGCTGCTTTTTTTTAGATTTAAATTTTAATCTTAGTAGCGAAGCGCAAGTTCCCTCCTTATGGTGGAGTGGCGAAGCCATTGCCTGGTTATTTTATATTTAATTGTTTAACAAAGAGCAAATGGTGATCCGATGTGTTTTGAGGATTTGGAAGAATATGCTAAAAATTATTTCTTGAGAAGATTATTTACATCGAGCGAGTTTGTAACTATTTGGACAATAAAAAGGAAAAGAGAGAAATTGGACGCTAATGGGGACATAGAAAAGAAACCAGTAGTTTATTTCAAAGGCAATAAAGAGTCTTTGAATTGCGAGAGAGAAAAGTAAATATGGTATAAAAATCCTATGGAAGTAGTTTCTAGCCTGGGGAGATATTGGGTTTGATAAGGTGCCTCTATGGGTAGCTTTAATTTGCTTTATATTATGTTTAGTGGCAAAACAACTGACTGGCAATCGGGAGACCCGGGTTCGACTCTTAATATTTGTATACTTTAATGTCCTTTACTGTTGGCTTAAAAATATCCTCCGGTTTCAGCTCTCATATGCTCATTCGAGTCCAATTTATCTCTCTATCTTGTACTACACTGATAATGAAGGTTTTTTGCATGTTTACTCCTCCCTTTTGAAAGGGGTTTTGAAAGCAAGGAATTAAATATGCCCAGAGGCACCTCTTAATTGCGATCAAAGCGGTTGGTGGCTGCCTCGGTGTGCTTGGTTCGATCCCCACCTTCGCACGGATTTTTCTCAATTATGAAAATTCCTTTTTCGAAGAAAAATGATTCCGTTTGTCTTTTCTTTCCTTAAGGTTTGATATATATATATATATATATATATAAATATATATATATATTTATAATTAGGTAAATGCCCATGTTGTATGCATGTACTATTGAAGTTGGGCAAAATATTTTCATCGTAACAAGTTTTGTTGAAATCGACGGCTAATTTCGCATTCGTAATTTTCTTTTCACATCTTTCGATTTGCTTTTTAGTCTGGGTTAAACTCGTGGATAATTTCATCCACAATTCGCTGATATCCCTCTGAATTCATAGTGCCTTCTATTACACAAACTAAGGTAGTTTCTCTAACATTCTTTACCACTAATTTAAATAATTTGAATTGTTAAATCAGTATTATGTAAACGTTGCCAATACTTTTTCTTCTTGTGTTTTTCTAATAAACACCATATTTGATATTAATAATTTGTTTTATTATCATTTATACATTATAATATATTGCTTTAGGCTAATATAATTAAATATAATATTTTATATGTACATTTCAAAATAGTAACGTATAAAAATTCGTAAATTACAAAATTTGAGATGTGTTACCACTAAATATGTGCGTAAACGTAAATATAGATATATACGAAGGGCGGTCAATAAGTTTTGCAATTCAGATATAAGGAAGCGAGATATGAGGAAAAGTGTTTTATTATTTTTCAATATAACTACCCTCGACTTCAATGCACTTGTGCCACTCGTCCCTGAGGCTTCGAATTCCCGACAACCAGAAATCTCCAAACTGCTGTTCAATCCACTCCTGGACGGCGAGCTGGACATCTTCATCGTCCCCAAAACGGCGTCCACGCAGTGCAGCCTTGAGCTGGCGGAATAAAAAGTAGTCGCTAGGGGCCAGATCTGGACTGTAGGGGGGGGGGGGGTTGAGCTTCTCGAATCCGCACTCGCGCAGGGGAGCTTGTGCAACTCTGGCCTTGTGGACTTTGACGAAGTTAAAATCGATCATGGGGCGTGAGGTTTCTAGGGACCCAACGGGCAGAGACATTGGTCATGTCCAAATTGTCGTGGATGACGTTGATAACACTTCCATGTGATATTCCAAGTTCTCGCTCGATTTATTCGACCTTGCCCGTCGATTTTCGAGGATCATCCTCTTCACACGGGCCACATTGTCCTCGTTGGTTACGTCTGACGGGCGTCCTGGATGGGGGTCATCTTCAAGGGACTCACGACCATGGCGGAACTCCCTATTCCAGCGAGCAATGGTTGCATATGAAGGGGCGGTGTCGGTGTACACTGCAACCATGCGTTCATGGATCTCTTTTGCATTCTTGCCTTCCTTGGTTAAATATTTGATCACTGCGCGGTGCTCAACCTTCTTTATTGTTGAAAAATTTGTGACTGACGATTTGCGATCAGCTACTGCTTTTTAAATAGACGAGGCAGGAGCGTGCGGCTGCAGGTTCTGACTTGTCATAACTTGTCCTAACACCCCCACAAACAGTCATCCCCCTTCCTCTGTTTTGTCCTACTGATTCGCAAAACTTATTGACCGCCCTCGTGTATATATATATTTATATATATGTATATATATATATATATATATATATATATATATATATATATATATATATATATATATATATATATATATATATATATATCAGGGGTGACTCCAGGTCATTGGCGTCACTCGGGCTTATCACAGATTTCGCATAAGACATGTATATAAGAAGGTATGAGACGTAATGCACACCGCAGACTTTATATGTGCACTGATAATTTAACAATAAGACAGAAATATAGTTTTAATATAAAAATTACTTACTTCATTTATACATGAACTCCAGTCGTCTTGGTTTGATGGCGAACTCATATAATATCCTGTCGTGCAGCTCATTATTCTTGTTCAAGTCGTCCAAAATGCTTTTATCGATGGAAATACGAGCTAGTAAAGACAACCGTTCTTGGGCCATTGTGCATCTCAGATATGAGCGTATTCTCTCTAACGTTGACAAACTTCTCTTATTAGCGACTGATGTTAATGGGATGGTCAACACTAGGTTAATTTGTTTAATCAGTTTCGTATAGTGGAAGTCAATTCAATTTATACAGTAATTCTAAAATGGAGTTGATTGACTTGCACATTTTGAAATCGTGGTCAATATACATATATTTTAGCTCGTTCACTAAACCTTTACAGTCATAAATACAGCGAAACTTATTTTATAGGGAGTCCATATGTTGCATGGGAAATGAGTTAGCAAACACTTCAAACTTGTTAACTAATAGTACAGTCAGTAGTAATTAAAAAATTGCATACTCCTGAATGGCAGAAAATCTCTCTCGTAAGGAAAATGAAGTAGTCGGCCTGCTTGCTCGAAGAATTGCAAATTTTTTACGCAATATTTCAAGACCTAAATGGCTTATTTTTTATATCTAGCACTATCTATTTCTCCATTTCTAAGTTAAGGATAAAAATAAAGCAACCCTGCAAAATACAACTGATTTTTGCACACAGGCGCACAGAATAACATCAATCAAATAACGACAGCGGCGTGCATAATAAGCATTAGCTATCGACAGATCTGATTGTCGCCTGTACTGTACTCTTAACAAGAGATGCTAGTTAGTCGTTTACACCTAGCAGGCTCGTTCGTATTAACCCGAGTTGCTGGATAATTTTTCGTTCATTTAAGAATATTGTAGAACGGAATCCTTTAATTGATTGTAATTTAAGTCTTAATCTCTATAGAAATCTTTTGTTTCAGTAAAACATTGAATTTTAATTACTTTTAATTTTTACGACTATAGATAACAACTCGAGCTGTAACTTTTGACCCCGAGTCAAGCGCGTGCGGACTATGTCGAGAGAACGACTGCCAAGAATAATATTTTTTTACACAGGGCACCTCTAAGATGACCGCAAGACGCACAATGAAAATATATGAACTGCGATCAGGCTCAATAAAAGGAGCCCGAGTTATCTGCTGCAATTACTTACTTGATTTAGATTCGGGCTAATCAAGAACAGCCCGACTGCCTGAGTCGTCCCTGATAGATATATATATATATATATATATATATATATACGGTTAGGTAAGGGTAATAGTAAGAATTCCTTAACCCTCACCAGGAGCGCCACCCATATGAGTGGGCAGCCATCCATTTCTTAAAAAGAGAAATTTCAAGAAGGATTGTGTAAGGGATAGTGTCTACTTAACAGAAAACGAGAAAATATCAAATGTTCTCGATGCTCTTCTTAATATTACATTTACCAAAACCATATATATCGGGTGGCCACACCAAAAGGACGCATTTTTAAAAAGAAATAATGATATCTCAGTAACCTCCTTCCTATTCATGATAAGATACTTTCAATCTTCGTTTTTCGAATGCAAAAAATGGATTTTAGATATTTTTTATTGTTATTTTGAACTTCATAAAAATAACAACATGGATAAAGAAACGAATAATCAGTGTAGAAGAATAAGGAGAGAGAGAAGGAATTATTTTTCTTCTTCCCACCTTCTCCGGTACCTCGGTTCTCCCCCCCCCCCCTGACTTTTCCAGTTCGCCGTTGACCGTCTGCTCCAAGCAAGTCGCGTGAGGGCGAAACGCCATTGTCGCAGACGAATTTAGTTGTCCTCACGTCCGGTTCACAGCGCTGAATTTATATGTCCTATATACTGCGAAAATTAGAACAATGGAAAAACCATTAACGGGGCATCACGACTTCCTGCTATGCTCCCTTATTGCGACCCAAGGCAATTAATGAAGTCTGTTGGCAATAAATCTCTCTCTCCGTCTAGATAATTTCGGAGTATATATTTGATACTTCGGAGTTTACAGGAAGATTGTGTCTGAAGCCGCTGTCCAGTACATTAGCCCTTAACGTCTTCGTTAGCCGAGAGGGAATCGACTACATTCTCGTCCAGAGAAGAATTGAGTGATTGTCGAAGAGTCAAGGAAGAGCTAGTCATCACTCAGTGTTGTTCCTCGAGATAGTTTTAGGCGAGCTTGAACCCTTCTCAACACGTCTTCGGATTTTAAGGATCGGAAAAGCCATTCCCAAAGCATTCTCCATCGAACTTACCTCCCTGGAGCTACTCGCTGCTCATCAAGGTAAAAGGGATTTAATCCCCGCTTCGTCACGCTCCTTCCGAGTCGAACTTTTAGGATCCCCTTTTCTCTAGAACTTGCATAATTTTAAGATGATTTCTTAATTAACTATCCCTCAGTTCAGACTTAATTGATAGTGTCAATCATCTTAGCCATGAACCGTCAATATTTAATTGCATTGCCATTTAACTTTCCCTATATGTGTATGTAATCTTTAGTCCTATTAAAGTATATTTTTGTAGCCGTGTTTGAATATTCATTGGCCTAGCAACTGTGTATGAAAAGCACTATTAGAGCCATCCCCAGGTGGAACCTTAATTTCGGTCGCACAGCAGGCCAGTGTGCGTATAACAGCGTACAGCTGGTCATACCACGACAATCAAAAAATTATCTTACCCACAATAAATGATCGATTGAACCACCATTTTGATGAATCCACAGACGCAAACTTTTTCTTGCTGAATTTTTCTCTCTGACCTCGGTCAACTTTTTCGTTTAGTAACTCTCAAATTGAGTAATCCACGGGACTACAATCCGGACTTTGCGGTAGTATCTCATTCAATGTAGTTAGCGGATTTCGCTCTTTTCTTTTCAGTATCAATAAAATGAACATCTGTTTTGCCATGCTCAAAGACTCCTTGAGATATCATAACCTTTTTGGAAAATTATGAAGTTTCATGATACGATTTGTTTATCGGAATGCCACTTTTTACCGCGGTTTCGTAGAATTTCTAAATTAAAATTTTTTTTATCGATGAAGAAAATATTTGTAAAATCAGTGACAGAGAAGTTATAAAGTAACTGTCGTGGTACAACCACTCTAGACCATACACTACTGCTATATTATGTGGGGGAGGGGGGGACTTAATCACCTACTGCAACGAGAATCTTTGAAGGACTGTTCGCGGGGATTAACGACCGACTATGAGGTCAAACTTGAGGCTTTGGGTTTCAAGTTTCAAATCCTTAATAATCAAACAGAGTGCATAAATGGTTGGCGAGATTGCATTAAATAGGCCGAGAGTATCGTTCAAGGTTAGTTAAAGATGAAACAACAAAAATATAATTTTATTTACACAGATCAAAATAAGAATAATAATAGGCAAAGGGAAATTACTTAAATTGAAAGAGCCTCTTGATAATTATTATGATAAGGGATTCTCAAATGAAATTCATTGATTAATTTAACTAAGCTCAGATCAAAAGGAGGAACTTAGCAATTCTATTAATGGAAGGGGTTTCAGTCTTACAGATCGATGACTTCGAGGAAGGTCCTTCTTGCGATGAGGCGAGTGGGGAACGATCCGATGAGGCAAGTGGGGCACCATCCGAATAAAGCAGTTGGGGCACGATCTCCCCAACATCCCGATGAAGATAGCCAAGCTTCAAAGATGACGTTCGACCGTGAATGTGGAAATTCTCGTAATTCCAACTGAAAGAGGAATCTTCTTTTCCTCAAAGGTAATCGATGGAGATTTTCTTCTGTTCGATTAAACGAAGGGAGACTGTTGCGCAAATTCAAAGGCTTGCCGATCAGTAAAATTACCAATTGACTGGGGTAGAATCACGACAGAGAAAGTCTGCTGTATGCGAAAGCTCACGGAAAGCGACGATAAGGACGGCCTTGAGGTGCGAGCTGGACTCGTCGAACTACAAAATAACCCGAGTATTTGTATACCCGATTCTGGAGGGAAAGGGGGAGTTTGGAGAAAGGAATCACAAGCTCCAGACATTTAGTAGCGATGTGCGAGACAGCGCGGCTCTTTCTCACCTCGTCATCGGGGGGAGGGGAGAAATATTTTTTCCAACGTGCTCAGGAGTCGAAAATTCGAGAATTTTCGAACAAGAAATGACGTCGTCCATAACGGGATACCAACAGCACGTGGTCTCCGATAAATTGGGGTGGAGGTGGCAGAGGTTGTTCTTTTACAGTAACTATATGCATCTAATTTTCCTGTTATCCTTAACAGTACCCCTTTTTCTAGAAGATAGTAATATTTTTAAGGCTTTTAGCTTCTGCGTCTTAATTATTCATTGTACAGAAATCCTTCCTATATTCAAATATTTAGCAATTCTTCTTTGTGATAAATGACTTCCTAGTTTATCTTCTTGAGAAAAGATGTTATTCTTAATGTAATATAAATTTCCCGATTCTGAAGCTGTTTGAGTTCTCTCGCTTCCTGGTTTTCTGTTAGCGCTTCCCCTTTCGCGAATCTTTTTTAAGACTCTTTCCACAGCACGTCGTTTCCAGGAAATTCTCGCACTACTCTTCCAGTCTTCCATTACTTTTCATAGTATAAAACTTTAATGAGATTGCGACTTCTTCTGACAACGTCATTATTGGTACTGAGGAACTGTAAATAGAGATATCAGAATATGACATGTTCATTCCTGTTGGCTTTTTTAAGAAAGTGAAAATTCATGTAGGATATTGTACAATAATATAATATTTTATTTCGATATTCGTTTTTTTTTTGCGCTTGTTATTTTTGTGAAGTGCAAGAAAACTTAAAAAGGTATCTAAATTCCAAATTTTGCATTTAAAAAAGAAAGATTGAAATTATCTTGCATAAGAAAATTGTCATGAATAAGAAAGAGATTACTGATATATTAATTTTTTAAAATGGGTGATTCTGGAGGGACACCCGATATATATATATATATATATATATATATATATATATATATACCAGGCAATAGCTTCACCACTCCTCCCTACAGGGGGAGCTTGCGCTTCGCTTTAAAATCTTTAAAAAAGCAGCCATGGTTAAATTTTTATCAATTTTCTGAACTTCGCCAAATATATTATTTTTAAAAAAGAACTAAATTTCTCCCCTTTCAAAATATCACGTTGCTAAAATATAGAGTTATAGGAGAATAGAAGAAGATATATAAAAATAAATTTTCTGAACTTCACAATTTGTAATTTTTTGTGGTTTAAATAATTACAAAATTTCGATACTTATATTTATTTCTGAAATTCACCATTTTGTTTTTTTGATATTATAAAAGAATTAATAGAAATAACTTTGATATAAAAACATAAGTCATAACCAAACTAAGATGAAATTATTATTCAAACACTCCCAAAAATTCCCTTCTTAAATTATAGAGTTAGTGATGATATATATATATATATATATATATATATATATATATATTTATATATATATATATCTATATATATATATATATATATATATATATATATATATATATAGAGAGAGAGAGAGAGAGAGAGAGAGAGAATGGAAGATATCACATTAACGTGGTGTATATCAATGAAAGATAAAGGTAAACCACAAATTGTAAATCAAGATTTTATTTATAACTATCCGGACTTTTCTTTACGAAAATCCCGGTCGATGAAGCGTTTGACGTGTTATCGAAATTTCTCCCTAATTAAGATATTTACCTACCTTTACTGATATCTAAAATTATTAAATTATTGCACTTATGTGTAACGAATAATGTATTTTTAACTGAAGATAAGTTTTTTCGCCAAAAATATGACCTAAGTATAGGTAACCCCCTTTCCCCCATCCTATGCAATCTATTTATGGAAAACTATGAAATGACCCTCCTTCTTGGATTTATTCCCAACCTCTTATCTGGTTTCGATTAGTAGACGACGTCCTGTCGGCATGGCCCATAGATAACAACAATTTCAATGAATTTTAAATACAACCTGAATTCGTTACCCCCATCGATAAAATTCAAAGTAGAATGGGAACAGAATAATTGTCTACCGTTTATAGATGTAAATATGCACCGTTTAAATAATTATATTCAGTGCTCAGTCTATCGAAAGCCCACAAATTCAAAGGATTACATACATTTTTTTCTCATTACATGATAAATCCTTTAAGATATCTATTATTTCTTCCCTCTTTCTCCGAGCCTTTAGAACGTGCCACCCAATCTTCCTTCAGGATGAAATTAACCACTTTATCTGCAATTTCATTGAACTAAAATATCCAATTCACCTCATAAATAGATGCCATTCCAAAGCCCGAAAAACTTCTATGCCACCTCCATACTACGAAAGGAAGATTTGAAAAAATGTATTAGTTTCCCATATGCTCCAACCTTGGCTCCTCTAAAATCATATGCGAACAGAAATAACATAAATATCACATTTAAATATTATAATACCATTTTAAAATCCTTGACTAGAGTGTGCCCAATCAATCTGGATGTTGGACTTTACAGATACCATGCTAGAATTGCAAATTAACGTTAATACATCGGAGAGTCAGACCACTTTAATAAGAGTATGTAAGAACATTTAGCTGATATCAGAAGGTATACGAACTCTTCAAATCTCTTTACGCACATGCAAAAGCACGACCATAGAAATGATTATAACAATGCAAAAATTATTTATAAATCAAAAAATTATATTGAGAGGAGAATTGCGGAATCCATCATCATCAACAAAGTTGATAATTTAAATTTATCTGAAGGGCAATACAAAGTTAACAAATATATAATGAATAGAGTCGCCAATGTTATTTATAAGTCCGATGAAGCAATGTGTCACGAGGAATAGCAACTCTCCAGATTGTTTCCGGTTCCATTTCATTTTGTTTAGTTTGTCATTCACGCCAGATTCACTCGAGTAATTTCTTTTCCAGATTGTTTCATGCTGTTTCATTTTGTTTTGGATGTGTCTTACTTTATGTATATTGTGTTCCTTGCTTAGTTTCTTCATTATTATTTGAAAAACTAGTCCGATAGTTATAAAAAAAATCTTGATTCAAATATTGTTGTTTACCATTATCTCTCATATATATATATATATATATATATATATATATATATATATATATATATATATATATATATATATATATATATATATATATATATATAAATGTATATGATTAAAGACCGTATTGAATTTCGCCTTAACTAATTGCGGGTGTAAAATGGAAAAGTAAGTGTTGTAAATCCAATTTTATTTAATCAATATATATAAAATAAATAATTTGTTTGGCCGAGAGCTGTCGCCTTTCCTACGCATTCTTCTGAAGATACTCTTTGACTCGTTTAGACAAAATGAGCTTATCTTTTGAGCCCCCTATACTAGAGGTATTGCCACATTGATAAACAATGAATGCTGGCATTTACTCTCAGTAAGTAGATAAATGGAAGAAGAAACTCAGCAAACAAGGTCTGCTGCCTAAACAGTATACTGCTCTCACTTATTCTAATTTATGACCTTAACGCCTTCAAAACTTCCAATTATTCGCGAGGTAACCTTGGGAGGACCTTGGAATTTCTATCATTCAAAAGAGAATGCAAAACAAAATAAGAGTTTCAAATTTGGTTAGAATCGGCTGAATAGCTATGATGTTATTTATGGCTCTGGCTAACCTTAGGAAGACAAGGTAAATTATATCATTCAAACGAGAATATAAAACAACATAAGGGTTCAAATTTCGTTAGAATCGTCCGAATAGCTATTTTGTTAGTGCCCCCCAAAATAATTCCCTGGCTAACCTTGGGAGTACTTTGGAAATTATATTATTCAAAAGAGAATGTACAACAACATAAGAGTTCCAAATTTTGTTAGAATCGGCCGAATAGTTATGATGTAATTACCCAAACAAAATAATTCCTTGACTATCCTTGGGAGGAGTTTGACAATTATATTATTCAAAAGAGAATTCAAACAACATAGGGGTTTCAAATTTAGTTAGAATCAACCAAATAGTTAGGATGTTATTGCCAAAACAAAGTAATTCCCTGGCTAACCTTGGGAGGCCTTTGAAAATTATATCATTCGAAAGGGAATGTAAAACAACATAGGGATTTCAAATTTTGCTAGAATTGGCCGAATAGTTATGATGTTATTGCCATCTAATTACCCGGCTGAACATGGGAGGACTTTGACAATTGAATCATTCGAAAGACAATGTAAAACACATAAAGGCTTCAGACTTCGTTAAAAAGGGCCGAATAGTTATGATGTTATTGCCAAAAAAAAATAATTTGTAAAACAACATAAAGGTTTCAAATTTCATTAGAATCGACCGAATAGTTATGATGTTATTGCCAGAAGAAAATAATCTTCTGGCTAACCTTGGGAGGACTTTGACAATTATATCATTCGTAAAAGAATATAAAACAACATAAGAAATTCAAATTTTATTAGAATCGCCCGCATAGTTATGAGGTTATTGACAAAACAATATAATTCTCTGCTAACCTTGGGAGTACTTTCCCAATTATATCATTCGAAAGAGAATGTAAAACAACATAAAGGTTTCAAATTTCGTTAGAATCGACCGAATAGTTATGATGTTATTGCCAAAAGAAAATAATTTGTAAAACAACATAAAGGTTTCAAATTTCATTAGAATCGAACGAATAGTTATGATGTTATTGCCCGAAGAAAATAATCTTCTGGCTAACCTTGGGAAGACTTTGACAATTATATCATTCGTAAAAGAATATAAAACAACATAAGAAATTAAAATTTTATTAGAATCGCCCGCATAGTTATGAGGTTATTGACAAAACAATATAATTCCCAGGCTAAACTTGGGAGGACTTTTCCACTTATATCATTGGAAAGAGAATGTAAAACGAGATAAGGGTTTCAAATTTCGTTAAAATCGGCTTAGTACTTACAATGGTATTACAAAAACGAAGAAAAAACAACATAGTGAGATGTAGATTCGCCCGCAACTAGACTCGCACCCAACTAAAAACTAGGACACTACTATTTCCTCCAGCTTCACTACCTCCATTATACGCCAAGCGATATATGCTGCTAAAAGTGTTCAGAAACTTCGCTATATCAGTTTTATACTTTTGTCATATCGCCCATTTTCACCAACCCATCACAGTCTCATGAATGCCTACTGGTTCATCTCGGAAGCGCTGTAGGAATAGAAAGATAAGCTGAATAAGTTGCTTAAAGAATAACAGTAAGATTAACAAGATGAAATGTCAGGCTACACAAATTAACTGTACCGCGTGTTAATAGGTATCGAGAATTACAACACCAATGAGATGTGATTTTGATGCCATAGGGCAACATAGGAAATAACTTTTCCACACGTTAATTCGAGTAGCGACTTGATCTTTGTAGACGTCGAGTTGACTGAGAACTGATATCATTGCTGAAGTATGGCGTGTAATTATAAACGCTGGTGATCAAAAGAGTGCCGGGCGCAATCAGATGAAAATGCTGCCCAGAACATAAGACAAGATGTACTGATAGATAATTCTTCGTAGATTTTAAACCATTGGAAAGAGTATGACGTAGCAAAATGGCAGGTGACATGAAACATTTTTAAATACGCCTTATAAATTCCATTGATTAGTGATAAAACCAGAGATCGCCAATAAGAAGTGATATACGATAGTTAAAGATACAAAAGAAAAATATGGATACAATTATTATTCCCCGCTGTCTAGACTACGATTAAAAGTTGTCGACACTTATCGCTATCGCCGTGAAGTAAGAAATACTTGGCGTGGCTAATGGATTGTAACCCTTTAAGTAACTGAAGGAGCTTCCGCCTTGAAAGGCGAAAAGATGAGCGTTTGGATGTGGTGTAGAGGTCTTTAACTGGGTCCGTTATTGTGGGCCATAATTGGAAACGAGATGATACCGTCGAGTGCCACCATGTGTTATTTTTTATGTGAAAAGCAATGATAACTACCTTTAACATAAAGGGGGAAACGCTTCCATCTATGAAGGATTATATTGCTATGCCCTCATTTGAGGAAACACACCATTTCAGGGTGATCATAGTGGTCAGGGATGGTCGATTTTGACATATCTTAAGGCCCTAGCTGTAAAAGGCAGCTTGGATTGGTCTAAGTTCCACTGACTTTATCAAAGAAGAACTGAGCCATGGAAAATGAATGTTTCAGACTTATTGTAAAACCATAGTTGTTAATATTGAGGTTAATGACGTATAAACCTTACAAGGAAGTAATTAAAGCTTTGTTTATAAATCCTCATTCGAGGACTGAAAGAACAAGTCTTAAATATAGGAGAAAGACCTATATCTTTGGCCCCATCTAATTTCAATGCATTTCATATCCACTAAGTGAAAGTGGTCGCATTTGTGCTATTTAAATATTTATACTAAATTTCCAAGTATGTTTTTAGCTCGGCAATTAGAGCTACACTTTAGATCACCTGATATTGTTTTTAACAAGAGGTCATCGTTTATCATGAAGAGCAGCGTCATGCATAAATATTGTTCATCATAAACATACCTAAAGGGCAGCGTCATGCATAAACATTGTTTATCATGAACATGAGTAGACAGCAGCGTCATGCATAAACATTGTTTATCATGAACATGAGTAGACAGCAGCGTAATGCATAAACAATGTTTATCATGAACATACGTATAGGGCAGCGTCATGCATAAACAATGTTTATCATGATTATACTTACAGAGCAGCGTCATGCATAAACAATGTTTATCATGATTATACTTACAGAGCAGCGTCATGCATAAACAATGTTTATCATGATTATACTTACAGAGCAGCGTCATGCATAAACATTTATTGATAAACCATAAAGAACGCGCATGGAGCTTCTCACTCCTTAATGAGGTCCGAACGAAACATTCATTTATGACCAAAGATAGACAATCTTCTCTACTATAATCTTGACAACACTCATTAATTGCTTTCATTACTGCATTTGGTTTTCATATGGAAAACTTTCAGTAACTTTCAGTTACTTTAAGATCTCCCGATTTCTATTCAACTTGATTATTTCATGAAGATTATTTTTTATTTCAAAGCTGTGCTTCAAACTTTCCTCTTCGTGAATACTACAAAATAATAAGATGAAATTTGACTCTGCTTCTTCCGT
This sequence comes from Ceratothoa steindachneri, assembly GCA_963969495.1. NCBI lineage: Eukaryota > Metazoa > Arthropoda > Malacostraca > Isopoda > Cymothoidae > Ceratothoa > Ceratothoa steindachneri. The sequence goes on from OZ018339.1 coordinate 9,680,212, forward strand.
GATATTCTCGAGGACCCCCTACCCCCTCCCTCTAATATTTCAGCTTTTTCCCAAAGAAACTCCCTCGGGCTGCAACATGCAGATGCTTGCAAAGATTAATGCAGCATGACATGTTCACATGGCCATTCATATTGCAAAGTGGAAACTCCTTTGATGATACGAGAAGGGAAGAAACTAGAAATTTCTAAACTTAACTTTTAGGATGTAGCGATGAGATCTTTATAAATGAAGAAAGGTCTTGGAATCGTTATTCTATTTCAATACCGGTAAACTAAATATCTATATTAGTTTCAAGATCGATAGAGAGATAACATTTTGTCATTTTAAAACAGAGTGTATGCACACCTGTACCCATTTGAATTTGGGAAGATCTTTTGTGTGATGGCAGATTTTAATTTTTGCGTTGGCTTCCTTTGTTCTACGGAACAAAGACTTACGAAAACCTACTGAGATTCAGTCGGTTTCTTTGTTAATAACGAGCAAATGCAACTCATTTACTCTTTTTTATTCAATGTTTCGATTACTCTGTTCTTTATTTCTTTCTTTTACAATTTTCTTATATCTGTTGTTTATCTCTGTTGTATCGGAGTTTCTCATATTTTCATTGTTGCTAATCTAATAAAGGCAAGAGGTACTTGTATATTCGAACACAATTAAATTCACTTAGAAAAAAAGTAAGACGGAGCAAGAAAAATGATATTAAATTAAATGAATAGAGATTTCTTAAAGCAAACACGTGCCTTTTCAGAGCGAAATCACCTTTTTGATTATGTAAAATCACAAAAAAACATTTAACTCATGTTATATGGGTTAATTCTCTTTGGAATACATTATCATACTCTGTTTAGATTTTTTTATTGTAGTTTTTCATATTCTCAGTTCTTCATTATTTGATGAGGACCATGGCAAAGGCACATTATTTTCAAGGCGAGTAAAAAAGGTCCCTGAATATTGTCTTTGTAAACTGTTGTAGCAAGATTTGTTGGAAATTTTTTTGAGGAGGTTTAGAGTAAAAATGATGATGAGAGAAGGTAGAGAGGAGGATAAAGTTTAAATAAGTAGAAGAAAAATAGCCAGGGTAACTAGAAAAGAAGAATACTTTGCAATTTAATAGACTCCTAGGGCGTTCATCTCTCCGAAGCTTGCCTTAAAAATTTTTTCAAATCTTTGGAAAAAATGAAGAGGAGGATTTTTCGCCGACAAAATAGTTAGGAATTAACATATTCACCCATCCCGAAGAGGAAGGAGTATTACAGAAGAAGCAGAGAAAAAATTGAGATTAACGTAGTCACGAAAGGGAACACGGTGTACATAAATATGGAGCCAGGCCAATACGAGCGGCTGTAGCAGCAGGTAAGCTGCACGAATGAACCACCAACCCAAGTGTGGCGTTCAGAAGTAGGATTTTAAGGAGTTACTTGGCTTAGGCTGACCAATCTTTGTGGTTGATGAAAAACATGACACATTTGGAACCATATCAGAGCTACTAGAAGCATATTCAAATGTCTTCCATATCTAAAAACAAGTTTCCTCTTATGGTATATGATCATAACAAGGCATCTTTGCTACGAGGGGTTATCTAAAGTTCTCTGCCTTTAAATAGAGTTGAAACGAAAGAGTTTTTAAATACTTGCGATGCGCGCTATTATGCCGAAATGAACCCATGCAGAATCTCAATGCTAAAGAGGGTCCTTTCGATTGAGGTACTAATCAGTACCACGCCTAGACTGCTAGTTTTGATGACCCTGATGTAAGGACCTGGAATAACATACTGGTGTGAAATATGAGGTTTTAAATAGAATTAAGTTTGAAAATTGAGTGGCTCTTTCAAACAAATCACTGAAGACGGGGTGTGTTCTCAAAACTAGTTGATAACGTAAAATAGTGTTTTAAAATTGAAACAAAGGAAGTTATTAAGTCAAAAAGGCATTGTAAGATAGAGCTTTAAATAAATAATAAACGAAATATTAGCTTACGCACCAAAACGGTGCGAATTCATTAAAAAGCTAAAAAAAAATACATCAGACAAGTTAAACTTAGATTTCAACGTTGTGAATAGCAAAACGAGGAGTTTGAATGGATAGGATGAAGAACAAGCATGCTTAAAAGAGGAGATTTTGAAAGAAAGCAGTGAATAAGCAAAAAATTTCTGGGTTTTGATTGCTGCTCAGTGAGAGCGTCAAAGCGTTATAATTTGAAGGAAAGAAACAACTTAATTTAGCTTTAAAAAATCCGTCCCCACATCCTAAATGCGGAGGATTGTAAAGTACCCCCCGCCCCCAAGAGTGAAATACATGGACAGGCTGCTACTTCCAGAGCTTGGGAACAAACTGGATCAACAGGGCTCAGAAAAACCTCAACGACCAATCCACAGTCCATAAGGGCCTCTAAATCCATAGTTGCCCCGCTAACAAAGATTCCAAACAAAGTCAGAAATGCCCAGTGCAGATCCAAGCCGAAGGAGGACAATGAGACGCGTGTTAAACTGCCATACAAAGCAGGGAAGAAAAACAAACGGAGGGTAGAGGGAAAAGATATATCGGTACGAAAGATAATTCTAACCAAATTGGAAAAAGCGTAAATATATATATTGCCCTTTGACTATGGCGCGTTTTCTCTCAGAACATAATATGGCCCTGTTTGTTTCACTTTGAATCCATCATGGCGTCGATGGATTCTTAATGCGACAAATCGCTGGACCTAATACTGAGGTAAGATAAGGTTTCACTCTATCCACATATATGTGTCTATGAGCGCAGATGCATATTCCTAGGATTTGGTAACTGTACTATATTAAGTTACCACCAAAGGTAAGAAGTGGTTACCATGTTCCTAACGGTGCTAAGGTTTAGGTACTTGGAAAGACCGTTACCGATTACAGCGAAATTATCTAACATCTCCTGTGGCAATTTGACGGATTTAGGGGTGTTTTGGTGGCCTTTATGACGGCTGACACACCCTGTAGCTATCCTTAGTATCGACGCCACCTTAATCATTAAGACTCCAGTGAGCTTAAAATGAATCCATTATGTCGACCCTACGTTAATCATTAAGACTCCAATGAGCAAAAAAAATAATCCATGATGTCTACCCCACGTTAATCATTAGGACTCCAGTGAGCAATCAAAAGAATCCATAGTATCCACGCCACCTTAATCATTAAGACTCCAGTGAGCTTAAAATGAATCCATTATGTCGACCAAACGTTAATCATTAAGACTCCAGTGAGCAATAAAAATAATTCATGGTGTCGACCCCACGTTAATCATTAGGAGTCCAGTAGGCAATAAAAAAATCATTGTATCACCCTTACGTTAATCATTAGGACTCCAGTGAGCAATAAAAAGAATCCATGGTGTCGACCTCACGTTAATAATTAGGATTCCAGTGAGCAATAAAAATAATCCATGGTGTCGACTCCACGTTAATCCTTAAGACTTCAGGGATCAATAAAAAAAATCTGAAATGAGCGGATGATATTGATGGTTAAATCTGTAATTAGTTTTCCTAAAGACTACCAATCCTTTAGAGTACTTAGCTATTTATACACCTTTAAATGATAAAGAATAGGTGTCGGTTGTTCCAGTCTTTGTTTTCCTAAATTGATTTTAATTAAATTGGTTGTCTGCTGTCTTAAAATCTTTGTTTGCTTTTTTTTCTTCCTTGCGTCTTTGTTTTTATGATTGCGTTCCTAAAATCCTTCTTATTTTTCCTATAGGGTTAGGTCTAGTCTGTTATTCTCTATATCTTTCAAGTGCATCAGGAATAAGATAATTATCTTCAAAGCTTCGTTTTTTCTATGGTGATTAATTGTTTATGTCTATGCTTGTTCTAATGGAGATTTTGTTATTGTTTACAGCTCTCTGGGACTAGCTGACCCCTCGGGTCCCTCTTACCGCTTGAAAGATTACAACTTCTATCCCTACAGCCTACGTTGTAGGACCTGTCGGACTTACTAAAATTAAGTTGAGCCGCGTCTTCTGCGAGACTGTTCATAGGGACCAATTTAGGGTGGAAGGAGGGTGTTGCAGGCTAAGGGAATTTTTTAGCAACCCCCTGTGCTAGTGGTTCATGGAAGTGGAAGTATTGATGAGGAAGTAGCAAAAAAAATATGGGAAGACGTAAGAATAACTATTTAATCAACCGTAAATTAGAACAAAGGATGATCTAACTGAATACCTATTTTTTATCATTTAAAGATGTCTAAATAGTTAACTACTGTACAAGTTGGGTAGTCTTCCATTGGCTTTAAATGCGTCAATTTCTTGGGAAGGTTAATTTGGCAAAGTGACTATGTTTTCGCTCGGATTTTTTTTTTCCGAATTTTTGAGCGGAAGGATTTTGAGGTATCCTTATTATTTAGGGGATTGGGGGGTCCAGCATAAAAGACCAATCGGTATTATCTCATGATTCGGGGAAAAAAATATGCCCAACCATATGCAACGATCTTTCTGGTGTGTTTTTGTCGTAAAAAATTAATTGCTCTACCGAAAGAGATATCGCGACTGTGATTATAACCTGTCTGAGAGGAAGATTTTGAAAGGACCATTGCTATGAAAATGGTAGAGTTATGGAAAATGAAAATGTATGAAGGGGTATAGCCCAAGTATACCAAAAAGTGCAGTTGGTCCAATGGTCAGTAAAAGGATACATCTATTTAGAGCAAACAGCAGAAGATGACGAGGTGAAAATCTCTAAGTCAGGGTAGTTGAAAATGAAGAAGAGAGACAAACACTGGAACGAAAAAAAGTAAAAGGGAAAATCAGAACAATGGGGAAGATAAAATAAAAACCCCTCCGAGATCCAATTATCCCTGGATGATAAATTTATAACCTTGGCGGCGCTTTCGATTGAGAACTCATATTCAAGGAAACAGAATCTGTGAAAGCGATTTTCCGAATCCTCTGCTGTTGCCATAGCATGTGCTTCCCATCTTGTAGCAGAGAGGGATTTCAAGACACTTTCATTTTTAATACGATCTTTAAGAATTTTCCCCTGGCTAATTGAGACTGAAAAAAAAGTATATAGTAATTTTTGAAATGAAACTGCTAAAGCTCAACTAAAAATTTACTGCTGAAGTCCTCTGGCTCAAAAATAGAAATTCATAATTTGTTTTTTATAAAACTGATCCAACGAAACATCCAATTCTTGAAGTAAGGAAAGAAAAATGTCTGAAAGACAAATAAAGAAAGAGTGCAAAAAATCAAGTATAACGAAAATGACGAAGAACCCTCCTCGAGCGTAAATACCACAAGATTGCGGTTCCAAGAACACAAAGAAATAGTTCTATTATAGGGAATAAAGGACCTACATCTGATGGGTAAGGGATGGGTAAGCAGGTGAAAGGGAGGATGGAGGAAAGAATAGAATTTCTGCTTTCCGAAGAAAGTCCGAGAAATTTCCGACAAATTGGGATGCCGTGGCAGGTAAAAAGAGACCAGAAAAAGAAGGTTTAACGCATCAACTCTTTCTAATGTGACCCGGGACCTCACATCCGCTCCTATCGGCCCTTTCTTGCTCGCGAGTAATCATTCAATGTTGCAAAAATCCATTTATGCTTCGATTCCACATTCCATTGGAAATAGACTCAGAAGCTTCTTTTTTTCCTTCAAGAGTTTTTCGCTTGCGATAGAATGATACGCAGGGAATTAAATTTAATAGCATCAAAATATCAATTCTCTAAGGATGCCTCTCTTGTTTGTCCTATCCAGTACAATCTTGAAGGGATGGATTTTAATTTGGTTCAAACATGGATAGAGTGGAGTTTAACTTTTCAAGGACTAAACTTACGATGGATTCCTTAACAAAATGCTAAAATATTATAAATAGTATAAGGTTTTGTAAGGAATAAACACAAATATGTAAACGCTATACACCGTTATAATAATAAAAAAAAGCTCACAAAGTGCACCTGAGTCGAAGTTATGCAGATACACCCACAAAAGAAAAGTGTAAAATGATTCCGAGCGCTTTCGTCTTTATTCTTAAAGTCTTTTTCATTCATTTAAAAGGTCTTTAAGAATAAAGACCTTTTCATTCCTTGAAAAGATCTTTAAGAATAAAGACGAAAGCGCTCAGAATCGTTTTTCACTTTTCATTTGTGTCTGTCTCTGCACCGTTTTAATAATGTTTACACAAATTTTCGAAACTGATCTTAGAGTATGTAAGGTCAATCTCCCAAACAGCCACATAGGAAGAGAAGTTATGCTTTACAAAACTTAACTAAGACCCGTCAGTTACCGTTTGAGAAATTAGACAGTGAGAAAAACACCGACAAAACATCCAAATAATTTCATATACTGCCAAAAAACCCACTTCATCTACATGCTTAAGTTCCCTAATATAAAAAAAACGAGCGATTCAGCTGCTATGGAAATAAACTGCATGGATATTTTTCAATGTTAGATAAATAGACAGATAGATAGGGCATCCTAAATGATTATTATGCCCCAAATTATCACACAGTCTAAAAAAAAGGCGAAAAATGATCTCAACAATTTGAAAATTTCTTTCATAAAGAGTAAACAAGACTTCAGGTGAATCATTTTGAAATGGATTTGAGGAAGTTATGGCGGAGGAAAACACAGATATTTGCGCTTAGCAATATCGCGTCTCGACGCCCGCGGTTTCTAAAACAGTGTGTCTATTCCTCTCGTTCCCATGTTGGTACATTTTTATCAATTAAATTTAAACCGAGAACCAACGAGGGCGTATCACTCAGAGAGTTTGTAAGGGGAAACTTTCAAAGAGATTGATGAAGATAGAAGAAGAGAAAATGAAGAGAAGGTATATATATATATATATATATATATATATATATATATATATATATATATATAAATATATATATATATATATATCCGCTACAGATCTTCTGCGGGTAAGGATAGCTCATAATCATACAGACGTCAGCTGCAGCATGCGGTTTTAGTAGGGGTAGTATTTATTACATTAACAAAACCAATATGTAGGGCCAGAAAAATTCTCATACTGTCTTTCGACGCTTGTCATATAAGGCGACTAATCCCGGATAGGGGACTACTGGCCTGGAAAGACGTCGCACACACAAAAGTTCTTATTCTGCAGGAATGATACACACTGGGTGGTAATGTGCACCACCCCCATCTGTAGGAAAGCGGTTGCTGATGAGGAAGATGGTAATGACATTGTCGAAGCCGGAATTCAGAATGTAGGTTACCTCCGCCTCGCCCCCCTCCCTTACGTCAACTCCAAGTTCAACCTTTTAATTCTGCTGACAAAAGGTTTTTTATACCGAGCATCATTTGGGAGGGGGGAAGGATAGACTCATCCCAGCATAATGACATACTCCGGCACGTTTGTTGTCGAGAATATAATTTCAAGCTCCAAATGAGAGCTAACCAGAGATTTATAGATAGGTATAATTATGTACTTCGATATAATAAACGAAATCCTAATAAACCAATCGTTCCGATCACTTCTCCTTATCGCGCTGATCCAAACAGAATGTTTTTTAAGATTTAAAGCGTTGCACTTTATTTCTCTAGATAGATCGAACCTTTTCGATCACATAATTGACCACTCTAAAAGATTGGCAATACCAGCTTGGCACTTTATTTTTTCCAACTCTTACATTTTTATTGCTCCGAGTATCTGTAGGTCGTTTACAGATATAGCTTTTGAAAGGATAGCCACCGTCTCGGCTATAAAATGAAGGGATACAAATGAGATAAGGAAACTGAACAGAGAACCGACCTTTCCTATCATTCAGTAGCACTTTTCAGTCTTTATTAATTAAAGACTTGAAACAATACTTGGTTTTATAAAGACAACTGGAAGGGGTAGCAGAAGAGGGTCTTAGAAACAATACTTATAAAATGGAATTAGAAACAATACTTATAAAATAGAAGTTACAGAACTCATATAGAAAGGGCTTTCAACTCTACTTTACACAACTTGAGGGGGTGGTGGGTTAAGAAGCAAGACGTAAAAGCTTTCGATATATGCACATAACATACATATATACCCGTGTAGAAAAGTATAATGGCAGATGTATATACTTATAAGTACAGTTTTATATTTGCGGATGATGGAGAGAAGCAAATGCTATCGAACACGAACTTTATTACAACGTTTCACTTAGGTAGCTTCTTATAGAAGTGCTGAATGGAGATAAATTGACAGCCTTATATAGATAGCTGAAAAATGAACTTGATCATGGACTGCAATGAAAAGGATTTACTGGTCAGATGTTATGGTAGCGCTCTGGACAATCGCTTCAAACGGGCGACCAGTTGATGCTCCTTAAGTCTCTTTTCTATTTGTTTTTCCTGGGAGTATGGTTGGTCGTTTCTATGGTAACGGAATTCTCATTTGGTAGTTGTTCTTTCTTTATTGCTGCTAAGTGGAAGAAGAGCAGGGTTGTAGCCATATAACTTGTTGTGGGTGAGAAATGACACATCGGTCTTTGTTCTCTCTCTCTCTCCTGTACTCAGTGTTTGGTGGTTTTAGCTTTGTTTTGGCTTTGTGATGAATGCGTTCCGATATCGAAGTTCATCGAATGTCTTCCTGATTTACTGCGTCTCTTCCTAAAGGAGTTCCTTTGGATCCTTAAAGGAGTAATTCCTACAGGATAGACCGAAAATTATTCCCTTCATGGTTGCTGTGAGCGGAAGGGTAGTGTAAGAAATTGCCTTTGTTTGTAGGTTTGCTGTACACGAAGAACCTAAACTTATATGCTTTACTGCGCATTTTTAGGTGTAAAAACGGTATGGTCTTCTTGGTGTGTTCATTTTCGTATGTTGTTATAGCGCAAGCCCTTCCCCACATTAATCCACTCACTGCGCAAGCACAGCTTCCCTCATCTTTCATCTTTTTCTTTTTCTCATCTATCACTCTCTCTTTCATTCAATCATCCCCTTCACACACTAATCCCTTCATTAACACTTTATCATTATACCCTAAATTCACCTCCATTTTCATCGAGTGAAGCTTTCGTATGTAAACTTAATAAATGAACTGCATTAAACTTATTCCATATTGTTTCACCTCTCTCAGTTTCCCTTCAAAAGCGCGAATAAGCAATTATCCAAACAGTTCAGCCAATTTATGCTTGAAACTATAGCTTGGCGTATATGTCCGGATTACAGTATACCTATGAACAAACATGTTAAAACGGACGAAAGAGTGGGTCCCATGGCCATGCCGTGTATTTGTTAAGACTCTTCGCCCTCAAAGGAAAAGCTTTTGATGTCGAGCATATTTTCACTACTTTGAGGAAATCTTTAATCGACAAAATTAGAGTCTGTCTATTGTGTCTATTGGTCATTAATATGGTGAATTGGAATTGGACATCAAAAATAATGAACTTCCTGTTTCAGGTTGGAATGGATGCCAGTCTTGACGCGAGGTCACCGGAGTTCTTAAAGTGTGCTGTATTGATTGACCCCGGCAAATCGGATAAAGCTTTAGCCAATCTTTTAGCCAACCGGTGATGGGACGTATAGTTGTGTTATTTGCGCGCATGTATGCATACTTAAGCGAATCTGTACACATATATTATAGATATCACTAACAGTGTAAAGTATTCTGAAATTAGTTCCGAATATATAAAATACGGCATCTTGATATATAGTTTATCATTTTTTCTACGTGTCACTGTATTGTTTACAGTGTACATCACTGCCTAAACCCGTGGAAGATAAAGACTTTAAAGAGCAACATATTCGCCATTGCTTACTCTATGAGTTTCCAAGGGGTGTGCTACTAGGTATGCAATGAAAAAAAGATAAGCGTATTTTCTAATTAATTTTAAATAGTTTTCACAAACTTAGTGTAAAAATTTTCAAAAGAAATGAATTTTTAAAGGCGTATCCAACTTTTCTTTAAAATTATACCAAAAATTTCATCCCTTCCTTTCTCCATGGAAACGGCGCCAGAGGCAAAAGTTTACAGCGAAAAAGATAAGACTACATTCCCTTTTGATTTTTGCAACGAGTGTCGCTGAATATTTATAATTCTTGCTTTGGAACCGAACCAATGAACTTTTTGCTTTAGCTACCAGCCAGAGCGGTTCTGTTTTCATTAATCATTAAGAGTTTAACAACGAACGTAATCATAAATTACACTTTGATTTACTTAAATCTCAAGTTTAAAGAGTAAATATATTGGTTACTTCTTTATTAAATGTGAGAATATTGCCCTCAAGACCAGGTACGTTTTTTCAATTATAAAAAGATAAATTCTATTGAAATTAAAGTTGTGTTAGTATCAATGTTATTTATTTGTCAAGGTGTGGAATTAGATTTTGTCCCTCTCTGGTATTAAGAATATAAGAATAGGCTATAAGAGAAGGGAGCAATAAAAAGACCCTGGGATAAAATACTAGGACTGCCCCTCTTCAGAATATTCCTATAAATTTATATTGGGAATCCAAACGGTTCTTAAATATATTTTGTAGCTTTGTTCGTACGTCTTTGCACCTTTTCCAACATTTATGTCTTTCTGCAAATAAGGGCACCAGAGCTCCATCGCATATTCCAGATTTTGCAGAACTAACTATATATAAAGTAATTTTTAAATATTTTCCGATTTCTATCCGCATTTTTAACGCATTGTTTACCAAATTTCAATTCTTTGCATACCATCACGCCAAGATCCTCCTCAGTGGCTACTGTATTCAATGTTTATCTGGAAATTGTGTAGCTGACTCACTCACATCTCGTACCAAAATGTAATATTTTACATTTATGAACATTAAATTGCTTCTGTTACTTTTCGGATCACTCGAATATTGCTTTCAGGTCGTATTGGATTTTGAACCTGTCTGAGGGGGGGTATATTACTTTTCTTCGCAACTTCGTCTGGTCAGAAAACTTTGAAACATAGTTTTCGAGACCAGTGTCTATGTCATTGATATATACTAGGAACAACAGCGAACCTAGCAAAACACCCTGGAGTACACCGCTAGTAATTCATCGCCACTGAATGCAATCTGTTGACTGCTCGCTGTTTTTTCTTTTAAGTCATCGAGTTCACTTACAAGACGAGAATTCCTTAGAATTTAGTAGGTTATTTACTTCTTATATGTATTTTGAAAGAATTAGTGTTGCGTTGTTATTTTGTTAGAGTTTATAAACGTTATTTATTTAGTTCTGGTGATTGAGAGTTGTTTTTCTCAATAATTTAAACCTCTAAAGGTTTGCTTAATGAAATATCTTACAAGCTATGTTACGTTCAATCTTATGCTTGCTGGCCAGCGCTTGAGTGAGGGAAACAATATTATCTGACTTATTCTTTACATTTCTTTATTCGTCAGTTCTCGTTTCACTTTCGAATATTTAAATTCGGATCAACTAATTTCAGCTTAACATACATTTGTGAAGTGGTGATGTTGCGATACAAGAAATGTAACTGGTAAGATGATGATGCATTCGAGGTCCGTTTAGCCCGAAATATTTTAATGGTTTAGTTGATTAAGTGAAACGATGGGATTTGAGGAACAAGAACAATTGTGCATTTATGTATTTGTTCGTAACTCTTTCTCGATTTCACAGTTTGTTAAATAGGTTTCCAGGCTACACACAAACTGTTCCACAAGTTTATTTTTCATTTTCCATGAAAGAGGTATTTTATATTTATTTTTGACTAGTGTTTAATTACTCTTGGAAGGAACACCTTTTGATCTAAGCCTACAATAGATTACTTACTGGTTATCGGTTTACCACACAAGTTTTTGATTCTCCTTTCTATTGAACCTGGTTCGTTATTCGAATTATCCTTTGACTTCATTTTAGTTGTATTAAGTTTTTAGGTTAGAGTTATTGGGTTACCTTTCATGATTACCATTTTGTGTTCTAGCCAAGAGGGCTCCAAGGTCCATTAAACACCGATTCTCTGATCAAGGTTAGGGATTCTGGGTATTTTTCAGTACAACAATTTGGGAGATCTAGTTATCTCTACTGTAGTGTTCATTGCCCTTTCCTTTGCACATTTAGGTTTGAGGTATTATTTATTTCTTCTTTACACCTTTTGGTAGTCTAGGTATTACTGCTTCATGGTTTATTCTGAACGCAATTATTCATTTAGGTTAGGGTTTAATGGAGTTCATCATTTCGTTCCTTTACGAAATTAAACGAAAGAGGGAGTTAGTAATTGAAATAAAATGGTTCAAGGCAGTATTACTATTTTATCCTAATTTAGCAAGCTTGAAACAAACTGAGAATGATTTTTGTAACATTCCTTATTAAAACAAGTAGTGTTTTCATCATTATTAAATTATGCCAAATTTGAGTAGTCATTGACCGTTAATCCATATTCAAACTACGTCGTATTTGGCTGTCTTTAAAACACAGCCACTACAGAGTTACGGTCTCCAGGGTATTTGAATATACGCGTGTTGTTCGTGGTCTACGATCTAAAAGAACACGACAGGGTACAAGACCCGGGTGTATCGGGGTTAAATAAAAATAACGTCTAGCTGTCCACCCGGAAATCCAGGCTGGATTTATTTACCTGATGCAGGTACGAGTTCGTAAATTCCCGCTCAAATCTCTTTGATAAGCCTCCTTCTGCAAGAAGAGCCTGATTGGATGACGATCTTTTGAAAGAACCGGTAGAATCAGATCCTTGTCAGAGCATTAGAAATTAGGCTCCAAAGCTAGATGTGTCGTGTCCACCCGCATATCTCACGCAGATTGTGAAAAGATGCAAAGAGAGAATTCGTCTTTCTTGTGATGTCTCTCTTTAGAACCGAAATCAACGTTCCACCATGTACCACAGTCTTATTACCCAAAATACCAATATATCCTTTTTGCAACATATTATTACAATGGAAAAATAATAGCTGATACATGTGAACGGAAAAAGAAAAAGCCGTGTTATCGTCAAATGAGAAATCGGTCCTTACATCCAAACCAGAACTTATCCACAAAAGTCTTTGCTATCGTTTTGCTGGATTCTAAAGGGTCCATTGAGGTCCTCGAACGAGGAAATAACATTACTGTCTACGTTTACTGCCAGCATTTCTTTTGTAAAGTAAGAAGTATATAGCCACTGAACAGCTTTGCTAAACACAAAAAGGTGTTGTTTTTCAGCATGTCAATGAAAGGAGTCCCTTTGCAGGACAGCTCAGTAAAAGACAAGATTGTCTGGTTAGTTCTCATTCTCCATAGTCGATGGATCAAGCACCCGGCGATTAGCACTTATTTCCTTTCTTAGGCATTTTATAAGAAGTAGAACATTTATACAAGAAAAAGACATTGAAAACTTTATTATAGGGGTGAGGGGAAACGCTTAATCTTTAGAAAAAATGGAAAATTTGCCTTCTCTTTGATAATGATGGTGATTTCATTATTAATAAATAGGTAATTAGATTTTAATAGATAATCTTCTGTATAATAGTTAAGAATACATAATTATTTCTAAAACTCTCGCATATAATAAAAGAGTCGTGGTCCCAAAACAGATCCAATGAAATTCACATCAATTGGTAGCTGTTTGTTTCCGTTCCCTCAACCAAGTTTCTACCCAATTTAGTCCTCTTTTCGAGGACGAGGAACCCCAAACCTCTTTAGCCATTGCTTATGGGGAAATCTATCTAATCTTTTCAAAGTTCAAGTATCCCTTTGCTAGGTCTAAACAGGCACGAAAATTAGTTGGAGATTTAAACGAGGTGGACAAGACGAACCAATAGGGAGTACCAGTTTATCTTGGGGTACTGATTTTGGGAGGGCGCGCCGCTCCTCCAGGATTCAGTTTGTGAAAAAAGCTACTCTTAAGAGTAAGTTTTTAACTTGAACTGGAGGACTGCAGGTGGAGATGAGAAGGATTGCAGGTGGTGGGAAAGAAGTTGACAGGGACAGCGGGTGGTGGGGAAGGAGTTATAAGGGACTGCAGGTGAGGATAAATGAGTTGAGATGGGCTGCAGGTGGTTGGAAAGGAGAGGAGAGGAAAGGGAGTTGGGATGGATTGAAGGTCGTAAGAAATAAATTTGGAGAGGCTGTGGGGGGTAAAAAGAGTTTGGAAGGACTGGAGCTGGTTGGAAAGGATTTGAGAGGAATTGCATGAGGTAGAAAGGGGTAGATATGGAATGTAGGTGGTGCAAAAGCTGTTGAGAGGAACTGCAGATGGTCGTAAAGGAATTAAGAGGGATTTCAGGTGGGAGAAAAGGAGTTGGGAGGGACTGTATGTAGTGCAAAACGAGTTAAGAGGGACCTCAGGTTCTGTGAAGGGAGTTAGGAGGGACTGCACTTTGTATGAAAGGAATTGGGAGGTCAAGCATATAGTTAGAAAGGATTTGAGAGGGACTGCGGGAGGTGGGGAAGAAGTTGAGAGGGATTGAAACTGGTAGAAAATGATTTAGAGCGATTGCAGGTGTTCGGAAAAGAGTTGCAAGGGACTGCATGCAGTGGTAAAAGAGAGTATATAGATTGGACGTTGAGAAAAAAGTTGATATGGACTGCATGTGGTGTGAAAGGAGTTGGAAGGGAATTCAGTTGGTGGAAAAGGAGTTGAGAGTGATTGCACGTGGCTGTAAATGAATTGAGAGCGACTGCAGGTGTTGGGGAAGGAGTTTAGAGGGATTGCCGGTGGTGAAAAAGAAGTAAGGAGGGAGGGCAGCTGGTGCGAAAGGAGTTGGGAGTAAATGCATGAGGTTAGAAGGAAATAAGAAGGACTGCATGAGATGGGATAAGTGTTTGGAGGAATTTAAGGTAGTGGATGAGGAGGTGAGAGGGACTGCAGGTGGTGGAAAAAGGAAGTAAGATGGAGTGAAGGTGGTGTAAAAGGAGTTAAGAGAAACGTCAGGTAGTAGAAAATGAGTTGAGAGCAACTGCAGGTCGTAGAAATGGAGTTAAAAGGGACTGCAGTTTGTGGGAATGGAGTTAAAAGGGACTGCAGTTTGTGGGAATGGAGTTAAGAGGCACTGAAGTTGGTGGGAAAGGAGTTAAGACGGATCGTAGGTGGTGGCAAAAGAATTTGATGGTGACTGGAAGTGGTGAGTAGGAGATGAGAGGGATCTCAGATGGTGGAAAAGGTTTTGAGAAGGCATGGAGGTGGTGTGGAAGGCGTTGAGAGGGCTTGCATGTCGTGAGGATGGAGTTGAGAGTGACTAAAGGTGGTTGGAAAAGAGTTGTAAGGGACTGCAGGTGGTGGAAAAAGGGTTGAGCGAGAATGAAGGTTGCGGGAAAGGAGGGGGAGACTGCAGACAGTGGTAGTAAAGGAGTTGTGAGAGAATGCCGGTGGTGGGAAAGGAGTTAGGAGGGACTACATCTCGTGTGAACCTAGTTGATAGGGACAGCGGTTGGTCGACGAAAAGGAGTTAGGAGGAACTGAAGGTGGTGTTTAAAGAGGTAAGAGTAATTCTAGGTGTTGGAAAAAGCGTTGGGAGGTACCTCATTTGGTAGTGAAGGAGCTGGGAGGTAGTTAAGGCTGTGGGAAAGGAGTTGCCACGGACTGCAGATGATTCAAGGGGAGTTTAGAGGGACTGTAAGTTGTGGGAACGGAGTTGGGAGGGACTTCCAGTGGTGGGAAAGGAGTTGAGAGGAATTGCAGGTGTTGGGGAAGGAGTTGGCAGTCACTGTAGGTAGTCAAAAAGGAGTTGTGAACCACTGAAGATGGTGGAAAGCGGGTTGGGATGGACTGTAGTTGATGAGAAAGGTTTTGTTGAGATGGCAGGTGGTGGGGAAGGAGTTTGGAGGGGCTGTAGGTGGTGGGAGAGGAGTTGAGAGGGATTGCAATTGGTGTCAAAGGACTTGAGAGGGATTGTGGTGGTACAGAGTTTCGAGACTTTATGAAATGCGATATGAGTCGGGGGCCACTTTAGGCGGTGGGGAAGGAAAAGTAATTGCTACAGTGTGCAGGTGTTTCAATGAGTGAATAAAGAGGTGAAAGGGAAAAGAGGGAAATAATCAAGGTTCTGTCTGTTTTCCGAGAAAACTCTTAGAAATTTCCGATAAATTTTGAATTTCTTTTGCATATCAGATTCGTTTCTCAGATGTTTGACAATTTTTTGCTTAATTAATTTTCGATTTCGTAATTTTTCCAATAATTATTTATCAATAATTGCCTTGCTGAAATCGATTTCTTTTTCGCAACATTCACTGTTTTATAATCTGGGGAGACGATCCATTCTCGATTTGATTTCTTAAATATTGCAGCTAACGACTCGACGATAATTTCTTTCGCGTGCTTAGTGTAGTCGATTCACAATTATTTAGTGAAAACTATTATATATAGAGTTTCTAAATGAAGAAAATTATTTTAGAATGAGCAGTAAACACCACAGGGCACTGATCTTCGGCATATGAATTACGGCTTTTAACTTAGACCACCGTATTAGACAATCAAGGGACTCTGATACCTTTTGTTGGATCTCTAGTCTTTACATGATGTTATCTAGTTCTGATGTATTTTATTTTTTACTTCTTGCAAGTCCATTTACTTGGTATTCTTTCATATCTCTAATAATTTTATTAATACAACGTCTTAATTGAATTTATTTTATAAATTTCAGATGAATTTTATATTATTATATCGTTGTACACGTGATTCCTTCGTGTTATTCATTTAATGATTTCTTCACCCCCTCCTTTTGGGACTCTGAATTGTCATTCACTTTTGGTGCTTCGGTTTGCAACAAGTATGATTTATGATATGAGACTCCCCAAGGAAGCCGACATTCTGAACTAACTGGTTCCAACCCTCAAGCAAGTGGCGGGAGAATAATACCACCTTATATACCAGTTTAAGTAGGCGGGAGCAAAAACAATACAAGTAAGGGGGTTATAACTCACTTGCTTTTTTATGTCTGATCTAATTGCTTTACCACTTGTATTACTAAAAGGTGTTTACCTATAGCACATTTTTAAGTATTTCTTTATCATAAACTGGTGCCCACGACTATTATAATCCATATAAATTTCAAAGAAATCTTCTGGACTGATGTCACCTAATTATAAAATTATTTTAAATCCCTGAATCAAGACATACTCGCCTATACCTCCTCTTTTTAACAAAAAAACATACTTTGTGTAACCTCTTTTACAACGTACCCCTTCCAACGTATACGCATCTCGACAAGGTACAGTTTTAATGTTTCTTTTTAATGTGCACTGCACAATTTTCACTCTATATCTTCTAACAAGGAGGTTTAGTCGATCCTTTGATATCACTTGTTAATTTTAGAAATAAATGCCTTACCAACCTCAGCAATGATGGCTAACAAGATTTGATATTACCTACCTAGAACTTTTTAATTCTATTACATCAAATGTGTTGTTTCCAATTATTAAAATCTCGTGATAATGAATCTCACGTTCGTATCTCTGGACTAGTGTGTTTTTCTCTCTCTCTCTCTTCTGCATATTCCTTGCACCTGCAGTACCCTTTCGATTGCCTTTGATGGAGTATAATAGGCGTGACTGCAAGGGTTGGCTTGCGTTAAACGGGAATGGAATTTTCAGGAGGTTTTGACGATTTTACTAAACAAGAGAGGTGAAAAACTTACTTTAACCGAGGGCAGAGAATAAGTGATTGATTAATAATTTATGATTGTGAAGTTTGGGCACAGAGCGAGTCGCTTGATATAGAAAGGACCTCGAATGAGTCGCCTAATATAAAAAGGGTCCCGAATGAGTCGCCTGATATCGAAAAGGCAAGATGAGTCGCCACTCAAGTGCAGGTGGCCTCGATGGTCTCGCTCTATCTGTTTATTTGAATCACACATAAGAGAATTTCTCTCATTCTTTCAACCACAAAAGTGCCATGCCTTCGTTAGATGATATCCAAATCCATTCCCTTGTCAGTGATAACGAGTTTGTGTGTCTATCATTTGGTTTAGTTATTTATATCTTTGGTGATAAGAGAAAGCAGAACCACCAAAAAGAGGAGTCTAAAGATCTGAAATAATTTGTGGTTTAAATTAGTTTTGGGGAAGTGGGGCGCTACGTTTCCCCATTACACCCTTAGTCGAAGTTACCCAAGTCTGGCAAGGAATGAGTGAACAGAAGTAGAACAAGGGAAACAATCCAAGAAATCGGATAAAGATGTTCGCTGTGTACGGAATTGGAGCAAGTCCCTTGGAATGAACGACTGTGGTAGGCTGACGGATACAGACAAGGGGAAGGAGGAGAAATATAGAAATACAAAGTGTGGTATGTACGCATCACCGGTTATTTCCTTCTCTCTCACACACTCATTCACACAATTAACCCACCTTTTACGTGGTCTTGCCCGCCTTTTCAATATACCAACGATGAAACCAGTATACTCTCATGCAGTTTCCTGTACATTCCACACTCAAAGACTTAGCATTCCAAAACGCTCTGATCTCCCGAAAATCTTTCATACCATCAAAACATTTTGGTCGCTTTCTTCTTTCTCCGTACCGCTATCATTCACAATACATATTCACACCCAAATACATTTAGCGCCCTCTTATTTGCATTTAATTATAAACTTCTCCCCTTAGAGGCTTCAATCAACACTAACACACCTCCCAACGCTTAGCTATTCGGTAATACAAGGTCATCAATACTTCAGCATTCCTCATCAATCCATCCCTTTCTTTCATCCTCAATCTTTCAGTACTACATCAATAATGATATTAAGCAAAGAGTCACCGTGACATAACACAACCTGGCTTCATCCCTTCCCCTCCATGGATTCAATTCACAACTTACAGCCCTCTTACACCTGAACGCACGTCTTACTCTTAACATAAATATTCTTCACACCATTCAATAATTGACCAATCATTCAATACATTCTTAGCACATGCCATAAAGTTTATCTATACAGTCATGGTCAAAGGCTTTAGGACCAATATATTTTGTCCATTAGTTTTTAAAATTTATGTGAAAGAAATAATTAGTGTGATATTTAAATTAATGCATGTTTTTCCTTAAAAGTCAGAGTTTTAAAAGTAATAAGAAAAACAGCGCATTCGTTCACTGAATTCGGCGAAATCGCGCTCTGCTCGTTTTCCTGTAAGAGGTGAATTTCAGTCCCTATTCCATCTAAAAGGTCAAATGAGGACAAAATGGGTTAAATGAATCATGCGTAATTATAATCTATTTCGTAATATTTTTTGGATAAATAAAGCTTTGGATTATTTTCAATTCCAGAAATTATTCTTTCCAAAGAAAAGCGCCCAACCATTATTGCTTTGCACTAAAGTAGACTGAAATGCAAAGAGCATCATCTTTTGGATCATTAATGACTTTACAATTACTGGTTATACTCCTGTGAAGAAGTCTTCTGGATGCCCAGAAATTTAAAGTGAAGACCAAGATCGTCTCTTGGTAAGGTTACAGCTCAATGATCGGGTTGCTTCTTATGCCAAGCTTGCTCACGTTTGGAAATAAGTAGGTGTGGACGCCGCTTCAACGCGCTCAGTGAAGCGGAGATTTTTTGACAAAGGTCTCAAGGCGAGAAAGGCTGCACTAATCCTAAAATATCAGTAAGAAGGGCCTTACGGATAGGCTATACTTTTGTAGGAAATATAAAGAATGGATGCTTGAAGTCTTGGGCAAAGTGCTATTAGCTGATGAAGCTTTCTTCTGCTTGTTTAGTGTTCCTGGAAGATTCCTTGTTACGAGTGATTTTCCCAAAAGATCAGGACCAATTTGTGGATGATAACTGTATTTTTAAGTATGAATACACATCTTGTCGCAAAGAAAAAGTAATAAATGTTCTCAGCTATAAATAACTTTCACTTTTTGAGACCTTGGCCCGGGAATTTGCCCGATTTCAACCCAATAAAGAATTTGTGAGCAATAATCTTTACTCGCGGTTTATAAACAGAAGCCATTAAATTGTGATTAGTTTCAGGTGCATATTGAAAAAAAATGGAGAAAAATCAGCTAAGATAGCATCATAAATTTAGTCTCCAGCATGCTAAAACGACCTAAAGCAGTTCTAAATAACACGAGACATCACTGAAAATATTGACGGCGCCCTCCAATTAATAATATTTATTAAGAAAATTGTGTTTTTTTGTATATTTCACCTTCAAATTATGATAGAAAATAACTAAAGCAAAATGTACCGTTTGATTCGTTATATTAGTTTTCTCATAAGAAAAATGTAGTCGTGCCAAAACTTTTGCCTATGACGATACACTATCATAAGCTTTCTCCAGTTAAGCTAGAACTCTCAGAGCATATACTTTATCCACATTCTTTTTACACGCTTTTAACTCACGTTGTTCATGTATTAATTACACAGGGGAACAATTTTAATCACATTTTCTGGTGACTTAGATTTATCTACCAATTTTAATTCGTTTTTCCATGTTGATTTCAAATATATAATCCATTTTTACCTACATGCTATAGTTATTCTGTAATTTCTATTTTCTCGTTTCCATCAAAACTGCCCTCCGAATGGACAGAGAGGGTGCTTGTATAAAGCAAATACTTCACAGTACATAGTAGTAAGATAGTAATAAGTGTTATTGTGAAAATATTGACATTATTGTTTCTTCTTTCAGGTCTCATGTTAGAGTGATGGCTTTGTAATAAGTGTTATTGTGCAAATATTGACATTATTGTTTTTTCTTTCAGGTCTCATGTTAGAGTGATGGCTTTGTCAAGAGGAAATTGTGTTAATGATCCAGATACCTTCTGCTACATATGTGGCTGTTACATGCTAGTTCATCAAAGGCGCAATATATAAAACTTTGTGATCCGCACTTATAAGGCATATTTTGATGTTCCTCCTGGCGATCAAGATAAGAAGTGGGCCTCACATGCTGTTTGACATAGTTGTGTGGAATATCTTCGTGTGTAGACGAAAGGAAAGAGAAATGGTCTTCTTTTTGGAATCCCCATGGTGTGGTGAGAGCCAAAGAATCATTTATCGGACTGTTATTTCTATCTGGTGAATACTAAAGGGATTGGCAAGAAAACTCGGCACAAGATAGGTTACCCCAACATTCCCTCGGCGATCCGGCCAGTACCTCATTCTGAGTCTTTACCAGTTCCGCTTTTCAGTTAATATGCTTCCTCTTAGGATGAAAATGATGTACCTGATATGGAGGTCCACGGAATAGATTTAGAGTCTGCAGATTCATCATTAGATGCTGAACAGTCATTAGCTCCTCACTGTTTCAATCAAGGGGATTTAAATGACTTGATACGTGATTTGGTACTCTTCAAGAAAGTTGCAGAACTTTTAGCCTCCCGGTTGAGTGAAATACATGCTTGAGAGGTCGGTACGGGTATCATATTACCGAACAAGGGAGAGTACATTTGTTAAGTATTTCTCTGAGGAAAAACAATTTGCATACTGCTACGATGTTCCTGGTCTGTTTACCGAATTGGGACTTGGCGCCTATAGCCCTGCTGAGTGAAGACTGTTTTTGGATAGCTCCAAGCGTAGCCTCAAATGTGTCCTTTTGCATAATGGCAATGACTTTGGTGCAGTTCCCCTTGGTTACTCTGTCCATCTGCGAGAAACTCACGATGTCATAACAATAGTACTGGATTTAATCAAGTACCATAAACACAATTGGATCATGAACACCTTAAGATGGTCAACTTCCTTCTTGGTCAGCAGAAGAGATATACAAAGTTTCCATGCTATATCTGTATGTGGGACAGTCGAGCCCGTGACAAACACTGATCCCCAAAATATTGGCCAGTTCGGGAAAATTTGGAAGCAGGAATGCCAAACATTGTTAATGAGCCAATCGTAAGTCGAGAGAAGATTGTTTTCTCTCCACTTCATCTCAAACTGGGGTTGATGAAGCAGTATGTCAAGCCGTTGAGCACTGACAATGATTGTTTTCAGTACACAATATCTGCGTTTCCTGCTCTATCATAGGAAAAAATAAAAGCAGGAGTATTTGATTGTCCCCAACTCCGAAGACTTCTGAGTGATTCTAGATTCGTGAACACCATGAATGAAAAAGAGAAGGCAGCCTGGCTCTTATTTTCTTCCGTTGTTCGTAACTTCTTGGGAAACAAAAAAGCGCATAACTACGAGGATCTGGTTATTGATATGCTTTTAGCATATCGTGATCTGGGATACAACATAAGTGTGAAGTGCATTTTCTAAATAGTCACCTCGACCGATTCCCAGAGAAGTGGGGAGCCGTGAGCGACGAACAAGGGGAACGCTTCCATCAGGATTTGATGACGATGGAAGAGCGCTACCAAGCTCACTGGGATAGACACATGATGGCAGACTACTGCTGGACGATTAGAAGAGATCAACCAGAGAAGACTTACAAAAGAAAGAGTTACAAACGCAATTTTTTGCCCGATTGAAATCAAGAAGAGGTCCTCCAGCCTGATGTACGGTCATTAATAAATTAGCATCTATTTGATTACAGTATTTGTAATCCTAATGTGTAATTCAAGTTTCTTCTCATATGCAATAAAATGTTTGTTCCAAAAAAATCTGCTTTACTATAAATGATGATTCAAAATTACTTCAGGGCATGATGATAGGCGTGATAAAATGAAAATTATTGTAAAATATTAGTTATTGATATTACAAAAAATCTGTAGCGTTTAGAGAGAATCTGATTTCAGATTTGAATTCAGTATGCTCGAATTAAGTAGGAAATGGATTTTTTGTCAATTCACCAAATACATTGTTCCCCAGTGTTATCGATCCCTATCCTTATTCTACGCCGACATAATACATGAGAAAAAATATAAAATGTCGAAGCGATATAATAACTGGATTTAAGGAGGGCAAAACAAATTAAAGTACTCTGGTGGACTATGTTATTATAGAGTTTAGCAGGATTCCACTTCTGCTTCGCGTCCTTTTCACCCAGACCTGCATTAGTAATAATAACAGTAAGGATGGGAGGGATGTGTAATTCCTGAAATGCAGCGTGGTGAGCATGTATATATATATATATATATATATATATATATATATATATATATATATATATCGGGTAACCCCCTCCCAATGACGCATTTGGAAAAAAATATTATATCAGTAACCTCCTTCGTATTCATGGCAATTTTCATATTTTATGATACTCTTAATCTTCGTTTTTGAAAGTAAAAGAAGGAATTTAGAAATCTTTTATATTTATTTTGCATTTCCTAAAAATATCAACATGGCTAAAAAAACCCGAAAAATCAGAAATTTAACTTACCTATAGTAAATGATCGATTGGATCACTACTTTGATGAATCATTAATCTGAGTGTTGTTTTGTTTCCAAACACAAACCTTTTCTTATTCATTAATGCTAATTACTTCACAAGATTCACATATTTTGCTTTTCAATTCTGGTTCAGTGAATTATTTTCTCCGACCTCGGTAAACGTTTTCTTTTAGTAACTCTAAAATTGAGTAATTCATGGCATTACAATCGGGACTTAGCGGTGGCAACTCATTTTTCGTTATTAATCTTAGCGTATTGCTAATTAGAAACAATTGTGTGGCGTAGCTTGTAATCGAAGATACTCCATCTTGTTGCCAAATAAAGTCATTTTCTTGATACAGGCGACGACAATCAGGCAACGACTTTGTTTTCAGGAGTTCAATGTAATTAGCAGAATTCACTTTTCTCTTTTCAGTAACAATAAAATGAACGTCTGTTTTGCCATTCCAAGAGACCCTTGCAGATATCATAACCTTTCTGGAAGATCTTGAAGTTTCATCATACAATCTGTTTATGATGTAACACTTTTACCATACCCGTAGACAACACCATTTTGGCGATTTCGCGGAATTTGTAAAGTAAAATCTTTTTCATCCGTGAGAAGATATTTTTAAAATCAGCTACAGAGAAGTTATCAAGTAACTGTATGCATTTTATTTTCCTTAAAATTTAACAGCACCACTTTTCCTAGAAGATACTATCATTTTAAAGGCTTTTAACTTTTGTATTTTGATTATTCGTTGTGCAGATCTCCTTCCAATATTCAAGTTTTGAGCAATTGTTCTTTGCGATAAATGACTCTCTGGTTTATCTTCATGAAAGCAGATGTTAATTTACATTTCTCAGTTCTGAAGCTGTTTTAGGTCTACCGTTTCCCATTTCGCGAATCTTTTTGAAGAGTCTTTCCACAGAATGGCTTTTGAACATGTTTTCCAGGAAATTCTGGCACTACTCTTCCAGTCTTCCATCACTTTTCATAGTATAAAACTTTAATGAGTTTGCTACTTCTTCTGACAACGTCATTATTGGTACTGAGGAACTGTAAATAAAGATATCCATAATATGAAATGTTCATTCCTGTTGGCATTTGTAAGAACGTAAAAATACATGTAGGTTATTTAAGGAACCTCTTTACCCTTTGTCATTGTTCAAAGCAAACTTTTCCTATAGCTACTTATCGATGAATGACGGTGCTTATATTCGCCATTTTAAATCAGTTTCGTTTTTAGAAATTTTTCGAATTTATATTCATATCATATTCATCGAATTTATATAGATTCTTTTGTTTAATAACAATAATTTTATTAGAAATTGTTGTTATATACAAAGAAAGTATTATGTGTATTTCTTTTGTTAAATATGTTTACTGAGTTTCAAGTTATTTATATAACCAGACAAAATCACGAAATTTTTCAGAAATCTATAAACTTAAATGCAATTACTTGTGTTACCACACTACATGTGTATAATATATATATATATATATATATATATATATATATATATATATATATTCTATAGGTTTGCTTCTAAGAAGGCTTATTTTGAGGTTGAGGATAAATCCCAAAATGAGACATGTAAAATTTCTCATTTAATTAAGAACAACGTTTCGGGTATCTTACCCATCTTCTGGTCTATAAAAGAGATTTAGAAAAGGTTTAAATTACAAAAATTATAATGCACACAAAGTTTAAAAATAAATTATTTAGTTAATTGAAATTATGGCAAATCGTTTGAAAACTATTGAAATTTAGATATGGATCAATTATGGGTACTTTAAATATGCATAAATATAACACTAGTTGATACAATTATTGGTTGACACAGATATTAGTCACTAAATGAAGCAGAAATAGTAATAAATTATTTAATAAAATGAAAATGTGAAAAAATCATTTGAAAACTTGACACTAAATATAAATGCTATAAATATGGATAAATATAAGAATATACTAATTGGGGCAATTAATTGGTACACAAAAATATTAGTCACCTTTAGTGGACGGTAAAAGCGGAGAGACTGAGGAAAGATTATAGAGGAAACCGATTAGAGATTGGTAGGTTGTGAAAATATTTTGAGTGGTTTATGAAATGAGAAGGGAAAAAGCAGTTGAATCAGAATTTAAACTGGGATTTAGTTGTTTTATAAATAATGATTCGAGAATGCGCAGGGAAGTGGAGTCCTTTGCATGTCCTATATATATATATATATATATATATATATATATATATATATATATATATATATATATATATGGGTAAGTATAACTAAGCTGAAAGTCACTTATTCTAAGCTTACAGACATTTGCTAATGTCTTTCCTCAAAAATGTTCTGCGTATGTTTAAGAGTTTCGCCTTAGCGTGTTAGTGCTGCGTTAGTGTGGTATTTGTATCATTTACTTTTGGGTGCTAACCGCACCGAAGACTTGCCATAACGATCCATATTTGACGTGGAAGGATTTTCTTCTGTGTATAATATCTGGTGGAATGGCTTTGAAAAGGTAATTTTCACTTAGATTTTAGGTGTCAATTTTGTGTGTGGATTGTCTTTCGGGTAAAGGTGGTCTCGTTACAAGTGATGTGATCCGTTGAAGTATGTCGGTAAAATAACTTGTTGGGGTTTCATGAATACTTCATGATATATATCGTCCATGCAAGAACCTGGTTGGCTTGGATTTCATATTCACTACTGAAAAAATAAGAGAAAGATTTTCCTTTATTAAAATATTTTCCAAATTATGATGAGTAGGTAATTGAAATTTCCATGGTCCATTAAGGCATGCATCTAATATATTTCCTGAAGATTTCATAGGATACAATCCTATATTGAAGAAATTATACTAAATAAACTAACAAAATAAAATAGTGACACATGTAACTAAGAGACCAATAATTCACAGAATTGCTTATCAAACAAATGCACTAGAAACAAAATTAGATTTGACAACGATGAAATTTAAAAGACTTAATACGAGATGTTGAGGACTATGTTTTCTATTAATTCGGTACAACGACGACCACAAAACCTCACTAGTTTCTTGCAAATTTGTGATGCTATTTTATTCCATTTTTGCTGAATTTTCGTCCATAAATAAATTACAGTTGAAGGCTTCCGGTCTCGACCTTGGTCTCCAATGATATTCCAGAGATTCTCAATAAAGTTCAAGTTCGAGCTCTGAGCAGACCACTTCATTACTTTGATATCTTCTTCTTCTAAATAGTATCTTGTTGTACGAGATTAAGGTACAAATTCGCATTTACCCTTCCAATTATTCGTGCTGGCGGATAAACTCCTTCAGACGAAAACATCCCCCGTACCATGACGTTGCCTACTCCATGCTTGGCAGACTTTTAAACCCACTTAAGATTAAGTAGGTCATCTGAAGCGCGTCTACCAATGCGTCTGCCATAAGATCCAACTAAATTAAATTTACTGTCCTCGCTGAAATGAATTCTCTTCCAATCTCCATTCTTCCAAACATGAACTTCATCATATTAGACTCTCGCCTTTTCTCCCTACTGATGATTGGTAACTGAAGAACGAGCTTTTCAACCCGATTCATTGAAGCAAAGGGACATTAAGAAACGGCTCACTTACTGAGGTTCTGGACAATGAGGGTGCGGAGGACTACAAATGAGCACTGATCCTTCCCCGCCGCCCTTGCCTTTGCCACTCTTAAGAGGGCCCAGGAGGAAGGGAGAAAGACTTCCCTTTTCATTTCATTTTATATTTATGTAGAGAAGAACCAGATGATAACTCTACGGTATAACAGACTCATATTTAAATATTTCTAAGCATTTCTAAGCAGTATCAAGTAATACTTTGCATTTTTACAACCAGATGGCACCACGTTTGCAAAATATGAGTAGCATATGTTACTCCCCGGCTCAAGTTACCTCCAATGGTGACCTTTCTTGACCTTTAAGGGCACGGGCTTATTTTATAAATTAAAAATCACATGTGATTTTCAATTTATAAAATAAGCCCGTGCCCTCTCTTACTAAAACACTAGTCTTGTCTCCCACTGGATAAAAGCCTACACTTTGTTGTTCAAAAGGCTTCTTGAATCAACCTTTTTGGGGTTGAGGATGGTAGCTCTGGCGATTAGCGTCTTGGTCATATAAGTGATGAGCGCTTAATGATACAGGTTCAAATCCAACTTCTTTATTTATTTTCATTTATTCGGTTAAAATAGTTTGTCCTATCTTTGCGTTCTCTACGTCTCCCATTGTCCTTCTTAAGCTTTGATTGGTTCACGTAACATTCTCCTAAGTGTTTTTCCGGGTTGTGTCAACTATTTTCATTTTCTTGGGACTTTAAATATATATATATATGTATATATATATATATATATATATATATATATATATATATATATATATATATATATATATATATATATACAAATATATATATATATATACAAACAGACTTTGAAATAAATATATATTAAGATTATTTCTTGAATATACGATTGTATCACATGAAATCCTCATAGAATATACTAAAAGCATGCCTTTATGTTGCATGGAAATTTCATTTGTCTAATCATCATATTTTTTAAAATGTTTTAATAAAGGAAAATTGTCCTCTTAATTTGGTCGGTAATGTACTATGGAGAACCGCAATCTACAGAGGTCATGGCTCTCTGCCAGACACTCTTGTGTATGGGATGTGCTCGAGATAGATTGTTGTGAAGAAGTTCTCCACCCATGCATTTTAGTAGGAGTCAAACGTAGTGTTTTGTTAAGGAGCATTTGTTTAGGTAGTGCGTCTTAAGATTTGCTTATGTCTCTTGTTGTGATTTCTATCCAGCTTGGTAGTGCAAGATGGTTAAAGAATTGCTGTATAAGTTGAGTGGTGGTAGTGACTACAGTGGTTGTTAAGTGCAAAAGGCAGAGCATTAGTGGAGTATTGGAGACGGGGGCTTACTAGTAGATATTTCCTGCTTTTAGAGGCGTTATCAGGGAGGGATTTAAAGCAGTATGGTAGGGTTTCAGATCGGTTTTCTTTTCCTTTGAAAATTACTAGAGAATAACATGCATCCAAAGGACTACACTACCATGCCTAGTATGGGTAATAATGTTCCGAATTGTCTAAAAGTACTCCTGTACATATTATGTACTCGAATATGAGTCACAAGTTGGCCCCTAAATGCTCACACTCGTGTAACGAACACACTACTACCATTCCCGTGGATTGACCCAAATGGGATTTAGGACTGATTTGCTTTCTAATCTTTATGTTGTTTTATCAGATCAGCGACACTTAACTGTGGTGTAGAAGCGGGCTAAACCTGGAAAGGGTCGTCCTAGTAGGTCTCCCTACCTGGAGGTTGTGCCTTGCCAGCGCACTACGCAAAGGCGGTAATGGAAAGGGCTCTCCCCCTTCTCTTATTGCGGAATAGCGTTGATATGAATCGACCACGTTTTTGTGGCAAAACGGTGGAAAAAGGGACAATAACAACAATACCAATACTACTAATAATAACGGTAGTGATGGATTATAAGAATTGCTCCAACACGTGAAATAAATCGTCTGCTACAGGCAAGTGAGAGTCATCTCATTATTCGTTCTCCTTCGCTCTCTCGAATAACGACTTTAAGTATCACAATATAAGGAAGATTTCGCTCCATTTAGGACAAAAAGAGAAGTTTCTGGCTTGTTATTTCAACAGAAGGGATATAATATGGCCTTTAAAGTTAGTTTCCGCTTGTTTGGGTTGATAAGACCTCGAATACAGACAGCTCTTAGGAAACAAAATAAAGATGAGTACATTTATATGCAGTCGCAGCTAATTTTGTCTCAAATAATACTTCTTTTGTCTCTTCAAACTTTAAGGAAAGTTCTACAACGACTTAAGGTCTGGCCTTTACCAGTGAGTTAAGGTGGAAACTCAGACATACCTCCGAATGAACAAATTTCAAGTTGTCGTACATTAAAGTAATAAGTTGAATACCAGACTGAAAACGACGCTGGCGGGCGTATAATATTTTTCTCAACTTTATCAGTATGCCATCACTATGTAAATGAAGTTTTTATTTGTTAGAATAAGTATTGTTTAATGTAAATTGTTTATAACTTATTTAAAAGAGTTGAAAGCTTTGACTATAGTTATGGGAACATGAGAAGTATTTGCTTTAACTCGTATTTCCATCCAGCAACACACTGATTATATATACTCAATGGTGTTGAACCATTTTGCTAATTTTTGGTGTTTAGATAAAGATTTTACTTACTCTGTAAAATTATGAATTCGAAAGAGCAGACAGCTCTATCCTCGGGTTGCTCTTAGATATTTTCAAGACAACATGAGGAGGCTTTGTTCTGCCTGTCTTCACAAAATGTAACAAGGTGAACGTACTTTAATTTAATAGTAAAATTACCCCTGCTTTCCTATTTAACACAATAGTCTCACTTATTTTACTCATTGCATCTTATCATCCAATATCCTTTGATCCGAAAAACTAATTCAATATTTTATTTTTACCAGCATTTCCAATAAGAAATTACCTTTGACCTTTTACTTCCCTAACCTTACTTAAATATTCAATGTTATCGTTATATTTCCGATTTTTCTAAATTTCTAACTTTAATAATAATAAGATAAATAAGATAGTGTAAGTTGACTAATCAGTGATCGTTAAATCTTATATTCCTTGAAAAGGAATCTGAGAGATCAATGCATGTAATTATATAACAAGCTAATTTACTCTTTAGCATTCGGAGGATTGCAAAATAACCTTGCAACGAATGGAATCAGGAGAAATGTACATACTGAAGCGGATTAATTAATTATTTGAGCCAACCAGTTGGATTTCATACCTCAGGAAAAATGTAAAGGAAACTGATGTACTTGTATGTGTAACTAATCCTTGGAATTGTGAGCGGGTTAGATATATCGTACACAAATCCCTTGCAAGTACCTTCTGGCTCTGTGAGATACTAAGATTAATTCGGTGACGCTCGGGAAAGCCTTGGAATCCCCTTTTTTGGTAGTTCAGTGGTAGAACAAAGGACTAGCAAAGAGGAGATTCAAGTTCTAGTCACTTCATGAAGGGTATTTTAATATTTTGATGGAACGTTATTTCTGTCTTTTCGAGTATTCATTTACTTTAACGATCAGCCCCTTGTTCTTGCTGGTCTGGAAAGTCTTCCGATGTTCATTCTTTTTCCTTTAAAAGTTAGCTTTGAGGTTGCATGCGTCGACCCACAGCCAAATTTCCTTCGTTTTAGTATAGGTATATATAAAGTGTGTCTATAGATTATATGTAAATATTAAAATCAGCCAAATCAATGGTAAACATCGGAAATAAGACAAATTTTAGTTAGATTGACAATTTTACTGTCAAGAGATCATTTGCTGATTTTTAATTAGTAGGAATACAAAAATTGTTAGTTTAAATATATATAAAAATTCATATAACTTTAAATTACAACTGCTCAAGAACTATTGGACAAAGAAACCGTTTTGAGTAACTTTCAACAGTCTTGTGTAATGAGGAAGTCAAGGTCTTAATGAAAACAGCAGAAACGTTTCTTGACATCAGCTTTAATGGCTTCCCATAGGTTATTTTTGTTGTTAAATTGCCTGGCATTTACGTAAACTTCTCGCTTTACGATGCTTTGCAAGTTTTCTATCGGATGTAGGACGCAACCTTTGGAATGCCAGTCCATGATGGAGTCTCCTATAAATCCTTTCGGCTCCAACCAATTCTTGGAGAACTTCACACATGAGTAGTTGTATCGTTATCCTTCATGAAGACATTGAATTCTTCAATCCTTACTGGGTGTCGCTTAAACCAATGTAGGAGTTTTTTTCCAGGAAATTTCACTACGTCTTCGAATCCATTTTGATGCCATCATCCACTTTGGAAGGTCCCTATTAGCTTGTCTCCAACAATTGCAACCATAGCCCTCGATGTTCCACCTTTACCTCTTTGTGATTGTTTGGTAAACCGCTTCATCTGGCATCCATTGACAGAAAAACATTTCTTCAATCATCTGACACATCCAGAATGACTCTTGATCCGTATGTGAAGATAACTTTGCTAAAGGCAGTGTTTTTGATTAGGAATAGCTTTTTTGGTTTAACTCATAAGGGTATAAAAATTTCAGAGAGCCTTAAACCTTATTTTTCTCCAGATGGTAGGAGCTACAGCAGTTCGAAACAAGAGTTTGATTTCAAAAAGATTTTCAATGATAAGATCTCGAAATTCTAGTTGCATTTTTTCTTTTTTTTAAATTGCGCTGATCACACTTTGAAATATTTTGAAATATGCAGACAAGACTTTACTTTACCTAGTCCCTTACGATAAAATTCTTCCTTATTCTGAAAAGTTCTTTTTTCAAACCCAATTTAAAACAAAATCCTTCTGGCAAAAGATGTCTGGACAGTAGGTGTAGTCCAATATGAGAAAATCGACTATAGACCATGAAATTAATACCGAAGATAAATAGTGTTTTAAGTATCTAATAAATTGTGTCTATTACATTATTAAACGTATCTGGGAAACCTTTGATAAACCTTTTCAATAAAATAATGAGGCTCTAATTAGTTATTACATATAATCTCTAGACTGACTTTGTCTGCAACTACGGAGCTTCCTCATTTTCTTTTTGGTTTCAAAAGGGTTTTAAATAGTATCTCGAGATGGGAAATAGACAAAACCTGCTGGTAGTCTCTCACTACCCTGAGACTTGTCCTTATATGTATGGATATGAGAAACTCACAAAGTAGCACGTGAGCAGAGCAATAAATGCAAAAAATCCCTCAGAAAAATGAAAGGCGGATTCCAAGTACTTTCGAACTTGTTCAGTTCATTATCAAGGAATAACGAAAAATTTGTCCAAAGGTAGTATAAATATGTGAAACAGAAGAGCAATGCCCCGCTCATGTACAACGAAAGGACCTAAAATAGAAAAATAATATCAAAGACGGATGTAAACTATAAAACCAAATAGATAAGGTCTACTTCCGGAAAATTCCAACCTGTGCACAAATAAAGTCGACATTTATGTGACTAAACTAAATACATACATACCCGATTGTGATATATAAAAATAGACAAGAGAGAGAAATAAATTAATAAATCAAATGGATAAGATTTTAAATGGACAATTTCGTTATAAATAAGCCTTTTAATAACAGGGTCTAGTTGAAAAAAAAACCAAGGGATATATTAAAATTAGGCAAAGAATTAATAAATGAGCATTCAACAATATTTCTTTGAATAAATTCATTAGATTTATAAATAAATTTAGCCGAATTCCAATTAAAAGGTTGACTGTTTTCCGATAAATGGACAAAGAAAGCGCTACTACATTTTCCCCTTCTAATATTGTATGTATGTTGCGTCAAGCGTAAACTTAATGATTTGCCAGTTTGCCCAACCTATTGCTTAGGGCAAACTGAACAATCAACTGAATAAACAACCCCTATATTATTTTTATTATTATGAATCAACATTTTATACATGGTAGACTGATACTTGGATATAACATAAATATTTAATTTATTCAAAAGGTGGGGAAGGAAGAAAAAGGAGTCAGAAAACGGTAAAACAATGTTCTTACAATTTTATGCAGGAGGGATTTCCGTTTTCTAAAAGGATTTTTTGGCCAAATCTAAGCATCCTGCAAGAAGTTTATGAAGGTGGCAAAGATTGGTACATATTTCAAAGAACTTAGAAATCTCACGATCCAAGAATTCCGGGCTAGTAATCCGCAATCCTCGAAGAAACATTGAAATAAATACAGACCGTTTAACTTTATCATTATGCCCTGTGTAAAATGAATATAAGAACAGGCGTTGGTAGGCTTACAATAGACGGGAAATTTAAATCCAGGTGGAGTCTTATGAATAAGTAGATCTAAGAACGGGAGGACACCATTTTGTTCGAGTTCAAGGGTAAATTTAATAGAAGGAACCAGGGAATTAAGTTCAGTAATAAAACTATTAACATCCTTAGAAGAAGGCCACAAACAAATAATATCATCTATATATCGGAACTAAACAAGGGGAAAATCTTGAATATATATTGCTTCAAGGAGGAGTAATTAGTGTCTGTTGAGAGCATAGTCTAATATTTTGGTGTT
This sequence comes from Ceratothoa steindachneri, assembly GCA_963969495.1. Taxonomy (NCBI): domain Eukaryota; kingdom Metazoa; phylum Arthropoda; class Malacostraca; order Isopoda; family Cymothoidae; genus Ceratothoa; species Ceratothoa steindachneri. The sequence continues at coordinate 9,713,423 of OZ018339.1, forward strand.
TTCTTTCATCCTTTTTTCTCTTAAGTCAAATTCCATGTATTTCTTATGTATGTTTTTTTAGGTAAACCATTGTTGAGATGGTATTATATTCTTGAGAGTGTGGTTTCGTTCATTCCAATATACGAGTTATGTAAAAGTTTAGAGTCTCCTAAGATACATGTATACTCATATATCAGATGGGTCCTTTGTTTGGGTTGAGGAGGAGGTTTTGGGAAATTTTTCATGAAAAGAGTCGATGTCTGTCTATTATAATAGTAGATGTTTAGTGCAACTTTTTTCGGCATTCGTAGGTTTTATTCCTCGGTTAATAATGTCCTTATTGCTCTCTCGTCTGCATGGTGTTCTGTGCTCATAGTAATCTTGTAAAAGAGTTCTATAATGTTTTCCTTGTCTGTATTTTCGTTCTTTTGCGGTTCTGACAGGTACCGTCAGTCTGTTTTAGTTCTTATAGCTTTGTGTGTTTTTTTTATTGGAGAATCCGTTGTTAACGATTACCTGGGTGGCTTTTTCAAGTTCACTGTGTGTATCGTTCCATGTAGTGCAGTGGGTGAAAGCGCGGTTAATATACGATGTGATCACGCTTGTTCGGTAGCGTTTAGGGCATTCGCTGTCTGAATTCATGCAAAGTTCTGGATTGGTGGCTTTATCGTGTACTTTAGTCGTTATTGTTTGATTAATATTGGCAGTAAATGGTAATTGGTTGTTTTGGCTTTCTTCGATGGTGTAGTTGAAGATGGAACATTCTTTAAAGGCTCTTCCAGGTTATGTATTTCTTATTCTCTTTGTACATTAATGTAAATGTCTATGTACCCGGTTAAGTTAGGTTAGGTTAGGTTGGATACATGGAGCTCCATTGGAGGAGCCTTGAACGGCAAAGGATATGACCGATTGTGTGGTTATTTGAACCAGAATCTGGCTCTTACTTTGGTTTTCACCAACCGTCTTGTGTTTGTCGGCTTTTAATTTAAATACACTGTAATCATGGATTAAAAATAAATTCTTAACTTTAATCCCTACTTACTTCAATTTCACCACTTATAAATTACTGATAATAAGAGTAGTCCTTGAGCACTAAAGGTATCATCTACGAACAGTATGAAACAGCGATTGAACAGCATTTGACGAGTAACAACATCTTAGCGGTTGTTGCACAAATTTGTGGTTATTTCCACAGATTATTTGAATTAGTTATGGTTATTTGCTCTCATTCAAACCATAATGTACCTGACCTCATGTAAATCAAGTTTTTATTTTACAGATTGAGAAAGGGATTAAGCTCGAATTTATTAGCGAATCACTGAATCGGAGATGGACGACGCGATGCAAATATATCTGATTTGAGGTTCACCGGTAGCGTAAAGCAGCAATTTACACATGCAACCATCATTTTTACATTATATAGATAGATATATAACTTGATAGATATTTAAAAAGAGAATCAATATACTGTATGACATTAAACAGTAATCTCTCGTTAACCTAGTTGATACTGCATTGGTTTTCTGACGTCGAGATGTCGGTTTCGATCCTAAGTGCAAGCGAACACAAAATTCAGCGGATATTAAGATCCAGACACTGATTAGTGGGCGCGCTTTGATTACCCCCGGGGAGGGTTAGATCTTGCACAGGTCAATCACAACACTGCTGTATTTCCTCTCACGTCTTCGCAGTACGACACAAACCGTCTTTTCCAAGGAATCATACCGATAGGGGTTGTATCCACATACTCCTGAGGTAGAAGGAGTTCCCCTTCCCCCCTGACGCGAAACAGGTCCCTCTTCTCAAGCGGTGTGACAAAAGTTCCTCCGCGATAGATAAATTGGGTCAAAACGCAAATACTTCTCACCCCCGCCCCCCAACCTCCAACCCCCGACCCACAACACTCTAGCCCAAACCTCTGACCCCCGAGCCCCAACCCACACGACAAAAATAGGAGAACTGATCCTTGCTGTCCTCGAGCTCACCAAAGATTGTCATGTTTATCTTTATGTTGATTTCATTATCCGTTGGTCAAATTAGTATCATTAGTAACTTTATTAAAAATATTATATTTGAGGTGGGTTAGGTTAGGTTTGATAAAGTAACTGGATCATGTCAAGCATCCGGATCCAAACAGGTAGAGGGGTCTTGATTCCTGAGAAGAGAAGTTTGGAAGGACGGGGGGGCGTATTTTTGAGCTGAGAAGTCCCCAATGACCTTTTTGTAACCTTAAACGCTAGGTTAAGGTTTTATCCCATGGTCACTTAACCTAAAAATACCAAACCTAACCTAATCTAACCAAAACACCATCGCTATATGGGCCCTAGAAGTAAAATTCGGGTGTTTGTTCTAGTAAATACTAGTTATCTCCCATCAGGTGGTTATATGGAACTAGTGAAACACAGAGACTAAATAACAGCTGAGCCAATAATGAAAAAACAGAGTTGAGAGATGGATGGATCAATTATCCATCGCGATGAATGGCGAACCCTCAGAAATCTAGCCGATACTCCAGATTACCAGCACAAAACCATCAATCCTTCTTCGTTAATCCACAAGAAGGTGTTCAAAAAGGAACGAATTGAATAGCGAAGATATAAAGCTAAAATTAACAACATTGCGAGGATGGATGTGTCAATTTCTTCCAGGTTATTTACATCTCAGTGGATGGAACGAAATATAGTTAAAAGCTCAAACTCTCTGATGGGGTCGGGGAAGGTTATCGGTGCACTTTCTTTTCTCTCTCTCAGCACTACAGGGTGGCCCATAAGTTACAGGACACTACAGTTACTTAAAAAAAAATTACATTTGTTTTGCGTTAATAATATGTTTATGCAAAAGGTTGTACGTGGAGTGCCCTGGGACTTATGGCACACCCTGTACATTACCTGATTAAAATTACTATTATTTAATATTATTTGCATTATTGTTATCATTCTTTTTCTTCTTATTATTATAATTTAATATTACTTTCCATATTATTAATTTTAATTATTGTGTATTACTATTACTGAATATTATTTACTATTTTGTATTATAATTATTTCTTAGTAGTATTAATTATTATTATTAGTCTAAATTATTAGTATTATTATTAATTTGTATATTTTATTATTATTATCGGCTATCCACGCCCCCCTTTTCTAGCCGTAGTTTATAGCCCGAGGATTGTTTGCCCCTGGACAGAGTTGGGTCCAGTAGTCCCGGTGGAGTGCAGGCAACCCTGGGATCATGACCCACCCTAGTCCTATTTAGACCCTCATCTCTCTACTTCTCTTTATAACCTACCCTCCTGCCCCTTTCCACATTTTCCCTTCTATCCACAGAGGTTCTTTCGTCTTCTTGTGAGTCTTAGTCAAGTGGAAGGAGAGGCGGGCCTCTCCCCGACACCAAAATGTTTTTTTTTTAGTGAATTTTAGAATAGCCCTGCTTTAGGCTAGAGTTTTAATTACAGTGACATATGACTTTGAAGGCCTCGTTTTAGGCTAGAATTTGAATTACAGTGACTTATCTCTTTGAAGGCCTCGTTTTAGGCAAGAATTTGAATTACAGTGACTTATGACTCTGAAGGCCTCGTTTTAGACTAGAATTTGAATTACAGTGACTTATGCCTTCGAAGGTCTCGTTTTAGGCTAGAATTTGAATTACAGTGACTTATGTCTTTGAAGGCCTCGTTTTAGGCTAGAATTTGAATTACAGTGACTTATGACTCTGAAGGCCTAGTTTTAGACTAGAATTTGAATTACAGTGACTTATGCTTTCGAAGGTCTTGTTTTAGGCTAGAATTTGAATTACAGTGACTTATGTCTTTGAAGGCCTCGTTTTAGGCTAGAATTTGAATTACAGTGACTTATGACTCTGAAGGCCTCGTTTTAGACTAGAATTTGAATTACAGTGACTTATGCCTTCGAAGGTCTCGTTTTAGGCTAGAATTTGAATTACAGTGACTTATGTCTTTGAAGGCCTCGTTTTAGGCTAGAATTTGAATTACAGTGACTTATGACTCTGAAGGCCTAGTTTTAGACTAGAATTTGAATTACAGTGACTTATGCCTTCGAAGGTCTCGTTTTAGGCTAGAATTTGAATTACAGTGACTTATGTCTTTGAAGGCCTCGTTTTAGGCTAGAATTTGAATTACAGTGACTTATGACTCTGAAGGCCTCGTTTTAGGCTATAATTTGAATAACAGTGACTTATGACTCTGAAGGCCTCGTTTTAGGCTATAATTTGAATAACAGTTTCTTATGCCGTTGGAGGCAATCGACAGAGCGGCAAATTAAAAAAAGAAGTCCCTCAACACGAAGGTGTCGGAAGCTGCTTCTTAATTCTTCCTGCATTTGCTTCGTACGTTGTTTTTGAGTCTCGTTTGTTGTTTAGTTTTTTGCTTTTCTTAATTGGTGTTTCGTTTTCATCGGGATTTTAAACTAGTCTAGTACTAGGTTGATTTTTAATTAAGTCGACATGCCCTTAGCTGTCACCAGATGGGTGCTATTAAAAAAAATAGGCCTGAGTTCCCATGAGCGGAAACGAATAGCCAATATTTCGTTTTTAATTGGCAAAAGGAAGGAAACAGATTTAAATTATGTGGACATTGACAACATTGGTCTACATAGATACAAGGTACGGATCCATGTTTATATAAAAAAAGAAATCTTCGAAGTACACCCTTGAAAACCTTCATCTCCTTGTGAGCATACCTACAAATATGTATAGATGGTTTACATAAGTGTGTGAAATTCTGAGAATTTTCTGGAAATATGTTTATGTTAACAAGGTAAATAGGTCGGAGAGCATCTATGTCATTATTAGTTAAGAGGTTATGAATATGGTTGCGTATACTGTTCATATAAGTGTATTGGTTGTGGTTGGCTGAATAAGTGATTTCATGCCTTGATTTTCGAGATATTGGAGACGAATCATTAACGGCCAACGAAGCTTCGGCTTTTAGAAACTGACCCAATGGATGGGTGCCGAGTTTCGCTGCGCGGACAACTTTGCATAAAATCATGTGGATGTTGAGTAAGTAAAGTGGGGCTATTCGTCTGTAAATACTCTTTGATATACTTATATACCATATATATATATATATATATATATATATATATATATATATATATATATATATATATATATATATATATATATATATATATATATATATATATATATATAATTACCTGTTAAGTGTTGGTATGTTAAGAGTTGAAGTATGTGTAAGAGATTTTGTTTATTTCTATTGGTTCATAGTCTATGTATTAACTTACATAAAGTTTGTACTGTTTATTTAGTCAGGTAGTGACCAGGAGTGATTTATATTCCTTTTAGTGATTGGAGCAGTATTTTTTGAGGGTTTGAGTGTTCTCAGAGATCGATTTTAGGTATTTAACGATGTTGTTTTTCATTTGGTCCTTAAGATAAAAGTTGGGATGGTGCCTTCTGTTTCGCTGTATATCGTAAAGCAAGAGGAGTTGGTACTTTGAGATTCTCTCTCAATCTGCCATGTTTAGACAATACTCGCTTTAGGGCCTCACTTTAATAATCAGGGCGGTTTAATTGCATTCCTTCCAAAACCAACTGTCTGTCATGAAGCCAAGATTTCTAACTAAATATTCAAGTATAAGAATAAACTCGAAGATTGCTGCGTGAAATGAATGACAGGACAAACACTCGTCCAAATTTATTTAAATTGGATAATAAGCGTTCGAACGCGCCCATCGCTTTTGACGTCGCTGTCTCGCTTTGAGACGTCTCCAAGGAATAATCTAATCTCTTTAATCTTCTAACGACCGTCAACTGCGTCAAGGTACGTGAGCTTTAATCTCCATCTTTTATCTCATTCCGTAACAGTTACGGAAGTGACCCCAACTGAATTGCCCCATAGGAGCGCTGCATCCAATGTCTGCCCCATTTATGGTCTGTAGCTTTCGTGAGGCTAGGGATAGGGTTCGATCCCAAGTGTGAGAGCGGACACAAGATTCAGTGTAGATAAAGATCTTAACACCAATTGGTGGAAGCACTGTGCTTATCCAAGTGGGGGTGGTTAGATCTTAAATAGATCATTACACGCATAGTAAATCACAACAGCAATATATTTCCTCTTACGTCTTCACAGCACAACCCACACCATATTTACTTCTGTTTTAACGAATTCTGGCAATGGGTTGTTGTATCCACAAATCCTTAGCGCGGAATGGGTCCCGTGCACTCTCAGAATGCCGTTGAGCTCACTAACGATTCTTATTATGATCTTTATGCTGTTTAATTATCCGATCGGTGGGGGGGGGAGGGAACTCGTTCACGAGAAAAATATGCCTAGCAAAATATAGTGGTAGTGTTGGGAAGAACAAGTAGTTGTGCTTAGGGTCGTGCTGATTAGCTCTTCATAGAATATGTGTAAAGTGCAGCGTTTTGCTGTTCTGGAGTATGCTAACACCATTTAGCTTTGCAATGTGTGAGAAATATGCAGGACATGGGGCACCACATTATAATTATGCCATGCATATCACTGTATATTGTAGTGTTGAGAATGTCCGTAATAGATCTATAGTGCGGACTGTTAGACTGAATTATGGGTTCGCATCGGACCGCACTTGGCGAAAATTATACTTTTTCTTACCCCGTCAATTCTTTGGCTCTCAACAAGATCTCGGTGACAATGATAAAAAGTCCTTCATTAATGAAAAAAATACCAGCGGTTTTTGTTTAGTTTTTATTTTCTTAGACCTTAAATGAAATAAACTTGAAAGGAAGTTTCATTTGAGCTCTTACACTATATTAAAAATATCATAGAAAGTTGGTTCCAAAAACTGCAATATTATGGCAGATTTTTCTCGCGATTTCTCTCAGTGTTGCTAGCTACGCTCTAATTAAGGTCTCGGAAAGTATCGTACAGTGAAAACAAAACAAATACAGTTGAGCTTGGCAAAAGCGTAGTCATTTAAGGCATGAAAGAAGGATTTCAATCGGCTTTTTTATTTGTGCCATCAAGATTTTCGCTGGAGTTTATCTTTTCAGAGGAGACCAACAAATTAACATGCGGTCCAAATTACGAATATCTACATCATATGGCAACTAGGATAAAGTTGTCCCGAATCAAGACTCCATTAATTAACTACCCACATCAGGTGTTGTTTAATTTTGCAGGATTTGGTAACATACTTCGCTCTCAGATATATACCAAACTTATTTCTAATTACTTTCAGCAGGTTTGTTTTGACTTAACACACCGAACGACATACATATTCCTTCTAATCTATTGACACTTATCTAAATGCTCACATTTGTGCTCTAAAATTACTCCTTAGGAATATCGTTTCGTCATCCACAAATAATATCAAAGCATCGCTGAATATTACATGAACCAGATTACCCCCCAAAAATCTAAACGGGCAGAAAGGAGCAGATACTCGCATTAAAAAAATGGAAATAAGTTTAAGCGATGGCAACCAATAATGATTCCCTGTTTCTTACGTCTTTTATTTTTTTTAGTTAAAAATAAAACCCAATAAGATGTTCTACTGTCAAAATCAAATATCCAAAATAAATGAGGAAGTTTTGAGTAGAGCCCATTAATGGAGGCGTGGTGCTGAGTGAATAAGTGAATAAAGACCCACTTCGAACTTTACAAAATTGGAAGCCTCTACTAAACTTTGCCAACATTCACTTTCCCACTTCCTGCCCAAATGTTAAAAATAAATCCTCCCCTTCCTTAATATCTGCTCCCCCATCTTACCCTTCTTCCTCTCGAGATATTCATCTTGCAGAGAGAGGCTCCCCCCGTAAGGCTTCTTTCGAGGCCAAATTCTGTGACACGAAAACTATTGGGAAACGTTTAAAATGTCGTTCCTTTCCTGAGTAAAGTGAACACGAAGGGCTAATTAAAGAAATATATATATATATATATATATATATATATATATATATATATATATATATATAAGAAATAGTGTAATATTACTACTTTTGTATGTGTGATCATAGACTTAAATGGATTTAGCCTATATATATTAAACAAAAATCATGCCTATTTCTTTTCAAAATTTTATTAGATTAACCTTAGAATAACAGCAGAACCTAATTAATATATATACAAAAAATATCAATAATTATAATAATAATAAGAACAAATAATATTCACTTAATGAAGGGCAGGCTTTAGAATGAGATCTCTCTAGCTGAGTGTTAAGGACGGATGAGATCTAAAAATGTCGGTCTGATTCTTCCTTCTCCTTCCTGACTCAGTTCTTCTTAAGAAATGAAAGTTAGCCACTCGGTTCCGAAAGAGGCTCTGAATCACTTCCTTGCAGCATTTTCACACATGCATAAAATGTCAACCCTGAGATCATGTTAGATCCTTTCGGTCGGCGATGAAACATTCTTGCTGGGTTTCCAGGACTGTAGTGTCACACTTGGTCCTACGGACCGGGAGCCCAGTCAGTTGGACATCTGTTCCACAGTTTCAATCTTGTCCACCATCGTGGCCATGTTGCACCTACCTTCTGCATATCCCCCCCCTCGTCCTTGCATTCATATTCTACAGTAGGAGGCTTCTTTATTATTCATTAAAGTTTTACCATACACAATGTAATGTACTCCATTCTGTCTAAACAAAAACCTTCTCTCGACACAATTATTTAGAGGGAATGAACCATTTTCTTATTCCTCAATTTTCCTAGTTTTTCAGTCCTCTAAGTGCCAGTCTTGACCACCCACTAGCTCTTCCAATTCCTTAGATTGTATCGATTGATCTTCTCTCAAGGATGGCACTCCTAGCCCCCATGGAGTATTTTTTTTCCTTCCTTAAATGCGAAGACTGAGCACACCAAACCGTGTCTGACAGCCGCTCTAAATCAATTGCTCTGTCCATTTACCATATGGAAAACAAAAGAGAAATACCCGTTTCCAGCGGCAAAGCAGCGCAGAATGGCGGGAAGGGAGGCACACTCGTCAAAAAAATGAGATTAACAAACATAACCAAAGAAAAATAGAAAATAAACAGGAAAATATTTCAAGACAAATAGGCACTGGGTTAGGTAAAGTTAGACAGAAATGAAAGATCTCAACGTTTTCCTCTCTCTCTCCCCTTCCCCCCTCTCTACATGGGAATCTTACATTACTCATCAATAAAACCCATATAAGGTCAAGTCGAGCCACTAACCGATTAATTGGTCTCACTTTCACACACAAAATAAAAGCCAACTTTAAGATTTTTCTACGTGTTCACTTCAAACATATGGAGCGGAAGAAAAACTATGGGTTAGAAACACTTCTCATGTCCATCCCAAATAATGATTTGATAAAGGTTTTACCACCCATCTCCGCATTCATTTAATATAACTTTTATTTGTCAATGGAGAAGTACATTTTAACGCCTATGGCAGCAGCAGTAAAGATTTGATTTGGACACCCCATCCGCGACTAGGCAGCCCAAAACGGCCTAACTTAGCTGAAATCAGAAGTGGTTCTTTCACTCAGGCCGTAACCCATGTCCATTCTAAAAAGCTAGTTAGAGTAGAAAAGAATATACTATACGAGAAGAAAATGACCTCTCATTGATAGTGTAAAGCGAAATTATTGAGCGAAAAGTGTGAAAGCAATCAGAATAACACATTGCTTGATCAATCCCTGGCATTATGTTTCACCCTGAGTTTGTCCGCCATTGAATAAAAAGTGTTCCCCTTATATGACGTTAAATGGCATTTCTCGTAAAATACTCGTCCAATCGGCTCTTTAGACCATTTATCGAAGTATATTAGACGAAGTGTCGTTGCAGATCATTCCACATACCAATTAGTTTGTAAGTGAAGAAATTGTCTGAAATGGTATAAGAAAACGTCTATAATAAAAATGTAATCCATGGATCTGGTTAAATTTCCCTCTGGAGGCTCGAAAGAGAAACAAGACCAGGTTTATTAAAAATAATAATAATTTCATGTTAAAATAAGTTGTACGGTCTTCCAAAGACAAATGGTGGCTTAAAAGAATCACAGCATGGCTTTAGTAAGGGTAAATCCTGTCTGACTAATTTGCTGTCTTTTTATAGTAAGGTGTATGAAGCAGCAGATAATGATGAAAACTATGATATTTTATACTTGGACTTTAGTAAGGCTTTTGATCGAGTGCCACACTTACGACTTCTGAGCAAAGTTAAAGCACACGGGATCGATGGCAGTATATTTAGGTGGATTCAGTCATGGCTTAGTGACAGACAGCAAAGAGTTAGTATAGATGGAGTTAAATCTGAGTGGGGGTGTGTTAGCAGTGGAGTTCCTCAAGGATCTGTTTTGGGTCCCTTGCTATTCTTAATTTATATTAATGATCTTGACATAGGTATAAGTAGTGACCTGAGTAAATTTGCTGATGATACTAAGCTAGGTAGGGCCATTAGGGCTGATTCTGATGCTGTTGTAATGCAGGAGGAATTGACCATTCTGTCCAATTGGGCGGAGAAATGGCAAATGAAGTTTAACATAGACAAATGTAGTGTACTTAGTATAGGTAGAAATAATCCATTGAATAGTTATAAATTAAATGGCAGAATTTTAGGGAGGACTGATTGTGAGAGAGACTTGGGTATTTTGGTAAGTTCAGACCTTCGTCCTAGAAAGCAATGTCTAAATGCTAAGAATAAAGCTAATAGGATATTGGGATTCATCAGGAGGAGTGTAAGCAATAAGAGTGCTGAAGTCATTCTAAAACTGTATCTGGCGCTAGTTAGGCCTCATCTAGACTATGCAGTACAATTTTGGTCACCATATTATAGGAAGGATATTGATTTGCTTGAGTCTGTGCAGAGAAGGATGACAAAGATGATTGGTGGGCTAAGGAACTTACCTTATGGTGAAAGGCTCAGAAAACTAAATCTACATACATTGGAAAGGAGAAGAGTCAGAGGGGAATTGATTGAAGTCTTCAAATGGGTAAAAGGATATAATAAAGGGGATCTGGGTAAGGTTCTTATACTTAGTGAACATGAAAGGACACGTAGCAATGGGTTTAAGCTTGATAAGTATAGGTTTAGGAAGGAGATTGGGAGGAATTGGTTTACAAATCGTGTGGTAGATGAATGGAATAGGCTCACTAGGCATGTGATAGAAGCCTCCTCTCTGGGTAGTTTTAAGAATAGATTAGATAAATATATGGATGAAGCTGCTAGATGGGACTGACTTTTTTTTATGTACATATGTATATATTTTTCTAAGGAGTGGGAAGATTATATTTTGCGATTTCATGAATGGACATAATCCTCTGGATGCATTTTATGTATATTGTAGATTAGATCTGACGAACTCCTGTTAAGGGTGACAATGTTGATGACTTTTCTCTGGTAAGAAATCTTTTGTGTGTTGAATGGAACAGGAGCTGCCAAGTGTAGGCCATGAATGGTCTTTTGCAGTCTCCTTCTTTTCTTATGTTCTTATGTTATGTTCTTAATTCTAAGTTGAGTATTGATCATGTGGCTCGATAATCAACATTGAACTCTTTCCAAAGTTATTTTTAAGGATTTCAGGGGTAAAAATGAATACATTTGAAAATTCCATTGAACACTACCTCCCACCCTTAATTTATGAGTTTATCGAAAATGACAAATCTTTTCAAACAACTTTTGACATCACCCAGTCACTTAACTCTTACTCTAGTATCATTACCACCGAATTAGATAACTGCATCTCGCCGAACTATATATCCTCGATATATGACAGAAAACTAATTCATCTTTCACCTTTCCTAAGCCAATATTGAAGTATTGCTACTTATTGTGAAGTTAAAAAATACCTCTTCTTTCCTTAATTCTGTTTTCAACTTCATTAACATAATTACTGCTGATATATTTAGTCCAATATTATATCTTCTTTTAATAAATCCTTATCACGTGATGTTTTTCATTCCTTCCTGATAGTTGTTCGTGTTACCCCAATTTCTAAATCAAATATTCGCAACTTTACATCAAATTATAGGCATATATATATATTTCCTCACTTCCAACTCTTTTAATGATATTTGTAAAACTAATGTACAAAAAATTTCATCTTTTCTTACTGACAAAATCTTATATTTTCATCAATATTAATTCCGTTCCAAGGATAGCACGTCTGACGCAATTCACGAACTTATTATTAAAAACTTATTTAGTTTTTTCTTGATTTTTCTAAAGTTTTTGATAGAGTAAATCACAAAATTTGTATCAAAAAACTAGATCTAATCTAAGTCTGCAGTTATCACTAATCTCTGGTTCACATCCTACCTGACAAATTTTCAACAATCTGTGGACGTCTATTACTCTCCTTAGCCATCATTAAAGAAGTCCCTGAAAGATCTATCTTGCACCCCCTTCTCTTCTTAATCTGTACTAATGACACATCTTGGTTTTACAATTTACTAAATTTCATACACATTACTGATAATAACTCTATATGTATCTACATTAATTACAACCCTTAACACTGCGTGTTTTAATGTCTGTTAAGCTTACTGCTAACAGACTATTCTTGAACATTACGAAAAACCCCTTTAATATTCTCCTTAATATACCTATAAACTTACTTGCCATAATAATTGATAACTACTCTATTAATCGATCATAATCTACTAAATTTCTTGTTGCACACATTGATGATAGACTAAAGTTCCTCCCTTACGCACAAATACTCCTCAACAAGTTGTTCCAGACCTTACGATCTTTTAAACGAATTTCTCATCTCTTACTTTTGTAGACCAAATTCACATCATAGAATTTACTTAATCTATCTAAAATTTCATAGAATCACGACCTGGCGTTCCAATAGCTCTATCTATTCCACTAAACTACAAAAGTTGCTTCGAGGAATATAAAAAGACATTGGTTCTACCCCCCGTCCCCATCAACAACCCGATCTCAAACAAATCTCTCTTTTTAGTCTTTTAAATTTTTAAATCGTAATCAAATTCTTTAAAAATTTCAACCTCGATACTTAGTTTCTTCTGGAACGGCGTTTTATTTGCCTCCTTCCCATATATGCCTATGTTACGCGTTTCTTCTGTGCTCGGAATTTCAACATTCCAAAATTGATTAAATCTGCATCTAAAGATTTTTTTTTTATCGACGTGATTTTTTCTCATCTTCTCTTAAATAATTGGATATTTCAGACATATATAAACATATTTTAAAGCAATATCTTTTACTTAATCTAAATGAATAATAGTATTATATTCCAATTATCTGATTGTTTTTCATTGCCCTCGTTTCTTTCCTATAAAACTTAATGTTATATTAGCTAGACTTAATATGTTAGCAAATCCACTACGCTATTATTATTATCGTTGTTGTCATTACTTTTATAATTATTGTTATTATTAATAGTAATAACCGGTGTTTACATTCTTGCTCTAATAATACTTTGTCTTGTTGATCATATTTTATTGAAGAATGCTAGGCAGTACGTGATTGGTTTTAGGTACTCATTGGCTTATACCAAGCGTATGCCATCAATGTCAACAAAATTTTCATTATTTTTATTATATTAACTCTATAACAACGTTTTAGTGCAATGGCATCTAAAGTTTCTCCTCCGGTGTCCAGCTCCTCCTTCTAATTATGACAGCTGTTATTCCAAACTATATATTTCACGATATTAAACTGTAGTTATCTTTCATAAACCACCTCATAACCATATATTATCTATTATTCGGAAATTACAAAGTGGCGCATAAGGAGAGCAATAAATGCAAATTTAACCCCAGGTAATAGAAAAACGACAAAGTCACAGAGAATGAACTGAATTAAAGATCTAAAGAGCTTCGAATTCGTCATATTTCTATTTCCTCTGGGTTAAATTTGCATGTATGTAGATATCGTGTAGAAACTACAATATCTAATCTACTTATCGCATATGTCCAATTTCGTCATTTTGAAATAAAATCAATCCACATAATAAACTGTCGTTGATTGCATTTGCCAATAATAATAAATATGATCGCACGCAGCGCAAAGCTCAATGAAATATCACTGTATACACGGGTCCTTCCAAGAGCTCGGTATCCAAAACTAATCTTAGTTTTCTTCAGCTAAACTAATAATTTAAGTCCATTTTTATAGTTTTCCTCTAATTCTAAGTAGTGGACGAGTTTCCTGCAGCGAATGACTTCCTAATTTAACATCAACTAGTGGTTAAGCTAAAGTGCCGGGAGTTCCTTAGATCTTGTCTCTCTTTCGAAATATAGTTGCTATATTGGTCAATCTAAAACTAAAAACAATGACAATTTTTTTCTATACAGTGAATGAAGTCTACTTCCATTCAAAACACTACTACAATGGAATAATTCTCGCAGAGAGTGGCTTTATATAATTAACCTAGGCGAAAACCTTTTGAGGGGTTGGATTTGGTGTCTTTTGAAATATCTTTTTTTGAATAACTCACAGTATATACATAATTTCAAAGTCCTCATTGCCTGACACCACTCAAACTGGTGTTTTTCGATATGAACCCTCTAATAAATGACAATTTAAGAGAACTGGGAGAAGAAATTCTGGAACAACAGTTCGAAAACTTTGAGCGAATTTCGCAGTTTTACTAATAACTTTACAGACACTCTTGTGCCTTCGAAAAAGTGAAAAGTTGTAAAAATTTGTTCCACACACATTAATTAAACATCAGAATTATAGCGTCAAGAATTGACATCAGTGAAGCTAATCCGCAATATCTTTACTCATGATAATAAATAGATATTATTTGTCAATAATCTATGATATAGGTAATAGTTAAATGAAGACTGGTCTCCAAAACATTTTCTAAAACAACCATCTATTAACTCAAAAGGTTTTAATAACTATATGGTAATTCTCAAAACTATAGTTGACTATTCGTTTTTAAAACTTACGAAATCGCTTACCTCGCTCGAATTTATGTATAACAAATTAAAGGGGTCGAGGTTGGTTAACAGAGATGGGAAATGTTACGACAGAGCTCCCCGACGCGATTTTTAAATCACTATTCGAAGATTAATGGAGCTAGATTACATAACATTGCCACACCCAATTGATTCATCGGACTTCTCCACTGCGAATTACATATTTTTCAAACATTTAAAACGGTTTGTAGTGAAAATTTTCTGAAATAAATAAACATACGACTCAAAAGTCATTATAGTTGAGGTATGAGAAATTAATATTCTCAATTGAGTTACTTAAAAATGGAAATATTTAATTTAACATCACGTTAGAAAAAGATAATTAAACATAATTAAACATATTTTGATTAAATATATTTGATGAATCATATTAATATGTTTACTTTCCTTCTAACTCCCCTCCCCATTCCCGACATTTTATGGTATACACAATTATTTCGATTTTCTTTGATGTTATTTCTTTTCACTGCGGAATATTTATAATTTTTCATTTTAATTGCACCAACGATCTGATATTAATTTATGGTCGATTACAAACACGTTTGTTCTTTGACATAGCTATACCGACGGCCCACATACCAGGAGACACAATGTTTATTAATTTCCTTAAATTTACTTTCAAATTTATTTAATAATTTAAATAAGTTTATTTTAACCTTTATTTAGTAATTTAAATCAATTTAATTTAAAATTAAATTAAATTGAGGGATTTTAGTTTTCATAAAGTCGATTTTGATACCCATCGTACCCAGGTATGTCCGAGGAGAACATTGCTGAGTAAGTGACGAAGGATAAAGCGTTTGTATTTTGCAGCATCGTGCCCTTTACTATGAACTCTATATATTTTTTCATGTAAGCCATTTTCTGTAAAAGAAATCATTGTTAGGAAACTGGCTTCGCGACCTTTAGAAAGTTTCCTGAGTTTACAAAGGTGAAGAAACTGACGATAACCCATGATAGGCAAAAATAGTGATTGATAAGGAATGTATAGGACAAAATAAACTGATAAATTACCCCAAAATTGAATAAAAGGACTGAAAAGTTTCAAGCCAATCTCAACATTTCTCAAAAATACGGACGCCCTTCAACTCCTCGTGCCAAGTATGCTGAAATTTCGGGGGCAAAAACGGGTAAGAACAACTCGCTCTCACGTTCTACAGAACAAGTTTCGGTACAGGGTTTGGCAAAAGTTCTGTTACACTCGAGTATTTTATCTTTCGAGGCGTTTACGTGTCTGATAGAAAAAGTTCCGTCAAACAAACTTAAAGTTCCACTTTTTCAGCACGTGTCATTAAAACGGCTTTTTTTTCATTGTCTGCAGATGTGTCGGGGTAGAAATGATAAGAAACGAGAATTTTGCTATCCTACACGCCGGCCAAAACAAGTCTGACCTCGCCAAGCGGAGCAAAGTCAGCCGCCTGACCGTCCACAGAGTCGTGGAGACTCTCAAGAAAAGGGAAGACCTAAAGAATTGACCTCGTTCAGCACGCCTTAAGGTGTCAACCGTTTGGCTGTAGAAAAGGCCTTCGAAAGTGATCATAACTTCATATGATTGCGCTCGAGAAAAAAGAAGAACGTCTTGGTGGCCACAGTGCCTGAAGCCATCAAAGAGGAGAGCTGCAAGAGCGTGAGGTGCCTGAAAAGGCCTCTGCTCACTGACTGTATGCGAGACGAACGTAGAGAGTGTTGTCATCACCGTCTCAAGAACTTGAAGCATCATGGCAATCGAATTCTCATTTTTTTCTGATGAAAAATACTCCACAGTCTATCATCATCAACAAGCAGAATGACCGATTGGTAAGCTTTGACCATGACATTTCTGAGGTACGCTACGTGTCTACGACCAAGAATCAGCCAGCCTTCGTAGTGATGCTTGGCGTGGTGGCTTTAAATGGCGAGAAGATGCCGCCGGTGTGGTTTGCAACCGGTTACAGGCTCATCGCGGTCGATTGCAGCGACATCTTGGCCACGAAAGTCCTACCCTGGGTGAGCAGGACGGTACCCCTGCCCACGGGGCCAGAACCGTACAAGAATGGTTGGGGTCAAACATAAAGTCTAGTCGAAGGAAATTTGGCTACTGCAGTCGCACGACCTCAATCCCCCTCGACTATGGCGTGTGGACACCCGACGAGGGCGCCTTCACGCATGAGGTAAGACCTTCCATAAAGTGTGCGTGGCCTTCAGATCTTGCATGAAGCACGTACTCGCCGCCGATGACGTCCACATTGATTAATATTACGAAGTAAACACATATTTATATGTTAAAAACATTAAAAGTTTTCATAACTTCATCAAAATTATCACTGTGTCCTTTGTTAAGGGCATCGTAACAAAACTTTTGCAATACGTGGTAAACGATTTACCATATTGACTTGCGCTGGCTAATAGAGAAGAGGATTTCATTCGGTTCTAAAAGAACATCTTTAACATCATCCAAAGAGGTAATTTGATTTGAAAGGAACGAGACGTAAACATCAACTCAGAAGAACCATACTAAAAGGTCATCAATGGACAGGCCCCGATATTGTTGAGTAGAAATTTATTGAAGGGAAACAGACAGAAAAATATCTACATTTCGTATCATTTAAGGGATATATTTCTTTTCATATAACGTTTAGTTCCCTCTTTCATCCTGTATGGGTGTAAACATGGGTGTTCTTTTAGGAATGGTGGGGTGTTAAAGTGTTCTGATCAGATTTCTTTCTTCTACGATTTCTTTAAAGTGGTGCATTTTTTA
The DNA here is from genome assembly GCA_963969495.1 of Ceratothoa steindachneri. Taxonomy (NCBI): domain Eukaryota; kingdom Metazoa; phylum Arthropoda; class Malacostraca; order Isopoda; family Cymothoidae; genus Ceratothoa; species Ceratothoa steindachneri. Next base: position 9,731,025 of record OZ018339.1, read on the forward strand.
GGTGTTTTTTTATGGTTGGTATTTGCTACAAGGTAGTTATAATAGTCAATTGTTTATTGCAGGCCATACAAATTGGAGATGGAGAGTCAGCAAAACGATAGCTGTGCGTAAGGTTGGTGCGTCGCATACACAAGCGTCCTAGGACCACTACTTCTGCTTTAGATCTTTTATTCGAGGTTATCCAATGTTATTCGTCCCCTTACTTTAGTGAAGGTGTTGGTTTTTTTTCATTATCATTTTGGAGTAGAGATGGCAATAATTTTTATAGAAGGTGAGTGTGATTGGAAATATATTGCTAGTACTGGCTGATTTGGCTGTTCTGTGTGCATGGCCATCGAGGTCACCATGGGCAGGCAAACAACAGAATGTGATGTTCTTTTCATGGAATGTTAGCAGATCTTGCGGGTGGACCAGAATAGCAGATCTTGCGTGTGGACCAGAATAGCAGATATTGCGTGTGGACCAGAATAGCAGATATTGCGTGTGGACCAGAATAGAAGATCTTGCGTGTGAACCACAAGATAGTGTTTTAGGTTTTAATTTTACCGCATAGAGAGATGAAAGCGTTTCCTTAGGATATTGATTGTTTTTGAGCAGCGTTTGCGTAAGTCGTTAATATGTATCCTCTTTCCAAGGAAACATTCTATCTATTATTAACCCCAGTAATCTGACGCTACTTTTTGTTGGTATATTTGTAAAAGGATACGAGTTACCTGTCTCTTCCCTGTAAAGGTGATTGCCGGGGGGTTTCGGCTAATATTGTAAGGCCCTACTGTAAGGCAAAACGTGGCAATGTTGTTGATGGCTTTTTGAAGTTTTTCGGATACGGTGGTTGAGTTTGAGCCGGGGTCCATATTGCCAGATCATCCACATATAAGGAGCATCTTGTGGTAGGTGGGACTTGCAGTTTAAAGCCGTTAACTTCGATTAAGAAGGCTGTGGTGCTGAGAACATTACCTTGTGGTATTACTTCAAATTGAGTATGTCGTCTGTAGTGGGCATCGTGTATCTGGGGAATGAAGCTCCTGTTGTTGATGCCGAATTTATGCATTTTTTTATATGAATCTGCGTCAGATGGTGTCGTAAGCTGTGTCAAAGTCAAAGAATAAGGCAGTTAGGAAACCACCTGCTCGACGTTGTGGTTCAGGATAGTAAGAGGGTCCAGCGTGGAGTGACTTTTCCTATAGCCATATTGGCTTGGTAACAGTAATTTTTTAGTGTATAAGTGCTATTTCAAGTGTTATTGACTATCTTTTCTAAAGACTTGTCTAGGCAGGATGCAAGGGATATAGGTCTATAAAATTTAGGTTCGGATGAGATTTTTCCTAGCTTTAGGAAAGGTAGGACTGCTGCAGTGTGCCACTCGTGTGGTTATTTGTCTTCAGTACACATGCAGCTGTATAGTTGGAAGAGGCATTGAAGGCCTGTTTGATTAAAATTCTTTAGGATAACACATGACATGTTATCATTAATTACCTGGGGCTATTTTTAGCTCCATAAGGGGAAAAAGATATTGTAGAGGCTGTTATGTATGTCTGAAGGGGGAAATATTTTGGAGCTTGGTATAAGATGGCTCTATTAGTTATAAATTATTTTTCCTTTGAGCTTTGTGATATGAGTAGTGAGTTTGCGATTATATTGCAGACCTTTTCTTGGTTGCTAATGTTATTTTGTTTTATTTTAAGAACAAGGGGAAGGATTGGACAGTTTTCAGACATACAATTAACGCGCCTTAATTCTTTACTGTGCTGGACGTGTAAATTCTAAAAGACCATCTCCTAGCCTCTTTGCATATTCTTCTACCCGAGCACGCATATGTCTATAATTAATGTAATATACTGTTGATGTGGTAGTTATCAATATTCTATGTGTTCTATGTCTATCTCTTTGGGCTGCCTGACATTCTTCATCCACCATGATGTGGAACAATGGTTTTAATTGTTGTTGGTTGTCGGTATATGATCTTGAGGGGCTGCTTTTATCGCTTCGATCAAATTAGCAATGTTGGCCTTATCAGGATTTGTATCGAATTTAAACTCGATATTTTAGCTTTTTTTGGTGAATGTAGAACAATTTGGTCTTTTATAATTCCACTTTCCATTTGCTTTTTGCTTAACCTTTTTGGAAATTTCGCTCATAAAGGCGTTTAGATCGATACCACAATGGTTTTCATGTACGTTACAGTAGAATTTGACAGTAAATGTAGGAGAACTGAGGCTGTCTATGTTGGTTTGATTGTGGTAGTGTACTTTGGAATTAAGATTTATGATATTAAGGTTATATCTTTCAATTATAAATGTAACAAACGAACCTCGGGTGTTTGTTTACGATTCATGTTAATAACAGCTTCTGGCGTTAAAATTTTCGAAATCAGGAATGGTTCTGGTAGCTATTCTATTAACTGCTTTAAATCCATTTAATTTAAAGGGAAATTGGGTGACAAATATATTGAGCACATGATTGCGATGTTTACATGTTGTGTTTGGACAGCTTTAGCATTTGAAGGTGTTTGCAATTAGCAATGTTTGCAGGGAATATATCTGCGAATATAAATTAAAGGTTGGCATCGAGGCATAACAGTTATATTGATATTTTAGAAAGTTTGGAGGATTTCCACCCAATGTTCGTTGAAATCATTTACATGCCGAGTGTTTTTAATATTAAATTTTATAGTGATTCGAGGCTGGCCTTAAGGCCACGGATATTCCATTGAAGAAATAGTAATTTTGTGAAGGATTTGTTCGTTATGACCTTTTACCTCTGCGGAAAATTACGGAGATAAGGGTTTGTGAGTTTGGATTTAGTCGGATTTTCGGAGATCTTACATGTTTTTGGTCTCTGAAGAGAGATTTTGGGTTTGTAAACTTCGGTAATAGGGTTAGTGCTGGGTTACTTTCTAGCCTTCGGAGTGAGTGGCTCTACTTCTATTGGAATGCTTTTTGACGTCTTTTCACTTGTTTGCGATGGAGAAGTGGCTTCGATTTGCAATTGGGATATTAAATTTGACCTGACGAGTTTTGGCTGTTTTCTTATCTTGTCCTCATTCTTTGTCTGAAATTTCTACGAAGTAGGTTTTGAGATTACTGGAAATGGGATTGGTTATATAGATAGGGTGCTGATTTTTCAAAAGGCAGACTTTTACTAAGACATGAATCTTTAAATAAAATTTAGAACCAAATCTTTCTGCATCGTTGGATGTTGATGTCATCATGTCGCTCATCTTTGTATTACTGTTGATTTCTTCTGTTTCTTACTATTAGTTCTTGTATGTTTTTAGTTTGGCCTTGGAACTGATGAATCTGATGATAGTGGGGAAGAAAAGGTGCTATTTAACTGAATATTTGTATATATGTATAAGGGATAATAAAGCTTGGAAACGGTTGAGTGACCTTGCCGATAAATTTTGATCAAATTAAAGAGTCATTGTCGGGCCAATATTGCATTCTTGGAATTCAGTTGAGTTTTATTTCTTTGTACAATTGATCTTTTGGCTGTTTCGCTGAACGAGCGCTTCATTTGAGTTTTATTTCTTTGTACAATTGATCTTTTGGCTGTTTCGCTGAACGAGCGCTTCATTTGAGTTTTATTTCTTTGTACAATTGATCTTTTGGCTGTTTCGCTGAACGAGCGCTTCATTTGAGTTTTATTTCTTTGTACAATTGATCTTTTGGCTGTTTCGCTGAACGAGCGCTTCATTTGAGTTTTATTTCTTTGTACAATTGATCTTTTGGCTGTTTCGCTGAACGAGCGCTTCATTTGAGTTTTATTTCTTTGTACAATTGATCTTTTGGCTGTTTCGCTGAACGAGCGCTTCATTTGAGTTTTATTTCTTTGTACAATTGATCTTTTGGCTGTTTCGCTGAACGAGCGCTTCATTTGAGTTTTATTTCTTTGTACAATTGATCTTTTGGCTGTTTCGCTGAACGAGCGCTTCATTTGAGGTGTGGTTAATGTTGCAGCATATGTAAGTGTGTCAAGCATGATCCTATAACTTGCCCTAACCAAAATAGCTTGACGACGGCATATGCGGTATAGTAGCATGCAACATCGTGCCTACTGGTTAAAGGTATAGTGTGGGCAAGTTTTCCGAAAAATATGGTGGTTCTCACAGTAGTTTTTGCATTTGCCTCCTGGAGTAAATTATTCACATCTTTGTTCTAATTGAGAACACTTGAAACAGCTTTGAGTCTTTTCTTTGCGATATTTTAGGGAATGTCCAAAATTTAAGCATATTCGACATTGAATTGGTGTCAGCAATTCTTCTTTAACAAAGATGGTGGTAACTGCAAACAATATTTTGTTAGGTATCCTTTGCTGTTTGAATCAGATTTTCACCATTGTTAGGTTTAGTGAAGGTTAAAACGTTTTATTAAATATAATGACCGACTTCATATTGTTTCCCTCATTTTCCCTCAATTCAATTTAGGTTTTGGCAATATACTCTTCGCTGCTTTTAGGGCTAGGCATTAAGTGTGTGAAAAAGGCTGGCCAACTGTGATGTTAAAACCATTCCTAGCGGTAGTTTGTATTTTATACTCACTTAAGTCATTGAGTGCGAGTAGTTTTATAAGATGGTTAGAGATTTAACATGTACAATGCTCCTGTGCGGCATGAGCTGATCGAGAATTCAGGTTGGCTTTCTCGAGTGATGGCTTGAAGTAGCGCTCTTATGGTAGTTGCGCATTAAGGTTTATCTTAATCGGTATATATTTAGACCGACTGGTTCAAATAAATGCTTTACCAAGGGCTTTGCTGGTAAAATATCTTGGCTATTGTATTTGTTTTTGACTTTCGTTGTAGTTACATTTCTTTTGTTTATCTTTGATTTTTCATTTCTAATTCTTTTTGGTTTTGGTTTATGAGAGTGCTCCGGAGAATATAGGGGTCTTGAGTGATAAACTCCATGGCCTCAAAAAGAAAATATCAACAGCCCTGCCCGTGGCGGACAACACTAACCTCGACAATGGATCGGCACTAGTGAAGCTTCTTCTTGTGCTCCGGCCGATGCCACTAGGACAAGTGCTATACGCCTTCTCCGTCACCCAATGGAGAACACATATCAAATCCTACGCGTAGTGGGGTAGGTAGATGGTAGAATGATCTAATTTGTTGTCAAAAAAGAGAGCCAAGTGGCTACCGGAGAGGTCCGGACCAGCGAAAGAAGGGATCAATGAATGGAGTAGAGAAAGGGAAAGTCCCGGTGGAAAGGTTGCATAAAGCCCCCGGGGGAACGCGGGGGCTCTCTCCGCGGTCGAGTCCTTCCTTGAGAACACTCGGGACGGGGGACGTTCAGGCATCCAAGGTTACCCGATGCGATTGAAAGAGAAAAAGGAACGTAAAAAAATGACTTCGTTAAACCTGTGATCTCGGCAAATGTCGCCTGGACCAAAAATGTTCGATTTTCCCATGAAGGACCACTCGACACTCGGTCCTCCCTAAGCTGAATACCACGGCACTGCCTTTAATTTAAAGCGAAATTGAACTAAAGTAAACAAGATTACATTTAAACTTGGTGAATAAAGAGAAAAAAAGACAAAGACAAAACGTTAAATAAAAGAAGGGAGATAATTCAGGTTAAGGCAAACATTGGGTGTCATTGCCATTTAATCTGTATAATATTGTACTTAATAAAATATACTGTAAATATTTGTAGGATGATTTTTGCATCACCCAAAAAGATGAAGGATGTGAAATAATGCAATAGAGAACTATAGAAAAGATTCTAAAAAGAGCACAGGAGCAAAAAAGCACACCCACCCCCTCTCTTTCCGCGCTCTATGGGGTTTCAATTCTATCATGCGATGTCATTAAATTCAGCTGCCTATTAATATCATCAGAAGTGGGATGAAATGATATTCCGACAACGCGGCAGAAATTAAGTGAGATTTCGCTTATTTCAGTTGAGGGTTAGGTTAAGTTAGGTTAGGTTTAGCTGCGCTTTAACGCGTCTCCTAACGAGAAGACCCAAGAAGCAAGTATATTTAGGCTAAGGCAGAGAAGAAGAGAATTGTAAAATTGGGTCTCCAAGCATCCAACCCTTATGACGACCTCTCTAAAAATCAGCAAACTTGATTCATTCCACCTTGTGAAGCAGATTAAAGATCCAATGACAAAATCCGTATATACTACATAGAATTCTCTTTCTCTTAGTATCTGTATATCTCTGTTTCTGTATCCATCTGTCAGTCTCTGTATGGTTCTATCAGTATCATTCAGTCTCTCGGTCTCAGTCTGCCTGTATTTCTGTCTCTGTGTCTATCTGTTCGTAGTTATATTTGTCTATCTGTATGCCTACAACTAGTACGACCATTGTAACTCTCAGGTATTTACGCCGCTCTTGGTTTTAATCTGTGATTTTATGATTATTTTCGATTTGGATTCCAACTGATTGGTTTGGAATGTCCAATTAATTTTTTAAAAATACGGTTGTAACATTAGTCAATGTCTCATCGCTTGGAACGATTGCCTTGTTCATGAATTCATTAAACAGGACATGGTAGCTAGGCTAAAACTTGTTTCAGGTCTTTAATGTGACGTGAAACAAAAAAAGCTATACATTTTTCAAGTTTTCTTTTCATTAAAGGTTATTCTTTAGCTGCATATAATAAAATATAACGTTTTGTTTTCAGGTATTAGAATAAACAGCCAGTTCGTGAAATAATAGAATGTGAGAGTGCATATATCACACAATAGTCTAAACAAGTTTGATCTACCTTATCTAGGAGTCATTCAATTTGCAAGTCATCACATCACAGGATGGTAGGGATCGTGGTTGTGGCTGGTGGATTCATGAAAGTTTGAAGTGTTGATGGTAATATATTACTACTTAAAAATAAAACCTATGTGCTAGCGCTTAGATGTAGCAAAATGATTTATTAAATGTTCATTTAAGTACTTCATTTCTGTTATCATTATTTTGTCCATTGATACCATACATATACCAGATATTCTCTTATTCGACTTGATATTGAACTTGAAGGATTTTTCTTCAAAAGTTAAAAACACGTTTCAACTTCTGCCACTTTTTGTTAACATTTTCCTTAGCTTGAAAGTCTGAAAATATTGATGGTAAATTATTGTCGTTCAGCATCTCTAACATGACAATGAGTTTTTCTGAGTTACACATATCTGCCTGTCCATGTAAACTATTTGGAAAATCTTTGCTATACACATCAAAATTATTCGTTATGAATAACCCAATAGTTTCCAAATGATTAGTACAGCTAAACATCTCTCAACACTGCAACAACTTTACATTGCAAACCTTCTTTGCAGTAAATGAGATGTCTATATTAAATTGACTTCTTTTCTGCTCTGGAGGCCACGTCATAGAATCACATTCATCTCTTAACTTTGAAACTGCAGAAATAAAATCTTTTAAACAGGCATTAACCTTAGCTGCATAAATATATCTATATTGAAACTGGGAGAAAATAATGTTAATATGAGGCATTACGTTAGAGAAAGATTTCAACCAAAACCTTAAGTTAGGATCAGTATCCTTTGAGTTCGATGCTTCCATTATACTACAAAATTCTATTAGTGTATTAATTTTATTTGCAGCAATGACTATTCTGCTCTTGAAAGCCAACGTGTTATAGATACTTTGGAATTCGGTGATCTGCAACATACTTCAATGCAGCTATTCTGTATAGAGAATTTAAAAAATGCTGGTATTCAAGACAAACTGTTAAAAAATACTCGAACATTCTGTGATGTTGCCTTTAGAAACATTAAGTTTAGCTGGTGTACATAACAGTGCATAAAATTAGCATTGCATACTCTGGTTTGGACACCTTTATTGAGTCCGAAAAGAACTGCTCCACGATCATAGGTTTGAGCAATAAGCTTGTTCGGACAATCATTAATTAAAATCTGTAGCTTTTCTGATAATACCCTTGATATATAACATTAAACAAGTCACCAAATCTCTCAAATGGTTTCTTTTGTTTTATCATGGATATCCTACTTTCTTTATTCTTCTTTGATCGTATCTTTACATATTTCTAACATAGATTCTAAAATTTTATTCTGTATTGATTTAGATATTCCTTTACAATATACTAGGGAAGTTCCGAAAGTAATGTCTCCTACCTTTTTATTCTGCCACAAGGGTCCGAGGGGATTGCTTATAGCATTGTTATGATGATTGAACCTTTACACTAATAACCTGAAATTTTTATTTCTTTCTTGCGGATATGAACGGTTTGACAGTATAAGAAAGCAGCCCCTTATGATGGACAGTGCGTCAGAAGCAGAGATGCGTCATTGAATTGCTTCATGCAGAAGTTGAACCAATCGACATTCACCAACCTTGGTAAATGATTACGGAGCCGATGTAGTTGATGTCAGCACAGTTAGAAGATGGGTTCGTCAAATCAAGAGTGGTGACAGAGATGTAAGCGACCAGTTCGTACCAATCCAACAACAACCGCTGACTGACATCCAGCCGGTGGTTTTTTGCTCCATCATGAGCATCCGTGGAACCCACCTGGCACACACTTTGCTGTACCCTATGGATGAAAACTTTGTTTTTAGTGCACTAACACCCACTTCTGATTTTGTACGTATTTCATTCACTGTTATCTGCCGATTAGCGTGAATGAACTGATCAAGGCGTGCTTCATTTTGCGTAGTGGCGACTGGGCTTAAGCGTCCGGAGCGCGGTTTGTCAATTACATCTTTGTCACCACTCTTAAATCGACGAACCCATCTTTTTAAATATGCTGAAATCAACTACATCGGCTCCGTAATCGTTCATCAAGGTTGGTGAATGTCGATTGGTTCAACTTCTTCTGCATGGAGCAATTCAATGACGCATCTCTGCTTCTCACACACTTCAATCATAAGGGGCTGCTTTCTTATACCGTCAAACCGTCAATATCTGCAACAGAGGAATGACAATTTCAGGTTATTAGTGCAAAGGTTCGACCATAATAACAATGTTACCATCAATCCCGTCGGACCCTTTGGGGCGGAATAAAAAATTTGGAGGGATTTTTTTATTATATCGTTTAATTGCATATTATTGTAGGTGAGGTTGATGAAGTCATATTCATAGTACCAGTAGGAGGAGAATGATAGCTCTGCAACCTGACAGCTCTGCAGCTCGTATAAAGGAGCCGCCAATGGACATAAACATGGGTATCCCAAAAAACAGCCATTTTTCTTGTTTCTATTTGATAGAGTTTTCATTTTTTTGTAAATAATTTATAGAATTTGCTTTCAAAATAATGATGCAGTGAAGCCACGCCCATTTTTACTTTCTCAAAAATCTTAACCGAAGTCGTACCTGCTAAGCAACGCCCCCCCCCACCTCCCAAAGGGATGGATGGAATAGAAGGGGCAATGTCACCCTTACACCTGAAACATGAAGTAACGACCCAGCCTCTCAACTCCAGCACCCGCAGAGAAAGTGGTGCTCTCTCTCGGTTCACACAGCTATTAAATTTCCCACTAATTTCTCCCGCCTACTCAGACCCAGAAAACGGCGAAAGATGGTGTTAAACATTACAAAAGCTACGCGAACTCGGACTAGTGCTTAATATGTTTCCCTTACACCTCAACAACTTTTCTCCGGAGTTACCCTTTAGGTTTTTCGCCAATCAGAAAGAGTTAAACTTCCATTTAAGGGGAGCCCTTCAAACGGGATTGTAATGTCGTCGAACAGAAAATTAGAAGGACATGATGTACGGGATCTGCTGCAAAAATGCCCGATTTAGCACCTCTAGCCACTAGGTGGCGCCACCTGGTGGTCGACCTATATCATATTTAAACTCAGTGACCTCAATTACCTTTGTTAGTATTGGTCTTAGCTGGCTACATTGAGCCAGCGCCAACTGGTTGTCAACTTATATAATATTTTAACTCAGTGACCTCAATTACCTTTGGCAGCATCGGTTTTAACTGGCTACATTGAGCCAGCGACTCGTTGCGGAACACAACACGAGATTTGTATGACCCAGAAGAGACCCCCTTGCTTCGCCGCAGGTAAAAATACATTTGTCAACAAGAAATAAATTGGGGAATGAAATGCTTCTGAAATTGCCATTATCGCTACGCATTCGTACTTCGAGTAGGATCCTTCCGTGGTACTTACGTGAGTTGTTCTTTAAGTCTTCTCTAGATAAGGTCATCCATTTACCTGCTGGAGATAAGAAAGAGGCTTTTACTTAGAATTCAAAACTGATTTATGTCACCTGAATCAACCCATTACCCAAACTTCATTATTTCTCTTAAATACGCAATCCCCCCTCCCTCAGGATTCTTATCTCCCTTACCAATTAACACCACTTATGAAATAATCCAATTAATGAGGGCATTCGAATTCGATTGCTCACTCTAAGGAGATATATTTAAACGTTCAACGGTATATTTACAACAAAATAAAACGTGCAATAATAAAACATTAAAATTAATTAAGAAAAGGAATAAACAGAAAGTTTCTGACTTCCTCCAATAAAACTGCGCTTCTTGTGAGGTGGAGAATATATGAGTTGTGACAGATAGCCTCTGATTAATAATCATCTATTAAACAGGTTTGAAGGCGGAGTGTAGAATACATGTGTCATGGAGGTTACTTTGAGTTCACCATAACAAATTAACGATTACTTGAAACAAAACTACTGTTGAAAGACCTCTCCAAAGGAATTAGGGAAGTGAAGGATATGGTTGTAGTTTTGTACCCAAAACGTGGGGACCTAACCTTTTTTATTTCTTTTCTATTTGTCAGCAATTTCCATAGTTTCAGAGCTTATTGTCTGCGATGAGAATTAATTGCAGAGGTTAAATATTTCTGCAAAGCAAAATGATCAGACTTTGTCTTGATACTCTCTTGCAGGTACGTTGTTAGAGTAAAGGCTGCTAAGAAAATATATATATATATATATATATATATATATATATATATGATGCATTGTTATTTTGAAGGACATCACTTTGAATACCTATAATCTTCGTATAACTAAATTTTAAATTTTAAAAATTGCTTTTTCACATTAATAATAGTGACGAAGGAAATGAAAAGGTAGGCTGTAATAGTTGCCATAAAAGCTCAGCAAAATAATATAGAGATTGCTCGCTTTATGAAAGTTGCCCGATCCTTCGTTGCAAAAGTTAGAAAAGCCCTGGAAGCTCCTAAAAGGGGTTCAACCTTAGCTGGAAAACGTAAGAGACAAGCAAAGTATTCTAATACTACCAGAGCACAAGGATTTTTGCAAAAAGACTATGAAAATTACCCCCAAAACCCTTTAAAATTGGTCATCAGAAACCTTGAAAATGAATTCAAGGTTTTTGAATGCATCATCAGGATAATTGTGTATGCAGAAAGGTATGTGATACAGATATCTCAGTTCAAATCAGGTAAGACAAAAGAGAATAATTTGATCCGTGCAAAGCGCTTGGAGAAAGTTTGGGAGAAAGTTGTGAAGACCTGAATAGAGAAAGTACCCAACGAAAGAGCTTACATCTTCTAACTAGACTCGGCACTATCTTATAAGGCTAGAACAATCCAAGCTTGGATGCGTGCCAAATTCACGATTATGTTCTCCCAGACACATAGCCTCCCAGCTCACACGATCTCAATCCACTAGACTATTACGTATTGGTCGTCGTCGAGAGAAAAGGTCACTCAACACCATCATAACACCATTCAATCTCTCATATCCACTATAACAAAGGCTCTGTCCATAATTGATATAGATCATTTGATTCAGGAATGTTAAATCTTCAAACCTCCAATTTAAGCAAATGATGGATTCATTGAATAGGCGTGTTAATAGGTTCCTAAAATGTATTTTTACTGATTTTCATTTAAATACAGCTCTTCTCTTATCTGTTATTCGTCTCTGTTTACATTCCTACGAATGACGGCAAAATACTCACGGCCCTTTATATATATATATATATATACAGGTTTGTTTCTCTTCGCTGAGGAAACGATAGCTGGTAGGTTTGGAATCTGACTGCTTCTTTATCGGGCAGCGTTTCTTTGTATAGGCGTGTTTGAGCTATCGGAAATTCGTGTTGCCAGGTGAATTCCAATCTCACTGGGAGGAAAAGCTACCGGAATCACAAAAGCATCTAATTTTATGGAAGGAATTTAGATCTGAATAATAAAAGTGGTGTATCTAATTGGGTAATGAAATGGCGATAATACTTACTATTTGCGAAGAAATAGATTTTGAAAAACGATTCATAGAGATTAAATAGCTACGAATTCAATCTCAGATATTTGAAACTACAGTTCACGAATACAAAATGATAGCAGATCCATCACCAAACGAAGGGCAATTTTTGGTTGCTGACCTCTGGACTATTTAAATCTACCATTATAAATAAATGAAATACCATGAATACTACGGATTAATAATTGATTGCACGGTTATGTATTGACAATAATAAGCAATTTATTAGCAATAAATCGCAATGACTATGCATTTAATATCGTGCAAGGAATCTTGCCGTTGGTGATGGAGTCGGTGGAACATACGGGACGTCGTAGAAGCGGGACTAGAAAATAAAAACTTACATAAGTTAATGAAAGTAGAGAACATCTAATTAAGATTATCAAGTTGGGATTTAGTTGTGGGGAAAGGGGTCAAGAGAAAGCAGACGTAGAAGGTCAACGAGTCGTAACTTTGACCTATATATTTTTATGAAATATTTGAAAAAGACCCATTACGGTTGAAAGACATCTCTGATAAATAAAGAAACCAATTTACGGATCTATTGCATTATTTAGGAACCACGAACAGAATAACAGATTCTAGCCAGGCGCCTTGAAAACGTAAACACAAACTTCAATAATACTTCCTTGGCTGTTTATTTTAATAAATGATGTATTTAATAGGTCCTAATATTTGCCAAAACATGTAACATCAGCCAAATATAATAGATAAGCAGAGGAAACTCTGTGAAAATTACAGCAACACCAAACTGATACAGGAAGCTCAGTAACGTGCTAAGAGTCTCTGAGCAGTGAAGCACTTATTTTTTGCCGCTTGCTTTCCACCAGGGTGCGAGACCGGAGGGATATGATACTGGCCCACTCGGTAATTAATGCCTTCAGTTCCTTAATGGAGGCTGGTTGACGACGTCTTACGGCTTCTCAGGTCTTGCCAGAGGTTTACCAGGGGATTTATATCCAGAGACTGGTGCGGCCAGTCCATCACCGCAATATTGTTGTCCCGGAACCCCTGTATAGTGCACTCATACTTGAGACATGGGACATTGTCCCGCTGGAAAATCACATTACGGGCATTTCTGGACAGGTCTCGGACTGAGGGAAGCATGCAATATCTCAGGACTTCTTAGTACTTCTCTGAATTCATGGTGCAATCTCAAACGGTGAGACGACTACCCTTAATCTTGAGAGGCATCCCAATACCATTACGGAGAAACCAACATGCTTTACTGTCCACACTTTGAACTCTCGATTCCAACGCTCTCTTGGCCTACTGCAGATTCTTAAGTTGTATAGTGTCGATAACAAGTGTAACGTGAAGTCGTCGAAAAATAAGGGACAGCCCCACTGACGCATGGTCTAGTTGCAGTGAATAGGTGCCCAGACCACTCGATATTGGTTCTGGTGATGTTTAGCAGATGCTTATGGCGGCCTTTAGATGAATTCAGACCTTGTGTTATATGTTTCTTCATCAGTGTGGCCTTTCCCTCTTTATTCATGTTACAGCCTGATTGATGTTTTCATGAAGGCTCATGAGATGCAAAGACCTGTCCTCAGGTTACTTACTGAACCTCCGTCGTACAAAATGAGGATGGTTTCGGATATCCTCAGTATGTCGGGTCCTCTTCAACTCCTCTGCAACATAGCAATGTTATTTGGCAAACTTACGGACGATTTGTCAATAGCTGAGATCCTCCTCGCACATTGGACGTGTCATATTTCTTTCTTCCACAGTATAGTTACGTCTTTTCTAAATTATCATACCATTATTACTTCCTGGCGCCCTTGAATATCGTATTAATTAACAATTATGATGTTATATGAGTACAATTCCACTGATACATTTTCTACTGATACTAAGATTTTCTACATTTCAATAGCATCGCATTAAATTCTACACCAACCCTTGGGATTAAAAAATCATATATATAAATATATGCAGGAAAGAAACCAGAGTGTAGGATTAATTTCTTCGTGAAATCAGGTTACATGTACGTTACTGTACTCCTTTGGATATATATATATATATACACTAAACCCTCAATATAACGAACTATATGGGGCGTGGGGTCGTCCGTTAAAGCCGAAAGTTCGTTAAACCCGATGGGCGTTAAAAGCAATGGCATTAACGAACCAAGTTCATTATGGATATGTAATACGTATGTAATTACTAATAAAGTTAAGTGGACTACACAAAATAGTATTGATACAAAGCTTGCACTATAGGAGATATGTGACACATCAACACCCACTCAGGCTGGTCGTAACACCTGCCTGTTAAACCCGATGGAGTTCAGGCAGGAAATTTGGTTCTTTATATCCGAATTCGTTATATTGAGGATATCGAGGATTTACTGTACATATATATATATATATATATATATATATATATATATATATATATATATATATATATATATATATATATATATATATATATATATATATATATATATATATATATATATATATATATATATATATATATATATATATATATATATATATATATATATATATATATATATATATATATATATATATATATATATATATATATATATATATATATATATATATATATATATATATATGCTGAAAGATCACGAAGGATGTTAAATTTTTTTATTACTTTGTTTGGTAATTCTATCACTAGACTTCCTAGTCGCAAGGGTATCGGGTGTTATTGGACCCAGGTCCCTTCTGCCCTTCTCCAGGGTAGGAGGATTTGAATCAAATTTCGACCAATTTTTCATTCTGCAGAAGAATGATTATGGGATGTCTCGATTGGGGGGGATGATGATTCGTTATGGAGGACAAATGGATTTGGCTTTTCCCAATGAGACCAAACGAGGCCAGTTGTCGAAAAACGCATTTAATCAAAGCATAAAATTTGTGTAAGTTTGATAACACTGAAGGGAAATCTAGGCAACTGTTTTAAACAAGATAGACAAGATGTATGTAACTTTAGGTTGTCAAGAAATTGATCTTTTCTCTACGTGACATAAAATAATGCTTCTTAGAGTTGTTCAAATTGTTCCACCAGGCTAAGGATTACTCTTGTAACGCCAAAGCCTTTTTTTAAGCTATACTAAGATCTTTTAAGGTAGCAATTTATTAGCCTTTTTAAAGCAATTAATGTTTAGGCCCTTTTAAAGATACAAAAATGGCGTTAAGTTGTCACACAAAGTGTCTATAAGGCAACATTTACACTTTTGAATATTGATTCATCTCTAACCTACGTTTAAATGAAGCTCTTGAACCAAAACGTCCTTCTCTAATCAATCGAAATGGTCTCCTCCTCTTTCATAACAATACACGCCAACACGTTTGACCCAAGATGTAGTTATTGCATGAAGTTGGAAAGTTTTGCCTCATACTTCACATTCACCTCACCTTGTTGCCCCATCAGATTACAATTGATTTAAAACACTACATCATCAGCTAAATGTCTGAGTTTATTACTCTGATCTAAGGGAGGTAGCAAAGGATAGCAAAGATTAGATTCCATTAAAACCAAATGAAGTCTTCAAGGAAGGATTTTAATGCTTAGGTAAAAGATGGAAGACCATCTTTATCTCTAAGACACTCGATCTGTTCCTGCGGCCACAATATTGTTCGTTCATTATTAACGGTTATTCAATCGTGCACATAAGCTGCTAGGTGCGCGCGGTGAGCGTTTACTTATTGTAAGTATATTATATGAGCTTATATGATAGGGAGAGTACGCAAATAATAATAATAATCAGCATATAAAGATATTTTTCTGCCACAATATAATAATTTCAAACAAAATGCATCTGTACTTATTTGCGACAGAGCTTTTTTTCGCGGGCAACGCCGGGTAACTATACTAGTTATCAATAATGATGACAACTATGCTGAATAAAAGTTATGTTTTGAAAATTAAAAAGGATCCTACTTTCTTTTTTTACATTAATATATTATAAACTTAATAAATATTTATTTTAATTCTTCTTTTCGCTTCTCCAACAAACGCTAGAGAATGTGTATGAGAGAGCGATTGAAAGGGATAGAAATTTGTACTTTTTTATGATCAACTTTCCTTCGAAATATTTTGTTTTGATTGGAGAAAGTAGGATTCGATTTGTAAAACATTACCCCGAAACAAGGCCACCTTTGCCCCAAATAATCTGGAAAGTCGTTCCTAAAGAAACTGGTGGAGTTGGGAAAGAAAAAAAATCCTGGATTGTTTAGCGCTTGAAATCCTGCAATAGGGGCCAGCTAGTTCCTTGTTTGTCCTCCTCTGCGGCATCCATTTTGTCTAGAAGAAGTTCATCTCGACCCAATATGGATCGAGTGATATAGGAATTTCCTTTAGAAAAACCTCCAAAAGAGAGCGGGGGTAAACCTGTTTGATTATGGCAACGAGAAACTTGAAAACACCCCAACTTCTCCTTCTGATATTCTAAATCTGTTCTTTTTCTAAATTGGAATGTCCCGTATGACAAGATTCATCTATCTCTGGCCCGTATGGATGAAGTATTATATTTCCTTTGGCACAAAACGAAACCTCCGTGTTCGAAACCTTCCGAGTAAATATACTGTCTTCTCTTCTCAAAATAAATAAATAACGGATGATTAATAAGCAGAATATATATGTGCGTTCCCAAAACTCCTAACCTGTGAGAATTGCGCAGGCGAAGATCGGTAACATTTGTCATCAGTAATATTGGTAAGCTATCAGCTTGAAATGACAGCCAGAACTGCTCCCGTATTGATTGATAACTCAGGGCAAGGCTGTAATTCATAATATTTCGAACTGCTGACATGTGTATATTGTTTAAAAAGTTTTCCCATTGTATAGGTCATACATTCATACAACATTCACCCAAAGATAACTACATTGTGTACATAGAACGATTCAGACTTATACATGGTCTGAAAATAATTTTCTGCTGCCAAGGCGCCTGTATGTGCTTAGATATAAGAGGAAGAGGTTCCGTTACAGGTACATATGTAATTAAGAGTAGATGATACAGTTTGTTTTCTACTTAACTCATGTGCGAGCAGTCGGGGGCGAATGGGGTAGTGTAGGGGATAATTTAGGAAGAGGGGAATTGCCATGGAAACAGCCGACGTCACTTCATTTTCATACAAATAAAGAAGGCGGAAGAAGAGGCGAAGCAGCGGTGGTGTTAGCTGGCTAATGTTAGGCTCAGTTTAACTAGGTTTCAATTTATATCTCTGGTTTCTAGTGCTCATATATATGTACGCAGATATAGGTACGTGTGTATGTCTATGAATACAAGTATAGTATTAGGCTCTAGCGTAATTACAGCAACCATTGCCAGATAAGGCTATTGAAATATTTTTAAAATATCTATGAAAACAAACATGTATATCTGAACACTATCATGATCTGCAATGCAGACGACATAACCATTACATGTACACACCAAAAGGCAGACACAGCCACCTAATTTCATCAACCCTACCAAAACAAGTTTCATACATGGTTCACCACGAATAGAATTAAGCCCCAGCCAAATCTACAGCTACCCTTCTCACTCATTGGACAGCGCAACATAACTACATACATGATATCACCATAAGCAACACCTTAATCTAGCACCTACATACACATCCAAATTACTTGGAGTAACATACAATACAGAAATTCATTCAAACAACACACAAAGATAAAAATACAAATGCCCACCAAGACTAGACGCTCTCAGATCTCTTGCCAGTACAATATTCGGACACAAAGAAACCACAACCACATCATACAAACAATAGATACCCTCAATGGTTGACTATGCAAGCCCTACTTGGGCCTCTAATATCTCTGAGACACACTAAAAAACAATACAAATATTACAACCAAGTCCCTGAAAACCATCACAAGCTGTAGAGCTACTACACCCACAGACCACCTACACCACGAAACAAAAGTCCTCAAAGTCGAAGACCACCAGGACACAAGAGGCACCTAAATAATTGCAGCAGTCCATCCAAACTCACAACACTGCATATCAGAACACCGACACACTCCAAGGAACATCAAATCAGCACCTAGTACACGATATCATGCACAAGTAATTTTATTACTCCAACTCTACCCACCGCAAACCAGCCTCTAAAAACATATCCACAAACAAAGCACTCACCGCTCAATCCAATCATTCAAAAACAACACAGCTACAAAGCTCATACCAAGAAAATGCACCCTTTCAAATCCCCCCTCCCCGGTGAAGACAGAGTCCACCAGCTAGGCTGCTGCAGAGTGGACGCTACCGGGACCTCCCAAGCTATCAGTAGAGGCTGGATGATTCCATCGTAGATGCTTGTCCTGGCTGCGACACAGAACCCCACACTATTAAACACATAATGGAAAACTGCAATGCCAATAGCAACATATGCCATCAACCTACTCATACCAGGCCACAACCTTTCTAGCGGGTTGGGAATGTTCGGCCAGGCAGCCTAAGGAACGACAACAATGAAGAATTTAACTTCATATCTCACTCTGTTTCTTTATCTTATTCTTTCTTTCTTTCTATGGCATTCTCTTTGATGAAAATAATAAAGAATACGGATTAAGAAAGATGACCGCGATTATCCCCGGTAAAACATGGGTAATAATGCGTTTTCCGCTCCCTTTCTCTCTTTCCGCAAAGTATATTCATTTCATCCCTAGCAGGCGAAGCACTGCGGAAGAAAGGAGCCATTCCATCATCCCTTTTCCTATGACTCGCCGTCTGTCGTTGAGGTAGAAGAAAAACATGCATATGCCAAGGATACAAATGTATGTAGATAAGAGTGTACGGCATCTGTAGTAATAGTAGGAAAGAAAAAAACAAAAAATAAGTGTAGATCAGCCTCTCAGTAGTAACAGTAGAGTTGGCATCTTCCTCTGGCCGAGGTAATTAATTGATGCTTGAGTTAATCTCAACTTGTGCCTATCGAGTTTGGCTCGATAGGATCCTAGGGAGTAAATAGTCTTTGTTGTTTCGTTTCTTTTTCTCTACTTTATTTTCTCTAAATCTTTCTCTCCCTCTAATTATCTTCTTTCTTCACTCTTTCTCTCTTCATCTCTCTCGTTGTCGCTCTTTTCTTTTCTTGTCTCATTCTCTCTTTCTTTATATCTTTCATGCTTTCTCTCTTCTATCTTCTATTTATCTCTTTTTCTTTCTCTTTCATCTTTGTCCATTTTCTCTCTTTCTTTCTCTCTGTCTTTTCCCCTTTTCTCTTGATCTCTCTCTCTTTCTCCCTTTTCTATTTATCTCTCTATGTCTTTTCCGCTTTTCTATTTATCTCTCTCTCTCTTTCTCCCTTTTCTATTTATCTCTTTCTGTCCCCCTTTTCTCTTTATCTCCCTCTCTCTCTTTCTCTCTAAATTTTACGCTTTCTAGCTTTCTCGCTCTCTCTCTCTCTTTCTCCCTCTCTCTTTCTCATCTTCTCTTTGTCTTTTTTCTCTATTTCTCAATTATCGCTTTCTTTCTCCCTTTCTCTATCTCCCTTTATCTATTACTATATTTCTCCATTTCTCTCTGTCCCCCTTTATATTTTCTCTCTTTCTCCTTTTATCTTTCTCTCTTTTTTCCTTTTCTCCATTTATCTATTTCTCTTTCTCTTTATCTCATTCCCTTCTTGTCCCTTTCTCTTTTTCTTTATCTCATTCTCTTTTTCTCTATCTCGTTCTGTCTTCTCTATCTCATTCTCTCTTTTTCATTCTCCCGCTCTGATTTTCACTCAATCTCCATTCAGAGCGTCCGCTTGAGCACGCCATTGCCTCTTCCATAAAAAAACCCTTTAAACTGGAGTCCATTTAGTATTGTTACTACTTTTAAGTCTGTCCATAATAATCATTGTTGCTCAAATTACTTAATTCTTTGCAGAATAGAAGCTAGATTTTCGGAGATTTCCTTAACATAACAGAGTGATCAACAGGAATTTATGGACGAATATTCACGTCGGGCAAAAGTTTAGATTTTGTGCTATAAAGTGACCTGTCGATGAAAGGTCTCCACTGGCTATGATCATATAGGAAATCCAGCTCTCCCAAAAGATGGAATGTCATTGGAAAACCGCAAATTGTTTGACATTGAAAATTTATTTTTCAAATCGTCATAAAGTGTTCGAAAAAGAATTTCCAAAACCATGACGCTAAAAGCTCACCTTCTGTTGGTTTGTCCAGCTTGAGTTACAAGGAAAGTAATCTATCTCTGGGGGCTCATATAATTCCTCGTGCGTATGTTCATCTGCAGAAACTTCTAAATCAGAAAGTAATATTTAGGCAGTTAGTTTTGATGTTGGTATTATGAATGAGTGAGGTACTAAGCGAATGGCAGAGCGATAGTAGAAGTTTTACTTGGAATTAAAAGAAATTTATGTAAAGAATTGTTTATTGCTTATATTCAATTGCAATCACTTTTCTAAAAAATTTTATATATATATACATATATATATATATATATATATATATATATATATATATATATATATATATATATATATATATATATATATATATATATTATTGAATTTAACTCCAATATCAAGTCCTTAATTTGAGTGTCCAGTGAACATAAATTCTCGTAAGTCAGTGATATATTATTCCATCTTGTGATTTAGGCCAAATCATTGAAACTCAAAATCTTAAATTCTTCACTTTTCTTAGGACAATTCGGATAATACATTTCTTCTATTTTTCTTCATTTTTATATTTTTATAGCAGAGATCCCTACGTTAATTTTCTTTTTTGAATACAAAAACAACTATTCCAAGAACAGGTTACATTATGTCCTTAAATATCAATATAAATTGTTGTCGTATTTATAAACACAGTTATTTCTATCTTCTCGTTTATATTATCTTATTTCTTGTTGCATTCTTTCATTTTCTCTCTTATATTTGGTATTACAAGGTTTAACTATTTGATTTTTCGACTGCTCTGAATGCTTGTAACTTGCCCGCTAGTGTTTAGCACAGTGCCTAGTTTTTCGGAATTTTCTAATTGAATTTCTTAATGAGATAGACTGTTTGTCCTGTTTAGAATTGTAAAAAACGGTGTTGGTGAAAATTCGGGATATATCGTTCGCAAAGTGGACCACTGCCTTTCGCTGGAGGAAAGTGGAAGGTGAAATCTTCGGTCCTTTTTGCTGATATAGAAGGGCCCGAGCACCACCTGGCATATCCACAAGTCACAAAGAAGGTCTTAAGGTAAGGTGAAAAGTCAACTATTGGAATTGGTCTCTCCCCTCTTTATCCAACCCTTTTCTTTTCTCCTTTACTTTTCTAAATATTTTACTCGGTGCATTCACACCACTTCACAACACATCACCTCGAGTCTTCTGTCCTCGTTCATTTGCAACTATCATACGATATTATGCAGGAAAAATGAGAGAGACCCTGCGTATAATACTCCGGATCCTCTCGGAGGGCCAAAAATCCGATAAGGGAAAGATATTTGAAAAGGTTTTGGGATCCCTGAACGTTGCACTTGTAAGTCTAATAGATATCAATAATAGTTACTCAGCTATTTGCGCGAAAGGCCGACTGCGAAGCCTTGGCCTCAAGCAAGGCTGTTGAATGTCTTAGAACAATCAATCTAAAACCCACTAGAACTCCCCAGATTCTATTACACAGAAGTATGATTAAAAGGTGCCTCGACTCCTGGGTCGGGAGACATTCGGTAGATTATATTCATACGGAAGTTGAATGTAACCACCCCTGAGCCAAGGTATCTGAGGTTATAAAATTTAAGAACTACACGCACTTATTCAAGATCATTTTCGAAGGTACGGCTATGGCTCAAAGGGCTAAGAAAAACGGCCTCCTACTCTTCAACGTAAGAGTCTGTACGGAACAGATGGAACGCAAAGAATTTGTCGCCGTACATATGTGCTTTTACTGCTACAGATAAGACAAACACACCCCGTCCAACTGACCGGATAAGACTCTTACCTTGTGCTTCATCTGCGCCAGGAGTGACCATTTTTGGCATGACTGCAAAAGCAGCTCACAAAAATTCCTCTATTGGGATGGGAATCACCGGACTATGTTCATGTCATGCCCAGTAAAAAACCCAACAGATTCTAAAACAAAGGCAAACATAAAGACAGAATAGAGAAAAGAGGGACAATACGACCTATGCAAAAGTAGCCAAAGCAACTATCGCAGAAACAAACAATCAAAGGACGTATCTCCACATTGAGAATGAGCAATCAACGAAAATAATGTGTTGCATTTATTATGCACACATTGTTACATAACACGTCTTGGTACCTTTGCCACAGAAATGAACCGCATGCTCGACAAAAACGGAATGCATGAGATGTGGTTCCCAGAGAACGCGCCTTCCGATGAAGTTATGCGAATCAGCATAGCTTCTCAGTGCAAAGATTCGTGCAAAAAGGTTCCTCCCCCTCAATAAAACACAGCTTGTGAACGAGTGGCGTGACTTACCAAGCAAACAAATAGTGCCCGCAGCACCCAGTAAAACTACCTTCGAATCCAATGAAACACAAAGACACACATACAACACGGAAGCAATGCGACCCAAAGAGGCCAGGTCCCGGCAATCGAGAAAATCTTCTAAAACCTTTCACCTAAGGTCAACCTCATCCTCTTCCTAAGGTAGAGAGAACCAGCTCAAATACCACAGGAGAGGAGTCAACCTGTAAATTTTTGCCCTCGAGTTAGCCCCCTTCCCAATAGAGATAAATTCCCGCGAAGTAGCTGAAGGTCTTAAGACCAGAAGGTACAAGTGTGAATGCTCGGCCGAGGTGCCCGAACGGGAATTTAAAGAGGCCCTCGCTCAACATATGGTCAGACTGACCCCGGACTGCTGCCACATGATCACCAACACTGAATACAGGGAAAGAAGAAACGGCAGGGAGTGCATCCCGCCCAGTATACCACACGGGGCTAAAGTAGAACGCAAATAGGCGTCTGCTTTAATCCTATACTCTAAAAAGAACCTACGTGCATAAAATGACAGACAGACTTACGATGATACATATAAATGTCAATGGGTGGTACGGAAAAGGTTCCATCTATGGCAATATTATGCGACAGTGCGACCCTGACATAATACTTATTTCTAAACACAGACTGTCCACGCAAAAAAATTTAAAATTTTTTTAATACGATGTCATTAACAAAAATCACAGTCAGGAACGCTTGCGAAAGAGACGTCAAAAAAGGACTAAAGTGCAGGACTCTGGAAGACTTAGATGATTCCTACCTTGCCATTGAAGTGGGTACTGCCCTAGGGTGACTGGTCGTTGCCACTGAGTGCCAATCCTTAAGACGCGGCTATGTACCCATGCACAACCTCTTGCAGATGTTCAGCCACCAGAGAAACGTTTTCTTTGCCGGAGATTTAAACGCAAGATGTGCAGCGGCAGGTTATATATCCTACAAAAATGTAGGTAGAAACATCTAACTACTACTCGAGAGACAATACATTACAAGGATTGGACCCGAATTCCCAACGTACATATCTGGGAGAGCAGCCACAAAACCGGATATAGTCTTATTTATTATCACGTAGCTGTACAATTACTACATTGAACCGGGCCTAATCATCCCGAGCGACCACCAGGCTATCAAAATTACAATAGGAGTAATTCCCATTCAAACTAAAATCCCATAACGCAAAAGCTACAAGCAAGCGAACTGGGAAAATTATAGAAATTATCTCTTAAATTACATTCCCCCCCTTGTATGATGCAAACCTAGAAAAAATAGATGAGGAGCTGGATAAACTTACTGATTACCTAATAAATCCGATCAAAATAGCATTCCCGTATCAATTATAAAACCCTCCAAGCTCCCCCCTGGACCCCTCCCATGAGAGCCCTGGCCCGAGAATTTAGGGAACTGTCCAATGTAGTAGCGCTGATAGGCCCCAAGCACAATGCTTACAGAAGACAGACTAATTAAAGACGAACTCTAGGCACTAATTAAGGCCCAGCAAATACTACTATGGGACAGACTAATAGACAGACTCCACATAAAAAAGGCTCACACAGGTTCTGGCAGACGGTTAAACGACTTAAAGGAAAACCTCTACCTACCAAACTCACAATTAAACACAATGGCAAAATAATTACTGAGAGGGAAGAGATTGAAGTAAACTTTAGAATTTTCTGATCTTAAATCTTCAAAATTACCCCGGAAGAAAATGACAATTTAGACCTCGAATTCAAAGCTGACGTAATACAAAAGATTAAAGGAGGGCTATGGCAGTAAAATAATTGCAAAATCACCGCTCTGAACACGGGCTATTTCACCGACCAGTGGAAATTGGCCAAGATGATTTTCATCCCTAAAGCGGGGAAGCCCCCGGACTGCCCTGCCAGCTTTAGACCGATATCTCTCTTAGAATTTGCCAGCAAAGTCTTCGAGAAGATATTGGCTAACAGAGTCAACTCTTTTCACGATGAAGCCAACTAGCATAATGAGCAGCAACACGACTTCAGAAGGAAAAGAGAGACTGACACGGCACTAGCCGTCGTCACCCAAAAGCTTGAGAAAATGAAAGCAGACAAAATGCATGCCGCCCTGGTGCTCCACAATGTCAAAAAAGCTTTTGACAAGGTTTGGAAGAGAAGCCTACAATTTAAGATCCTTCAAGTAGGCTTCAACCCCATTTTTGAGAGGATTTTATGCGAATAAAAAAACAACAGAGCTACCCTTTCACCAGGGACATATTTATTCTGTCTCCCACATTATCTCTATTCTATAACCTCACTCAATTTCACTACTTTACTCTCTCACTATAAATACCTCTCTCTCTCTCTCTTTTATTTTCCCAAATTGTAAGTCCAAGTCCAACTATTTTATTTTTCTTATCACCACGAAGTAAATTTATTTTCATGCAAATAAAGTATCGTGGCAAACTAAGTTATTCCTCTAGTAATCACTGGCATCTCTCTGACATAGATGCCAGTTCTAGTTTTTGGCCGAAATTTTAATTGAAATTCGCATAGAAATATAAATTACAGTTTTTTCCAGAGGATTCACTGGAAACTAATTAATTAAATGAAGTTAAAGGTCAGTAACCATAGGTAGAGAAGTAGCTATATATTTTAAAAAAAGTAACTCCATACCATTATTTAATTTCTCGTAATTAAAAATCTGAAAGTAAAATTATAGAGCAAAATGCTACGAACCTCAAAAATAATCGTATAAAATAAATTTAAAAATAATGTATGAGGCAATATTTTCTGCCGAAGCCGACAAAGAAAGGAAAAATATTATAATAAAATATAAAATCCATTAAATTATTATAATTAGTTTAAGAATAAGTGCGTGGCGGTTTCAGAAATACAAAACACATAGCATAGCAGGAAGGAAAGATCCTTCATACTGTATTATTTTCGTTTATTGTTATTTTAATAACATAAAGGATGAAAAAAGTCACTAGGCTCTATCAAAAGAATTGATCTCATCCAGATAAAAGTTACTATTATTAACATTTACTTAGAAGAGAGACTAAAAACAACAAACACATCCCAGAAAAGCCTTTAAAAACATTAGACACAAAGTGTAAATCGAAAAAGAATCAATAAAGTCATAGAGGTTATCCTGACCAAGGCTTAATGCTAGCCGATATTTTTTAATCCCGACTCTTAGATTTATTCTTAAGTGTAAAGGAAATTCAGGAATAATTTAATATTAGCTATTATATCTACATAAAGAAATAAAGTATTCCGTTAAAGAATAATTTTATAAACTGCGGGGAAACTCAAATTCTTAAATTCCTTTTGTTCAATCTCGGGTAAATAAGGGACTAAGTTTTCGAACAGAGCGCCTAATTTGTACTACAAAAGTATGATATTGCACAAAGGCGAGATATGGATACACAGTCCCGATGATTCAAGGGGAAATGTGCAAATTCAAAATATACAAATGCAACACAAAGATAGAAATGAACAAACGGACGATGATAGACAGCTCAATGATTGAGAATTCCATCACCCCTTTACAGTTCGATATAGTCTGTTTTTATGTATCAAAATCAACTTAAATAAAATAATCGCCTACATTGCAAATAGTTGAAAATAATATCTTTCGTTAGATTTATGTCGATAAATTAGTACATATGTATATGTAGTATTACAGCTGTAATTTTGGTATGACTCATATGTTGGTATCACTTGCAGCGAGGTGACCTACTGGTTACGTTACCTGTGCCTATGACCACATGTAATCACTCACATCAAACAGATAAACAAACAAATAGTATATCTCGCAATTTTGTCAACCCATATCAAGGTCAAACCTGGATAATCAAATGTTGCATTTTGACAACGTAATACTTTTCTACTTTAAAAAGTGTGAAAATGTTGCACAAACATTCAAAACTATTTGCAATGTTTATAGTCAAGGCGCTATAGGCGAATCAAAGATTCGTAAATGGTTTAAAAAATTCAAACGCGGTATTTCAGCTTAGAAGGTGCAAATCGCTATAGAAACCGTCAGAGTTAGATGAAGATCTTTCGAAGGTAAACATTTAAGCCAACCTCAAAATTACAACTTCTATAGAGGTTCTACAGAGATGTTTGAAATTCCAAAAGGTTCTGTTTATGAACACTCAGTAAACCTTGATTACATTTCCCGCTATGATATATGGGGCCCTTATAATCCAAGGGACAAAATCGGCATGCAGACATTCCATCTGCGGCATGTTCTTAAAACGTAATGAAACAGGACTGCGGATGAGAAATAGAATGAGTACGATAACACGGTGCGGAAACACTCTTGTGGTTTGCGTGAGAATTCACCAAAACAGCTTTCAAAGCGGAATATTCCTGCCAAACATTTTGCTTTGTCTGGTGGGATATAAAAAAAAGGCAAATGCACATTTATTATGACTTATTTACATATAATCATACCGTAACTTCTGATGTGTACTGCCGCCAGCTTGATAAATTGAATAAAAGATTCTCCAGATGAGGCCGGAATTAGCCAACAGGAAAGGAGTTTTGTCTAGACGAACTTGAAGGAGGCCTCTAGCATATTTTATCACGTCATCGCGAGAAGGCTGCTTTCCATCACCAACACTACCTCTAATTCAGAGTATATGGGGATTATTAATACTATTTAATGGCCTTTTATTTACTTCCGTGTTGGTCTAGTTATAAAGAATAAGGAAAAATTAATATCAATATGCTGAAATTATTGCACAACATTTGCAGTATTTTTATATTTTATTGTACAATAATAAAAATTAACAAGGCGTGAACATCCTATCAATCTATTTATGCTGCATCTGTGACAATGAAGTAGGCAAATCTTGGAGCTTTCCTTTCTTCTCCAAACACCCGTTCACAAAAATGGAGTAATTTTTCTGCACAAAGATTTATAATTGCATTAGAAGAGGTCCATGCAATCATTTCTTTCTTTTTTTTTTAGTATTATCCTCTGAATCACCAACATCGTTGGAAAAAAGAGCACCATCATCTGTTAGTACAATTAATGTTACATCCATAGCTAAATTTCTTTGACTTGAATTTGAAATAAAAAAAGGTCTGCTGACCAAAAGTCGCGTGCTATCACTTATTCTGATTTATGACCTTACGACTTTTAAAGCTTTCAATAATTCCAGGACAAACCTTGGGGCGACGTGGAAAATTCTATCATTCAAAGGAGAATGAAAAACAATATAAGGGTTTCAAATTTCGTTAGAATTGGTGGAAAAGTTACAGTGTTATTCCCCAAACAATAAAAAGCAAAACGGGGACCGACCGACCGACCGACCGACCGACGGACTGACCAACATAGTGAGATATAGAGTCGCACGCGACTAAAAATGGATACCATACAATTTTGTTCATAATAATATAGTCATCTCACACTATTAGTTGTTATGCTATTTGGGTATAATAAAGAGCCTCTGGTAATGATTTCAATATAACTGTTGTTGTGTGGTAAAGTGTCGTTGATTGAAATACTAATTAAATTTATACATGATAATTATTTTACCTATTTTACAACAATATGACAACACTTAGCTGCTAAATAAGTCAAAACGAGAAGACTATCATTATCTATCTCAACATCATTATACATCGCATTTAGGTTTAATTAATATGTGTGATTCATAATTATCCTCCATTTGTACCCAGTTCGTTTCCTCAAAATTCTTTAAGTTCACATCATAGTTATGTAAAGGCAGATTTTTCTATGAAATAGAAATCATTCTTAGTTTTTCTCACATTCATATATCTGTCGCGCATATAAATTATAATGACGACCTGCAAATTGCCTGTACTGGCCAAAGCTTGCCTCAAGATATCTGTTTGAAATTTACCTGGAAGTACTTCTTCAACTCATTCATACAATAATTTGTTAGCTCTACCTTAGCATCTGTGAAATGTTTCAAAGAAGTGAATGTTGCGTTAGTTAATTTTCCCCACGATTCTTTCATATCATTCTATATTTCTAACCAGTGAGAGAAATTATTAAGGAATTTATAATTAGCAGCTTTCAACTCAATTTGTCAGTGGGTTAGCGTAACTGGTATTAATCCCTCTAAATGTAGATTTGGTACAGTAAATATAAATAAGTTTGATATATCTGCAACGTCTTAAAAATATAGCAAGGAATGTTGTTTTTTAAGTGTAAACAGGTCCTAAATAACAAAATCATTGAAGATTTGTAAAATTATACTTAGATTTTGTTCTAGGTTAGAGGGAGTTAGTTTCTTCGAGAGTCTAAAGTTTCTACAAAATGCTGAATGAAACTACAGATATTATACAGATGTTATTCATTCCCTCATAATCAAGTTGGGGGAAAATCCTGCATTTATTATATAGCATTTTTTCTGAACTAGCCAGTTATTCCAAATCCATTTCATTAAGTGTACAGAATGAAAGCAAAGAAAAGGAGATTAGACTTTTCTACCCGGTATGCAGCGATAAGTGATAATTTTGCTAGATAAGAAAAGAATGATATTGCATTGATATTGCTAGCCTAATTATCTGTTAAAAGACATAATATCATGAAACTTAGATGTTTTAAACCTATAATTACTTGTTTTATGAAGGTAAACAAAGTTTCAGCTTTTATACATTTGAAAAGGATAATGTGAACGACATATTTCAATATGGCTAAGCCTACTAGAGTTAATATCTACTATGTGATTGTATTGGATTATTCATAGTATGATTATATGATGTAAACTTGGATATGAGCATGACAAAAATTCATTATTATTCGTATAGGAGATGCTGAGTGGTCTTTGGATCTTAGTCGTAAGTAATAAAAAATCTAAACAAGTGTAGTTAACATCATCGCATGTATCTTTTACTTCTCCATAGGGTATTCACACGATCAACACTTACGATGACTAATCTGATGACGAAAAATCGTGTAACATATTTAATGGAGTGGTTTATTATTTACTTTGGTGTTGTTCGCGGGAGTAAACTCGTTTAATGGCACGCGCTGAGTTTAGTATTATTTCAATACCTTTAGGAAACAAAAACAGGTACACTTTTCCCTCTGTTGTATAGCTTCCTCTGCAGTTTGGCGCAATACAACAACTTACCATAGTGTATGTATGATTTTCAAAGCAGAATAACACTAAATAATGATAAAATTGCGCATATCATATAAATAAATCAAAGCATGAACTTCGAAAGCAATGGAACGCAAGCCATTAGTGCCTTTGGAGAATTAGGATTAGGAAATAGCCCTTCCTTGGTCTACGCCAAAACGTGTGACGTCATCTCTTTCAGGCCTTCTTTCTCGGTGGTTTTTGTTTTCATTTTTTTAGGTACTGCAAAATCCCCTCAACGAAAAATCATTTATTGATTTCCATGATGTCAAAAAACACCTAGATAGCTTCTTTTCCCCCAAGAAGGTCCAGTTATAGGCAGATAGAATGATAGACCTGCCTAATTCGATGTACTAGAGTGTACCTTTATAAATAAAAATTATTGTAATATGAATATATTTCTATTGAATTATTGGCAGATAGAATGGAAAGTACAGTAGCTTTAATTCTTTTTATTTCAGTTGTGGCAGAGGAAAGGTGGTGTGAAATTCAGAAGGCCCAGAAAGAATTAGGCTTCTTAACACTATCGATGAGAGTTCTTCAAGAAAATGTCGCTAACGGATCAAGAAGATAAAGAAGACATTAGATCAGTTCATAATGGAGCTTCTGACGTCAAGGCAGGAGTTCAATCCTAGCAACGGGAACACAAAACTTTCAGCAACGCCATTACTTGGCTTTCCATTGGAAGATACGCTGATACTCGCCCCCGCGGGGTATCTCCACACACATCATTATGTACAGACTGGCAGTCGCTAGCTGGGCACCTACCCACCCCCAAACTCCCCATCATTTACAGAGCCTATCACGACACCATTATCATTTCCATTCCCGCCTTCTCAGCGTAACATACCCCCTCCTCTGCTCCTGAACCCTACCGAGGGAAAATTAGTGCCACTAAGGACCTTAAACACGGGCAGAATTTGGCTCGGGGGTTCCTCCCACCGAGTCTTTGTTCGCTCTCATGGAAATTCTCGCCATGTGGGACCATTTTCACCACAGGGTGGGCTTCTAAATTGCCATCCCCAACGTGTCAGAGATCCCGACTGAGGACTCAATGAACCCTTTGCCCGTATTTAAGTCCTTGGAGCCAGCTTGCTCACCCTGTATTGCGAAAAGGTTGGGAAGGGAGATTAAAACTCCGATCATAGTCACGAACCTCGGGGCGACGAGGTGCTGGGTTTAGTCCCAGGGGACAATGCTGTCCCTCTAAGATTATTTTTCTTATTCACCTGCCTCATCCTATCTTTGGCGAACCCCTGAGACAGAAAAGAACCAGCCGCAGGTGGAGAGTCACTGGGAGGCAACTCCGTAGAAGGGAATTAAAAGGAAACCCCCGCGCCCGTAGCACCAGGAGAGGGGGCAAACTTTTCTCCGCTAAGAAAATCTTAGAGAAGCCAGTGATAAAGCACAGGGGTGGAAACCTCTATCACAGAGGTGTAGCTGCCCTAGACCTGCCTTTAGAAGTCGTAAAGGCGAAGCCACTTTACCAAGATGCGTATGCGTTAACACCTTCCTGACTCACTCCCAATACCACGGTTGGGCGGGTTTTTGCCGATAGGTATGAAGTCACTCATCACCCCTCCCCTTTTTTCAATCCATTGCTTCTGCCCGCCACTACCCTACTTTGACCACCAAGAGGGAATGGCGTAACGTGGCTTCTTTCGCGCCCCGGCCAATACCGCTAGAATAAGCAGTATATGCTTTAACTTCCAGCCTTTAGGAACGACAGAGCAAATCCTATGCATGACGGGGTAGGCTTGGCGACTGGCCTCGGAGAGCTCTGCGACACCACGTTCTAAATCAAGGAGGAAGGAAGGACAAAAACTGCTCCCAAAAACGGCATTGGGACAAAGAGCACATGGAAGATGAAAGAACGAGACAGTCGTAGTGGACAGGGTTCATAAGGCTTCCCAGTATTTGGACCAAGAGTGCTGGTCCATTCTGTGGTCGAGTCATTCCTTGCGGGTACTCGGGCCGGAATGACGTGGTATTTCTCTAGATACCAGCTGTAAATCGCCACAGGGCATCAAGCTGCCCCAGACTGGGAACGAGAGGTCATGTCTTCCATCCAGGTTTCAGTTGTAGCAGGGAGTGATACCCCTTTGGGATACCATCTACTCCCTCGCGAGGTTGAGGCTAGCACCCCCTTTTGGGCGTTGTTTTGTTAAAAGAGGGAACTGTAATTTTAAATTTCACTAAGGGGGCGGTGGGCATTTATCCATTTTTATTTCAAGTTTTCAAAAATTACTCAATATTAGTATTCCTTCAAACATTAGCCACGTGCTCATGCATTTGCCAGATCAAGTAACGCTACAAGTGTAATTATCAAAGCGATTCTACTCAGTAATAATTCTCTGCAGAGAAGAATTGGTGAAATGGACGACAATAAATAAAAATAAAAGATATTTTTACAATTGGACGAATCTACTCTCCATGCAATGGAACACTACTTTTAGGATAAGTTTGTTTTATTAATTATAAGAAAATCGTGCAAGAATTATTGTTTGCAACGGAACTTGAAACACACACTAAAGGTGAATCCATGTTTACTATAGTTGAGCAGTTTTTCAAAGAAAAAGAAATCGCTATAAAAAATATAAGTGTTTGTGCAACATTAACAGGGTAGTATAGAAGTTTTCATGGTAAGAACTTGAGTGATCTGCCTTATCAATCCCTTGGTCTTGTTAGCATATCACTAAATAAAATAAAACGCCTTTCCCTTAATTCCCGAATCTCTCGACAACTCTGTAACAACAATGATAAAGAATTTGATCGTCTCTTTTTATATAATGGACTGAGATGTTATCCAAACGAAACTGTTTGAAGCTATTTTATTCTCTTTTCAACACTTTCAAGCGATTTTTCCACGAGAATAAAAATAGTTATTTGAGTGACAAACTCTTAACTTGCAAATCTAACATTGACTAATCAACAGATGTATTGAATATGTTCAATGATCTGAATTTGCAAATGCAAGGGTGTGATGCAAATCTTACCAAAGCAAAATCTGTTATTTCCACATTCATGGACAACCTTTTACTCTTTTGTCATAATATTGGTCGTCGAATGGTATCTTGAACTCCAAATTTGTATCAAGTATAAAATGATTATGAGGCTGATAACTACATTTTAGATGATGACCTCTTGATTTATTGTGACTATTTGAACTCTTTACACGAAAAGTAAATATCAGGATCTCATTAATATGGAAATAAATACTTGTCTGGCTGATAAACCCCTATATCGATACTTGTAAAAGTGAAAGCGATTCTGCAATCTAAGAGGAGTTACTTTCTTTAAAAAACGACTACTTCGAATTAAAACTCCTCTTCAAACAATCATGCCAGAAATTTTGGCTACAAAAGGAAATTTCTGAAAAGTATCCAAAGCTGTTGGAATCAATCAAACTTTTTTTTCGTTGCTTTTCAAAATTCCTATATGGCTGAACGTAGTTTTAGTGCAGTTACTCTTCTTCTTAATAAACAAAGAACCTTCTGCAGGTTGCAAGACAAGAAAATATGAGATTACTGCTAAGCAGCATGGAACCTAGAGCCAGAGCTTAGGTCAGTAAGCACCAAAGTCAACCATCTCATTTCAAACATATCTGAGGTAAGCTACCCAATAAAATAATCTTTTTACCATTTTCATTATTAGTCCTTATGATAGAAATAAAAAATACATTTAAAATATTTTTTTACTTTTAATAATACCTAAGTGTTATCTTACCATGGTAGAAATATTTAGTATAGTGTTGGAAATTTAATTTGTTTCTCCGAAATGGGCGCTAGTCCGAAAAAGGTTAAGAAACACTGCTTTCCCAAACTCTTCGTCCAGTCATGTAAAAATATCGTAGAAAACATATGTATCATCTCAGCTCTTTTCTCTTGTTTGGTGTATCGATTTGATGTCCTAGATTTGCTCAAATAATGATAATGGCTTACAAATAGAAAAGGGATGTCACCCCTGGGGGATTGTTGACTTATCTGCGACTTCAAATAAAGAAAGGTTGGCACAAATAATAAGGATTGCGTCCAAAAGAACATATAGCAATTAAGTGTGGGAAGCTAAGGAGTAAATCACTGTGAAAAAAATTCTGCCAAATTTTTAATACATTTTAACCTCAAATTAAGTAGTGGGAAGGAAAGGGATGAGAGGTGATGAATGCAACGTATATAATTCGAAAATATGTCTGCTGCATGATTAAATCTTGCTTGTAACTACTTTTTAAACATCAATATTCAACTTGTTTAATATATTCTGAAGCCAAATTGTATAATGGGCTTGAGTTTGGAGTTAGAAGAGTGTTGACTGCAAAGCGGGTGGCTTATAATCTCCGTGTGAACTGAGTCTTCTTAGGCGATGGGCTAGCTAAATGAAGTAAGCCTCCATCTACTAATTTCAGTGATGCTGAGTGAGTCATTCGAGGCTCTCCAATGCTCCAACAAATTTCACTCTTTTCTTTTATACCTTTACTTTTCTAGATTTAGAGAAATTAATTAAAAAATTTAAAGATCAAGTCAAGTATTTTGGCTACGCTACTGAACAATGAAACGGCTAAATTTATTGATCTATCTGAGTTTTACAGGTTATATTTATTGTGCTGGGTTTACAAGGTGCTACATCAAACACCTATTTCTTGTATCTGCGTGACAGGAAAGCAGATAAGGAACACTTCAAACAACACGACTGGCCAGCAAGATGTAGACTAACACCATGCTCATAAAAGGTTTTATCACATCCTCTTGACAACCAGGAGAGGATTCTATTTCCACCACTACACATAAAACTTGGACTAATGAAGAATTTTGCAATAACCCACACAAAAAAGCAAAGTTTTCACTTCTTTTAAACATAAATTTCCACATTCCAGCGATGCCAACAAAAGTAGATATTTTTGATGGATCTCAAATCAGGAAGATGATGAAAGATATTAAATTCAACAAATGTATAGATAACAAAGAGAGGTATGTCTGGCCCTCACTTAAGTTTATTATCGCAAAAGTTGTGGCCAATCGACAAAGCCCGGATTTTGAACGTATTTAATGAGTTTCTGCAAACTTCCTCTCTCTTGGTTCACGGATGGCTGCAAAGATGGATTTTGTAAGCTCGCGTCTAATCTACTTCCAAAACGAATGCAGTCATTATAGGAAGGAAAGAGGAGAGCGTTTCCATCATGATGTTCGAATGATGGAAAAGTAGTATTAGGACCGCTGCGATGCGAGCATGTTTGCAGCTGGGAATATCAAGATAGATGTTCCAAATGTGTACATAAAAACGAAAACCTTAGAAAAGTAATTCTATATCACTAAGCCTAGGAATGATTGAAGAAAACTAATATTATTTTATTTATTAACTCAGTATGAATAAACTAATAATTAACTAAGAAAACCTAGACTTCATAAAATTAAATCAAACTCCTGCCCTGTGAACTATTAAAATAAAGACGAGGAGAGTATCTTCGATGAAGGGTGAACTTAATCTTGCACTATAAATTGCAACTCGGTTAATTTATCAAGAATGTGCCCTCCTCCACCTAGACCTTTTTGCCACAGCGTAGCATTAATCAAATCATAGACCCTCGCCCTTCATAATGGTCTTACTTGAGAAGGCAAAATTACTAGTCACTTTCCCTATCAATGGACCGAACTCCAGTAACCAGGTCGTTTCTGAACACATTCATTTCCAACACTGTATCGGTTTATATTTCTTACGACTGTGGTTGGCGTGTATGGTTGTCTTACTGCTTTATGTGGCTGTATCTGCCTGCACGTGTCTTACACTATTTCCCATTATTTATCTCTGCAAAATTACTTGTAAAACATCTTTCTCTATTCTTGTTAACGGAATCCATTTGGGCCCGTTTCATTCCGTAAGCCCATCAACTGTGTAAGACCTGTTTCTGACATGTTTACGTTGAATACAAAGCAATTTGCAGGAGCGAATGGAGGCGGATTGTTGCCTCGCGCACGACTCAGTTTAGTGTTTGGTTTTCTTAGGCCGCCTCTCAATTCTACGTTCCACTCTCGTCCGATGCGTTTGAACGATTAGGCGGCGATTCGGAATTTCTGTTTACACAAACAACAGGAGCCGTTCTCTTTGTTTCCTCCTTGTTTTGATTTTATTCTAGTGGTTATTTCCAGGCAAGAGAAGTATTGATGCTAAAAGAAATAACCCACAATAAAGTTTAGGAGAGGAAAACAAAGTTAAAAAAGGAAATAAAGATTCCATTTCCCTACCTTCTTATCCCCACAAGAGATTTCAAATCCCTACTTTTGAGTTTCCTTGTATTTTAGACGAACGTTTTCTTAGATATATGACATATATTAAGGTTGCCCAGATTTGGCACTGAAGTCTGCTATTCTTAACCAATTAATTATCGATCTCTTTTAAT
This sequence comes from Ceratothoa steindachneri, assembly GCA_963969495.1. Lineage (NCBI taxonomy): Eukaryota > Metazoa > Arthropoda > Malacostraca > Isopoda > Cymothoidae > Ceratothoa > Ceratothoa steindachneri. Next base: position 9,767,139 of record OZ018339.1, read on the forward strand.
TTTTATATTTTACCATTCGTCCACTAATCACTAAATTAAAATATCCTCTTTGTTTTCACAAGTTATATGTCTTATCCCAATAATTAAAAAGTTACGGATTAGCGAAGACAGATAGGAGTTATTTTGTTTTATTCCTATAGGAACTCCGTTGTTCCTTATTAAGAAGAAACGACAAAAGCGGTCGCTTGAAAATGGGGTTAAAAAAGAGTAGTGTAGTTTGGGTAAGTGAAGCGGTTAGGGTAATAGAAGCCCTCCCTGATAGCTGTCCTTGAAGGACAGGGAGGAGAATGAATTAGGATCATTAAAGTAGAGAATGGGGAGGATTGCGGATGGCGATAGATACAAAGAGTTCTAGCGGCCTGAAGACGTCCATTAAGTATTAAAGAAAAACAGCAGAAAGAAGAAGGAAAAAATGATTTAAACACGATGATTATCACGAAAACCTTAATAAATAAATAAATATATATATATATGAATGCAATGTCCCGCAGGAAAAAATGAAAAGGTGTTTCTAAGTACTTTTGAACTTTATTAAGTTCCTTATCAAGGATAGCTACAAGAAATAATATTATATTAGAGGTATACGAAAGAAAAGTATGAAAGAGCGCCTCAAAAACAAGAAATCACTAATGAAAAAAAACGGAAGGGGGAAGGTAAAGAAACTCATTAAGCATTACAAGAAGCAGGTAGTAAGGTCAAATTGAGAAGACGGAAAGGGTAACAGATTAAAAGAAATGGAGATAGCCTAACGAGGGAGATTATAAGACACGATGAGCAAAAGTAGGGAAAATACAATGTACATAACAGAGCAGTGACAATTAAAAAAAAATAATAAAAAATAAAAATAAAATTGAGGCCACATAACTAAAGATTGTATATAAAAAACTAAGAACAAAAGTCAGAACTAATTTCTTTGAGTATTAATCTTTTAATTATAGCATCTATTTTATATAAACCAGGGGAAAGGTTAAAATTATCACATTGGCTTATAAAAGCATATTCAATGATATTCCTTTTTATAGGGTCATTGGAGTGATAAATAAATTTGGCCGAGTTCCAGTTAATTAGATGGTCCTTATCTGACATGTGGACAAAGAAAGCACTGTTATCTTCCCCTCGTCGGACATTATATTTATGTTGATTTATGCGAGCATAATATTTACTTAGACAACAAGAACACAACTGAATAAACTCCCCCCCGTAAACTATTACAATTATTACGTACTAATAAATTCTTAATCGTCGTCTCATATTTAAAAGCAACAGAAATGTTAAAGTTATTCAAAAGACGGGAAAGATCACTAAAACAAAGAGAAAATGGTAACATAACATAACATAACATAACATAATTACACGGATGACAAAAGCCACAAGGGCCTATCAAAGGTCATCCGCCTCCGTCAAAACCCACCCACAAAAAGCACCATCACCAGGGGAAGACAAAATCAAAGTCCCCCACAATATAATATAACGGATGACAAAAGTCACAAGGGCTCATCATAGGTCATCCGAGTCAAGCGGCCTCTTTTTCAAGGCACCCAAACTCCCAGGAAAACTACATCCAGAGGATTGCATCCAGAAACAAGGGTATCACCAATCAAGGCTTGTCAAGAACTAAATAATGCAGCTATAGATATATACAAACAATATTAATATATACAAAACTTAGGAACCATCACAACCTACCCTTCCCATAAACTCATCCAACCTACTCTTAAATATATTTAGATTTGGACTACCTACAACCCTCTGCGGCAATTTGTTCCAGAAGTCTACCACTATATTGGTGAAAAAATATTTTCTTAAATCCAACCTACACCCTTGCTTTTTAATTTTCAAGTGGTGACCTCTAGTCCGATTTCCATCATCTAACTCAAAAAACTTGCTAACATCCAATTTATCTATCCCGGAAAAATTTTTAAAAAGCTCAATCATATCCCCTCTCACACACCTCCTTTCGAACGAGAACATATTTAATACCCTCAGTCTATCTTCATATTCAAGGTGCCTCAGGGAAGGAATAATCTTTGTTGCCCTCCGTTTCACTGACTAAAGAAGGTTAATATCATGTCTAAAATGTGGGGACCATGCCTGTATACAGTACTCTAGATGTGGCCTAACATAAGAGTTATAGAGTTTAAGAATAACCTCCTTACTTTTGTAACTGACATTTCTCTTAATAAAACCCAGCACTCTATTTGCCCTATTTTTTGCTTCAATACACTGCTTAGAAAACCTTAATGACTTATCTATTACTATTCCTAGATCTTTCTCATCCTCTACTGAGCTCAGCCAATGCAGATCCATTTCATAGTTAAATTCTCTATTATCTTTTCCCATGTTAATAACTTTGCACTTATCAAGGTTGAAAGTCATTTGCCACTTATGTGCCCAGGAAAACAATTTATTTAAGTCCCCCTGCACTTTAAAATTATCATCAATATCTTTAACTACAGCTGCTAATTTGATATCATCCGCAAAAATTGACACTTTATTATTAACTGCCTCCCCAAGATCGTCTATATAGATGACAAACAATAATGGACCGAGAACTGATCCCTGAGGAACCCCACTGATAACATCCCTCCACTCCGACTTTACACCATTTAGCACCACCCCCCGCTTCCCGTCTTTCAGCCACTCAGCCATCCAATTTGAAACACCCCCACACATCCCAATCATTTTTAATTTATGAACCAGTCTCCTGTGTGGTACTCCATCACATGCTTTACTAAAATCCAAGCAAATTACATCTACATTCCCTCCCTCATCCACTTGATCCGTTACAAACTCCAGAAAGTATAGCAAGTTAGTCAAACACGATCTACCTGATCCAAACCCATGCTGAGCATTAAAAGAGAGAGTAGGGACAGTTTGATAAAATGTCTTTTTAGCAGAAGAAAGACAGTTTTGAAGAAACGGGTAAGGGTAACAAAGCTTATGGCCAATTTCAAAAATATTGGAAAATTCCAAATCCATATATTCCGGGCTCACAACTCGTAATGCCGGTAGAAACATAGAAGAAAAAACAGAACGTTTAACTTTAGGACTGTGAGAAGAGTAAAAATGAATATAAGAATTTGAATTAGTAGGCTTACGAAGGATAAGAGTATTTAAAACCTGTGTGATTTCTATGAATAAGAAGATCAAGAAAGGAAAGGGTTTTATTATTTTCCATCTGGTGGGTAAATTTAATTGAAGACGACCATTAAGAATTTATTAGTACGTAATAATTGTAATAGGTTTTTATTGGGAGGGTGGATATTCAGTTGAGTGTTCTGGTTGCCTAAGTGAATATTATGGACAAACAGGTAAACAACTTTCTGTTCGCATAAATCAAAATAAATATAATGTCCAAAGAGGGGAAAATAACAATGCTTTCTTTGTCCACAAGTCAGATAAGGACTATCTAATTAATTGGAACTCGGCAAAATTTATTTATCGTTCCACTCACCCTATAAAAAGAAATATCATTGATTGTGCTTTTATAAGCCAATGTGATAATTATATAAAATAGATGATATAATTAAAAGACTAATACTTTAAGAAATTAGTTCTGACTTTTGTCTTTAGTTTTATATACAATCTTTAGTTATGTGGACCAATTTTTTTAAAAATTATGTCACTGCTCTGTTATGTACATTGTTTTTTCCCCACTCTTTTGCTCCTCGTTTCTTACAAACTCCCTCGTTAGGCTATCTCCCTTTCTTTTAATCGGTTACCCTCTCGTCTTCTCAGTTTGACCTTACTACCTGCTTCTTGTAATTCTTAATGAGTTTCTTTACCTTCCCCCTTTCGTTTTCCTTATTAGTGATTTCTTGTTTTTGAGGCGGCCTTTAATACTTTTCTTTCGTATACCTCTATTATAATATTATTTCTTGTAGTTATCCTTAATTAGGGACTTAATAAAGTTCGAAAGTACTCGGAAACACCATTTCATTTTTTCCTGCGGGACATTGCATATATATATATATATATATATATATATATATATATATATATGCATATAATCAAACACATCCTGGAGGATGGCCGGAGTGATCTATACGGCTTCTTAGGTATTGCTCTTTTCAACTATTCCACATTGTACGGGTTTTTCTCTTACATCCGTCCCATCGGGGAACCACAGAAATAAAAATCCAAGAGGTGTGAGGTCTAGAGACTTAGCTGGCCAGATTCCGATGAAGATTACGCGATCAGCGAAGAAGTATTTCAAAAAATGTAATGATACCGTGGCCATGTATGTATTTGCCCCTTCTGGTTGAGCTGATCTAAGATTAATTCCAGAATGTGAGTGAGGTAACCCTCTTCGTCTATGGAGGCCTCGAATTCAAATGGGCCAATGGTACACGCACGATTTTAAACATACCATATTTCGACTTTCTGATGTTGGAGATACATTTATTTAAGTTCATGAGGGTCTTCAGTGTTCCATGGACGAGTGTTATGGCTGGTCATTTATCCGGAAAGATGAAACAATGCCTCATCGGTTTTGAAGCTAATTGCAGTAATCACCGCGGGACTGGTGTTCATGTTCTTTCAATTCGTCGAATACGGGTTCCTTATATGGAAAGATCTTTAACTTTTTCCGCAGAATATCGTGTGATGTGCGCTGTACTCTTTTCTAAATGGACTTGCCTGGATAACCGTTTTAATGATTTCATTGCACTCTCAAGAACCCTTTCCTGGGTCTCAACAACTTGTCTTCTGAGGTATATATATATATATATATATATATATATATATATATATATATATATATATATATATATATATATATATATATATATATATATATATATATATATATATATATATATATAATGAAAAAGCTCACAAAATGGAAAGTGAGGTAAGCAAAAATATGAATATTAACCTACAGGAAAATGAAAAGATGAATCCAAGCACTTTCGAACTATATTTGCAAATATAGTTGCTTGAATTTATCATTTCATTTTCATGTGGGTTAATCTTTATATATATATATATATATATATATATATATATATATATATATATATATATATATATATATATATATATATATATATATATATATATATATATATATATATATATATATATATGAACTTCGGTTTGGAATATAGGGATTGTTTATAGATAAAAATAACTGGGTTGTCGAATGTACCCTCGGTTCGCGAGCAACCAACGTCTGCTTAATGAAACTTGCATGGCACGAGCCCCGCTGAAACAAAGGTTGATTGGCTCAGTTTCTCGTAGCTGTTGCTTACATCAATGTAGCAACGGAATGCGAGGCCAGCAAATTTCTCCAACTTGCAGCCTGCATACATAGTTACAAGCCCTGCGCGCTTTAACTACAAATTTCGCAGCAACTCATGGCCTAGTAGGCACAGATAGTCGAATAGCATCATGCTTCACAAATTACTCAGCACCAGCAGTAGCCTTAGGGCAGTCAACAGAAAATGATAAATCCATTTATACAACCAGCAACCACCTAAGTTAGCTCATATCTAGCCGAGATGCACCAAAAGTTTCATAAGAAAGCTTCATTAGCGACCTCTCATGGCATAGCGAAAGTGCCTTCAAAAGGAGCTTGGAACATCATATTCGCTACTTCAAACGTGATACTATTTTAACTCGTGAACAAAGACATTCAACACACTTATTACCTATCCAACGAAGCAATTAGAATGGCTTACTTTCGAGAAAAATCCTGACAACACGTGCGGTTAATCGACTCTTCTTCCAATTCATCGCAAAAGGCTTCCTTTTGCTCAACTATGCGTTTATCTATTTATTCAGTCAACTTACATAGGAGCTAGACGGGAGCGGCTCTCCATTCAGGGCAAACCTAACGATCAAACCGCGAGATCGCTCACAATTCTCAATGTTGGGTACAAACGGTCACTTATGTCACTTCAATTTCTGCAAACACTCCTATTTATAAATTTCACTTATCGCACTAACTTACACACAGAACTATGTATGACTAAATGCAGAGTAAACTCATTCCTCCAGATAATTCATTTTCAAAGTCTTCTCCACATTTTTTTTTTCAAACGCCATTCCTGGGTAACTCATTCCGTTCCTAGTCGCTGATTACTCTACGTGTTTACGTAGGTACATTCTCCGAGCACTCATTTGGGTCGCCTTAAGAAAATCTCAATAATCTCAGTGTCGGAAGAATATTTAATAAAAGTCGTGAAAATCGCATGGGACGACTGAGAGTGAACTATGGCGAAGGATTATGGAGATAAGAGTAGACAGACACGAAAAATCAGTGTTAAAGATGGTTAGGGCTTCATTAACCGTAGGATGCACAGTTCGAAGCATAAGATAATTAAATTTGACTTGTTGAAAACAATACCATTGAGAGGAAAACTAATCTAAATTTTAACAATTTTCGAAGGTCTTTTTAAAGTTAAAAGGAAAAAATTAATTAAAATTCACGTTAGAAGATTTATGAGAAACGATGGATGAAAGCTATGTGTGTTAGGCATTTGGAGTATGGACTTATTTTAAGCATATATATAAAGGGCGCTCCAATAACTTGGACCGATTTTAAATGTGAGTTAAGTTTAGGCGTCTAATGAATTTTTTATTTTTCTTTCACATTTACCAATTTCAGTCTTTGGCAATTTCAACCCTGGAAAGATTAACAATCAAATAACGTGTTAAAGTTATCGAAGCCTATTACGAAAATAGACGTTCAAAAAGAAACGCATTTCGGGCACTTCGCGATTTTTTTGGTCAACATAATCGACCAACCGAGAGTGCAATTGGGAAAATTGTTCGTAAATTCAAACAAACGGGATCAGTGGCAGATATGAAAACGCCATTGCGTGCTCGTTTACGCCGTTAAGCTGAAAACATTGCTGCAGTGCGCGAGAATGTGGCCGAAGATCCAGACACCTCTATTCGTCATCGCGCGCAGGAATTGAACCTCTCACAACAACGTTACATCGAATTTTGACAAAAGATTTGTCTCTACACGCTTACAAAATTCAATTGACACAAGAACTGAAGACTGCTGATCATTTGAAGCGCCGTACATTCGTCAATTGGGTGCACGAGCAAAGACAAGCCGATGATGATTTTTTGGCAAAACATCATCTTTAGTGATGAAGCCAATTTTCATCTTAGTGGATTCGTAAATAAGCAGAATTGTCGCATTTGGGCTGATAAAAATCCAAGGAAGATTGTTGACAAGCCACTGCCTCCATAAAAGGTCACTGTTTGGTGGGCATTTTTTTTGTTAGCGGAATCATTAGGCCGTATTTCTTCGAAAATGATGTGGAGAATTCTGTTACGGTGACAGGCGAGCGATACCGTGCCCTGATAACCAACTTTTATGGCCTGAATTGAATTCTATGGATGTCGAAGATTTGTGGTTTTAACAGGACGGCGCTACATGCCACACAGCCAATGCAACAATGGCTTTATTGAATGAGAAGTTCCCAGGTCGCATCCTCTCTCGAAACAGCGAGGTCAATTTGCCACCACGATCGTGTGACTTGACGCCTTTAGATTTCTTCCTTTGGAGTCATCTCAAAAGTAAGGTCTATGCTAACAAGCCAACAACAATTCAACAGCTGAAGGATGAGATAATAAGGCATATTGGTGAGATCGAGGAGCAACTATGCAGAGGAGAAGTCATCAAAAATTTTGACCATCGAGTGGAGGTGTGCCGCCAAAGCTTTGGCGGACATTTAGGCGATATTATTTTTCACACATAATTGCCATGACTCAAATAACATGATCCAATAGTGAAATCAATAAATTTTTACCAATAACCCTGTTTTATTTACTGCTAACTTTGATCCGTCTTAATGGAACACCCTTTATAAAAATTAAATTATTAGAGTTGGAATACTGGCTAATTCTATTTTTGTCATCATATAAGAATAAACTATTTCAAACATTTTGGGGCAATCAAATTTTTGCCATATTATTGAGGATTCTTAATTTTCCGCATAATTTATTGCGAAATGTTGGGATGAATTTGATTTTGAAAACCGTATACACCACGCTGCTGCAAGTGATATGAAAGCATTGCAATCCGTTTAATCCTACGTTTTTACCTCCGGCAAAGCGCCAGGTCTAGGCGTCTCTTTTTTCCCCAAAGGAGTAAAGTTCAATTGTACCCATTTAAAGCCATATATATGACCACGGGACATATGGTTATTCACCCTGGAGATTTCAAATCTACCATCGGATTTTGCGCTGGGTGACGCCATCTATTGGCAGAAGCCTTATTCAGCCATTCAAAGGCACTTGTAAGTGATTTAAACCATAGGAAACCATCAATACAATAACCATTTATCACCTTATCACAAAACGACGCAGGTTATTTGAGGGGACCTTTCCCCTTGTTTAACAGAATCTACGTTTTTCTGAAGTGTAAATTTGTCGGATCTTTTAGAAATCGTTTACAAACTTTCAAGTCTCCTGGAGGGGAGCCTGTAATTTGTCCTGCTTGTATCATTTGAGTATCTGAGAGAATATTTAAACTCCATTGAGAATTTTATGAACAACTAGGAGTAAAAGAATACCATTCGACAACGATGGATGATCAAAGTCTTTTCAAACTAGTTCTGATCAACATGGATGTTACATTTAGCAGCAACAACGCAAGAAATAATGCAATATTAATTTTTCAACTCTACAGTATAAGTTATTGCCAGTGATATGTGAGTTTAAAAACTGTATCACAACATTATCTTTGGTAAAATTTACGAGCAAATGTGATTCTATTGAAGCGAGGAATACTAATTCACCAAAGGACAGATAAAGTAATTTTGAACAGAAAAAATCAATTCCTTCTAACTTGAAAATAAATTCCAATTTCATTTCGTACAAAGAAGCAAATTGCTACTTTTTAGTCACGTACGAGTCTAGTCGCGAGCGACTCTACATCTCACTATATCGGTTGATCGGTCGCCGGTTTGCGTTTTCTTTTCTTTTTTGTAATAACATCATAACTATTCGGCCGATTCTAACAAAATTTGAAACCCTTATGTTGTTTTACATTCTCTTTCGAGTGCTTTAATTGTCAAAGTCTTCCCAAATTTAGCCCTGGAATTATTTTGTTTTGGCAATAACATCATAACTATTCGGCCGATACATCTTCTCGACTAGAACAGGCTATAATATGCTATACTCTGCTAGGCAAGCCTAGAATAAGCTATACTAGGCTAGGCTATATAATAGCCTAACTGGTAAGATATAATGCACAAGGGTAAGATATATTATGCTAGTTTATGCTATAAAATGCTATGCTAGGAGAGCTTATAGTATGTTAAGTTAGACAATACTAAGCTATGTTTGACTAAGGTATAATAAGATAGTATAAGCTATACTTGTCTAGGATAGTTAATGCTAGGCTAGGTTATACTATGCTAGGCTAGGCTAAGCTATGCTAAGCTATACTAGGCTAGACAAGGCTATATATGCTATGCTAGGGTAGGCAAAGTATAATAGGCTAGGGAGGGCTATGCTCTCTACTATACTAGGCTATATTAGGCTATGCTAGGTAATACTCTGTTAGGCTACGATAGGCTAGCTAACCAAGGCTATAATATGCTAAGCTATGCAAGGTTATTCTAGTCTAGTGTATGGTATATTATATTAGTCTAGGATATACTAGGCTAGGCTATAATATGATACGCTTGGATATATTATGTTAGGTGTGGCTATGTTAGTATACCAAGCTAACCTATAGTATGCTAAGCTAACCTATCTTATGTAAGGATATATTGGCTAGGCTACTCTAGGCGACGCTAGGCTAGGCTCTGGCATGCAATGCTAATCTATACCTGGTTAGGCTAAGCTAGGCTAGGCTATAGTAAGCTAGGCTAAACTAGGTCATGATACGCTAGGCAAGTCTATACTAGGCTAGGCTAAGCTAGGCTTTACTATAATATGCTAGGTTAGACTAGGGTCTACTAAGATTGGCTAGGCTATACAAGGATATGATAGGCTAGACTATACTAAGATGAGGTAGGATAAAACAGGCTATACTATGCTAGGTCATACTAGGCTAGCTAGATTATACTAAGCTAGGCTACGTTAGGCCCGGCACAGCTAGGCTATTCTACTTTAGGCTAGGTTCTAACGAAATTTGAACCCCTTATGTTGTTTTACATTCTCTTTCGAATGGTAGAATCGCCAATGTCCTCCCAAGGTTAGTCCAGGTATTATTGAAAGTTTTGAAGGTCGTAAGGTCATAAATTAGAATAAGTGAGAGCACGCGACTTTTTGGTCAGCGGACCTTGTTTCCCTCATGCTCTGTTTTGCTTGTTTTATTTTCTTTATTTTTTGTTAATTTTTAAACGAAGTTAAATATGAAAAAGTGTTAGTAGATTATTTGGAGAAATTTCATTCACAACTTGTTTACTGACCTAAGCTTTCGAGCCCCTAATTAAATTTGTTATCGCAGAGCTGCATCGTGATAAAGGTGTGAGAAATTATGGCCGGTGATATTTTGTATACTAAGAGTCTTTTGCCACTAAGGTGCAATTCTTCTAGAACGGTTTCTACCGTTCAAAATGTCATAAATAGTTCCGTCTTTGCCCCAATATATTTTCACTTTTTTCTCCTTATCACTTTCTTTCCGAACCTTTGTTTCAATGGTACTTATCAGGAAACTTAAATTTAAAGTAGTTAGGTATAGCTCAGGTATCAAATGGGCGTTACGTGTCTTTTCTTCCATCATTTAAGGAAATTATAACTAAATTTCGCTTCAGGTGTCATTTTCTTCCATCTTACTTTACAAACATTACAAGCTTAATCTTCTTCACCCTAAATAATGATCGCATTCGAAGGAGATAAGTGATACTATTTGCTCGAAAGAAAATAAAATAAACTGAGACAAAAAAATAACATCTTGGGTTAATTAAGCTTTGCTAAAAACGAAAATTACTTTTCATTTACATCTAATGAGTTCATAAAGGAGATAAATGTGTCGTCTTAAATTTACACGATAACTACCTTCATTTCTCTTCTCAGCCATTAAAAAAAACAAAACATTTTTCCATTGCAATAGAAAAATTAAACTTTGCAAAAATAAACCAAACATAATCTAACTAACCTAACCTCGACCTAATCTTGATTTTATGGAAAAGTAACCCCAAACTAAATGCTTTTGTTTTTATTCGGTAAAGCGAAATGACCAATGTACCAAAAGAGCGGTTATGCTAAAGGAAACAGCAGAGGGAAATTTGCAGTTAGTGCCTTGGGTTCATCGGGGGAATCTTGCAAAGCGCTTCAAATTTTGCATCATTAATGATGGCATTCACATTAAAGATGTTTTAAATTAATATTTCAATTAAATAAAAGGCAGTTATTTTTTTATTGAAAATATGCATTTTTTCCTATCTCCAGAATTTAGGGACAACCTGTATTTGAATCATTAAAAACATTCGCATTAAAACCCTTAAGGAAGAATTTAAAAAACAGTAACTTTCATATGATGTCATAACTACAAAAGACTGCAATTGTATATCTCGTCAAACCTCAAAAAATGGGAATGAAAAAAGGAAATTTGGAATTCCTAATGAAAATATTTTTAAGAGAATCTCTCGAAAGTACAAATTTGAACCTACTTGCAAAGTGCATGGCAAGAAATATAATACTCCATTCGTATTACTAATCCGGCCATTATATTGTTGAAATCAGCATATTTGTCCTTTTCAAAGGCATTTTTCCCCAAATTTTTATTGTTGCCCAATATTTTGGGACAATTTTTTGCCTTTAATGGATTCTTTCATAGATTTGTATCTAAAATACATTGCAATTTTATGAGATGAAATTTATATACCGAATAGGAAAACCTACGACGGCAATGTTGAATAGGTATGGAAAACCCGCCATACGATGCCAAAGTTAACAAGTTTGAAGCAAGTAAACGACTTATAATTATAACAAGTGGCAATGCTGACTGCAATAAAGTCTGCTGACTTCATATATACGTGCAGTGCAAATATTTAACCTAATCTTGAAATTAAGAAGTTTAGAAAATTAAATAATCATTATATGGGCATTACTTGATAGCTAAAGTCGTAGTGTTGCATAAATTTTTTATATGGCTTTATTAAAAAGGTTAATTTTTCAGATTTTCTCCTATATTAGGGCTGGAATTACGACACATAGGCTATATATAGCCTTCAATGGAACTGTACATAAGATATTCAAGTCAATGTACAAAATTCTAAAGCTTCATAAACCCAAAGTTTTATACAGTCAGATTCCAAACTTGTAAATGATGAAAATAAACAAGACAATATTGGTTTCTTGAATAGATTCTTAAACATCTTTCACTTGCAAGTATTTGTCGAATCTGTAGCTTAAAAATGATTAATCTTGGAAAGTAAGGTACATTATTTACATTAAACTTTTAAATTTGTTTCTTGAGCCGAAGAAAATGTATTTTATGATATATTTTTTTTTTATTTACAGCATCATAAAAGTACGCTGTTAGTCTCGATCTTACTAATGTAAGGAAATTTTTGTCTTGAGATTGAAAATGGATTTTGCAGTAGGCAGTAAACAGATTGCCTCTTTTATGGAAATGTTGAAATGTCTTCTCTATAAATGTTTTATGCCGAGTTAAGTCCCAAATTCGATCGTTATTTAGAAAGTATTTATAGAATGGAGTTACTAGATTCGTTGAACGTTTGAAATAAAAGAATGGAGGATGTAAAAAGAGATTTGAACAAGTGTCAATGATTGAAATTAAAGGTGCTGAAAGTTTAATTGAGTCATCTTGCATCAGAATGCAAGTTTCCGCGTTTGAAAGAGAAGTTTGCTTCATGTCGCGAAGTTTCTCATTTGGAAGCTAGAAATTAGGGTTCAGAGAAGGAGTTTGATGACAATATTTGATAGAGGTATTTTATTTGAACAGATTCTGCACGTTTACATTCTGAAATAAGTTTGAAGGATTTGAAGGTAAGTTACAAGAGCAAGCAAATAGTTACCCGCTACGTTTGAATACTTGATATTTAAAATACCATGGCAAAATTATAAAGTAACTTACCTTGTCGTTCAAATCAATTTTATATTGATTCACCTTTAACACACTTTTACAATAGTAAAAATACATAATGGTTTGGAAAGCAAATTTGAAGGGTGAAATGAGAAGGTCAAGGGTAGATGAAAATAGATTTTCTCTATAAAAGATAAGGGAAAAGAATATTTCTTTTAAAGTTTCGTAGCGATCTGAATTAAAAATAAGGGACAACTTAAAATGCCACCGACTCTCCCATATTCACCAGATTGGGAAGCGGAGCCCTAAGCTTACCTATGCTCCAAGTCCATCCCCGAGAGTAGTAGTTATAAATATGGCCCACCACACAAACCTCGCTTTTCTAGGTTTCAAGATCTAGGGAAGAACCACCCCGATGTAGGCTTAAATCTTGGCTGATTGCGAGAAAATACCATCCCGTGCAAGACACTCGGCTTGACCGCATCATAACACAGATGTCTGAGAATTGCCTCTAAAGCTATGCGGTTTCAAGTATAGTGACCAAGAGGGTAGGGAGAAAAAGATTGAAGGAGGAGGGTCAGCAGGTTGAAAATATAATTTTAGCAAAGCAGAAATTCAAGTATAACAAGATGTTTTGCTAAAAATATTTAACGAAGTCGAAATAAATTACCTTTTAAGGGTATGGTAGAAAAATTAATGAAAAAATAATTTTTTTCAGGTAATTAAGTGAAAAATTGAATATAAGTTTTTATATTTTCTTTACATAGAAGTTGCTTTCGGCCTTTTCTAAAACAAATTAAAAATACATTAAGTTGAATTATTATAATAAAAAGATAATACATTTTCTGTATTATTATTTCGTTTAATTTAGTTCATAACATGATGATGGGAAATTTTTCCTTTTCCTTAATATAAGGTTGTATCTATAATGGCCAACCGCTTGTATAAAAGGGCAAAATGATCGCCAGAATATTAGTCTACAGTATTTAGCAAGAGAAAAAGCAATCGGTGTCTTACTTATGTTTCTCCAAACCTCCATGCCATTGCCTTGTCTGCTATGCCATTTTTAAAGAATAAGCTTTTCTCAATCTAACATGAAGCGGATAAGTTTCAGTTAAAGTTTCTTCATTCTGAAGTTCCCAATGAAACTATTAAATCGCGTTTGATGGTAGTATTTTATGAGACTTTTTATGTACCAGATCTTGACTAAAAAATAGTTCAAGATGCTCATCATATTTGGTCGTCAGGGTACGCAACGATGTACTCCCACATTTAACCTAGTCTTGTAGAAAACCTCTTAAAATTCTCTCTTTACAAAGAAAGCGTCTACGGCTGCTCCTTTCATGTTACAAGAACGTAAAATTGCATCTCCTAAAGTCAAAAGAAAGAACAAAAGAGGAATCACTGTGGAAGACCAAAGGAGATCGTGTAGTAGAAGAGGAAAAAGTTCCTAAAAAACATTAGAGGAGATAGGAGGAGTTTAAAGCTCTTGGGCTAGACTTAATCGGTGCGTGCTGTTATTGTAGGTGTAAGGTATTGAGTTGGAATAGAGCGGTTGGAAGATGGAGGGGGGTGAAGAAGAGGCGCGTAGATAGATGTTGAATGAGGGTGATCGAGGCCTTCAGGGTATCTTAATGCTATCGCAGCGTGTATTGTCTTTCGTGTATATGGATGTATGTGGGGTCTCTTACGAGGTTCCTCAGCTGTTGTGTAAATGGGGGTGGGCGTATTTATTGACTGATATTAGTTTGTTGTTTTCATGCAGTGTTCAAGAGTGTGTACATTAAAGAGCGACATGCGAGTTTCAGAGCAAATTTCTGAATGCACTGTTCTTTCCTCTTTCATGTTTGACTCATAGGTGCCAATTTGAGTGGCGCGTAAGAAGGGAGTAGTCTGACAAGTGCTTTATATAAAGGAAGTTGTAGTTTTTTATGCTGGCAGGATAGAACCTGCGCAGCTTCTTGTTTATGTTTTTGTCTCGTGTATATATGATGATTTGGTGTATGTAGGATTTTAGGAGCTTGTCAAATGTAGCGCCTAGAATTTTTGTTTGAGCTGTTTAGGTGAGTCTTTTTAGGTCTGGGTGGTGTATATTTGTATGTTACGCATGTAGTGATCTCATGTACTGTATAGTGACATGTTTGTTTTCTAAGTTTTTGTAGCTATGAGCCACTTATCCCCATAAACTTTCTTCTCGTCCCTGATGATTTGTGCCTTGCACGGGATTCTGTTAGAGCTCTAGCCGCAGACGAGAATGGTCAGATCGTCAGCGTAGGAGAGTGTGTACATATGTCTGCAGCTTTCGTGTGGGCGTGGAGTGTCGTTGGCATACAATATAAAGACTGTGGGTGCCAGTAAGCGGCCCTGCGGCACAACAGAGCGTGTTGTAAATGGGCGTGATGTTGTTCATTGTATTTTATGTGACACCTCCGGTCGGTAAGGTAGTGAGAGAGAAGCCTTCTAGTGCAGAGAGGGAGCTCCGTGTTATTAGCTAGGTTCCAATGAAGTTCATGTTGCCACACCTTATCGAAGGCCTTTCCCACGTTCTTGCTGACGGAGAGTGTTTTCCCTGATGATTTTGGTGCTCTGTATGATTGCATGAACGATCATCACAGCCTTTTAAGTGGACTGGCCTCGCTTGAAGCCATATTGACAGGAAGAGAACCAGTCACTTTCCTCCAGAAAAATTTAGAGACGGTTGTTGACCATACGTTCAAGGATCTTTCCTAGCTACTTCAACAGAGCAATAGACCTGTAATTGTTTGGGTGTTGAGGTCTTATTGTTCTTGTGTAGTAATATGTTGTGCGAGATTTTGAATGACTGGAAAGTGGCAGAGGCGAGTGATGCGTAAAAATAGGTGTGTGAGTGTGGAGAAAATGGTTGTTGCCTCATTGTAGTGCTTTGTTTCATCGACGGTAATAGGAGTCGTTAGTGTGTGGTTGAGCACCTCCACTTGCATTAGGGAAGCTGGCTCAAGTTTTTTAGTGTGGAGCCTCCACCACTCATTCTTCGTCTTCCTGGAAATGTTATTGTGCGTGTGGTTATGGTGGGTTGTGTCTGCAAACCATGTTTAGTTGGGATCTAAATTCGTAGAGGATATCAATATTGTAGGTGAATGTGCGTTTTTTATGTTGAAGGGTGACTGATTTAGGTGGGTCAATGCCCAACATCTTTACGCGCCACCAGATGAAGGAAGGGTTATGCAGCAAGCGTCATCCACAATGCGGTTCACCTCACGTTACTTGCATTTCAATCTAGCTGCACGCATTGTAGGATGCGGGCAGCACAAAGAAGTGTGATCTTATGTTTGAGAGCGACTCTGTTGTAGTGCTTGTTGTATAGTGTGATGAGTCTTCGTGCATGCCCAACATGATAGCGGAATTGAGACGATAAATAAAGTTGATTTTAGATTATTCTCATATTTAATACGAGAGAGAATTAATCTGGAGAAACATTTCGTTTGATTTTCTATCTCCCATCATCGTGTCATAGACCCTCAATTTTTAGCAAAACTGTAGAGGGAGAAGTTCATGTCGAATTAAACTCGCAGTTTGTTGTACCATTGGAGAAGATGGTTTGATCTGTTATACTACTAAGGAAGCTATGGTCCTTTAAGAAGAATCTTTATCTTTAAGGAATTATGTTCTTCATGATCCATAGATTTATGCATTTTACGATTTTAAAAAAATTTAGTTTCAAAACAATCCTCAAACGCTTGAAAAATTGATGGGTATATATGTGTATGCATCTTTAATAGTTTAAATGCAAATCCCCCCAAATGGATTGTGGCTTTTCTGTAACACCCTTTATTTTTATTTTCCTTAGGTAAAATTTGAAATATTTGGCAAATGAATATAAATCAAAATTTAGTTATATATCAAATAAAATTTACCAAGAAACTTAAAAATGTCCAGCTTTCCTTTCGATGGCAACTTAGGGGAATTTTTAATAGCAATTTCATGATTGTTCTGACATCATTTATAGAATTCAATAACCAAGTTACTTTGTAAGATTCAACAACGTACGGTTACAGATATGACATCAGTGAGTACGATCCTCGCAATACCATCAACATGAAATTGACTTCAACTACCCAACAGCATATCTTAATTATAGCGCAATCAAACTGTACACCAAACTTCATCAAAATATCCTAACTGGAGACAGGCAGAGTTAGGGTCCGAACATTCTCCGAGGTGAGCACTAACGGCGATTACTTTAAATTGAAATATTGTCATCATTCTGTATTAGTCACTTAACATCACTAACCAGTCGCCTGGTACTGGGTTAACAACTTCCTTTCATCTAAATTCATCACACGTCAGTCTATAAAAATCAAAACCTGTCTTCTGATTTGACAAGAGCACTAGACTTGGATCAAGAAGCACTACCTAATGGATTAGCTTTCAATGCTGCATTTGATTGTATTAATCCTAGGTTTCTGTATGCAAACAACACTTAAATGCAAATTGTAATCTTATCCTTAGTACTTTGACTGAGTTATGTACCAAAAGTATATATGCATGGAGAGATTTGGGGCATAAAAATTTTAAAAAACTCAAAATACGTAACGCATAGCTGAGGGTAGAATTCTCGTGCCCCATTCTAGTTTAAATCTTTACAAATGATTTGTGTGGTGAGTTAGAGAGAAGTGCTTCTATTTTATAGTACACTGCATGAAATTTACTTTTTTTTAGAGGAAAAAGTGAACATATTATATATGGGAATAAGATCGGCATAATAGACAATCAAGGATTGATATAGGGAAGAAATAATAAGATAATAGATTTATTAGATTTTCAAGTAATTATTATCGCTTTTACAAAAAGGAAATAAGGATCATTTTTAACATTCAAAACATTACATTTATTCCGCCAAAGATTTTCCATCATTATTGACAATGGTCTCCCATCGATTGACTAACCGGTGAATTCCTTCCTTGAAGACTTCGTTTGGTTATGATGGCATCTATGGTTTGGTATTATTTTTCTCCTCCTTCATATCAGAGTAATAAACTCCGACTATTTAATTGATGTAATGATTTTAATCACTGGTAATCCGATAGGGCAACAAGGTGCGGTGAATAGAGACGATGAGGCAAAATTCAAGAGTTGTAAACGGACACTTTAAAAGGTTCAAGCATTGCTACCTTAAAAAGCCTAGACATTAGTATAGCATAAAAAAGGATTTTTCATTACAGGAGTTATCCTGAGATCATTCTTCCCAGCGGATTCTCAAGGGAAAGAAACATTGCTTCGTGTTCAAGCTTTTCATGGTTCATTTATGCAGAAAGCCAGATTCAAAGTGGGAGCAGATGGGCTTTTCAGATGCCCGCTCACGTGCTCATTATGGATGCATGGAAACACAACTATGAGGCATGTTTAGCCATAATTCACATATGTCATCTTATGCATGAGGCATTTAAGGACAGGGAAAAAATCTCCATCACCGGAAATTCCAAATAACCCGTACATTGATTGCCATATGTGTTTATTCCCTTGGTCCCTCCACGTGTAGGGATTTTGTGGGAGCGATGGGGTATTTGAGGACTTTTTTGGTATGTTAATAAAACTAGATTTCAGCATAAATAATTATATTTGAATGAAAATTTGTGCACTTAGTCTTGATAATGATTTTTAATCAAATTATTCTAGGAAACCCCCTTCGGCTTTGATGACTTTTTTATTGCTTAAACACATAAACACTACTAACCTTTAGCTAAGACCAAGATAGAGAACTGAAGAATTATTTTTTGTATGTTACGTGAGTAACTTAAGTTTTGTCTTCGTTGTATTGTATTTCTTCAGCGTGAGACCACTCTAATTTTTTACCATTAATTTCATTTGTCCCTATCTTTGATCGCAATTATACATTTTGTTGATCCTAGCTGGAACCTATTAACTATTATAAAGAACCAGAAGATGGTAGTATACCCGAAACGTCGTTCTTGGCTTCAGCATTGATATATATATATATATATATATATATATATATATATATATATATATATATATATATATATATATATATATATGTATATATATATATATATATATATATATATATATATATATATATATATATATATATATATATATATATTTTAGTGTAGATGGGTTGCAGTCTTTCTTGAATGCCCATTTTGTTGAAGACCATATATATATATATGCGTGTCTGATAGAGAAGAGAGAGAGAGAGAGGGAGGTCTTTGATGATGGTATAGAGAAAAAGAAGACTCAAATTAAAGAAAAAAAGCGGAAAATGAGTGTAGAAACCACTGAGATCAAGCAGTTGGAAAGGAAAATGAACGGAAGTAACTTAAAAACTGACAGGAGGAATTGAAAGCGGTGCTAGACACCGATGCGACGTGTTTTAGTGTTATGTGATAGTGCCTTGTGTTAGATAGGAACGGCGGAGAAGAGCAGGCGCGAAGAAAGGCACCAGTAAGGAACGCGATAATCATGACTTACTCTCCTTTTTCTTAAGAGAGTTCGACTCGAAGGTCTCCCTCCCCAATGTCTCCCTCCCCAATGTCTTCCTCCCCAATGTCTCCCTCCCCAATGTCTTCCTCCCCAATGTCTCCCTCCCCAATGTCTTCCTCCCCAATGTCTCCCTCCCCAATGTCTTCCTCCCCAATGTCTCCCTCCCCAATGTCTTCCTCCCCAATGTCTCCCTCCCCAATGTCTTCCTCCCCAATGTCTCCCTCCCCAATGTCTCCCTCCCCAATGTCTCCCTCCCCAATGTCTCCCTCCCCAATGTCTCCCTCCCCAATGTCTCCCTCCCCAATGTCTCCCTCCCCAATGTCTCTCTCCCCAATGTCTCCCTCCCCAATGTCTCCTATCTACGATCGGGAGAGAAAGACAGAAGAGGGAGCTCTTGGGATAGCGGCTGTCCTATATATATTCTCTGTGCTGACTTTCGCCTGAATACACTATGACTTCTGTGTGAATTTACCATTGTTCTGGTAGTCTGCATCCTTTAGATGTTGTGTGAGGTCGTTAGAAAATCTTCCTGTACGAATGTCTAGTTTATGTTTCCTGATTCTTCTCTCCATGCTCCTGTGGGTCTCGCCTTAGTAGGGTGTTTTACATTGCAAGGGATCTCATGTATTATTTATTTGTCTCCCGTTATTCGCTCACTTTTGGTCCGGACTAGGTTAACCTTCTTCCTTCCTGCTCCCTAACCCTCCTGTGAACCATTCCTGTATATTTGGTTAAGCACTGCTGCCAAGGAGCTATACGGTACCACTATCACGAGTTTGTAAGAGGTCATCGCATCCTGAGCTCGTGCTTGGATGTTTTGGCTTTCCTTCTGGCTCTCCAGATCAAATCCTTTGGGTAGTGGAGTGTCTTGAATGCTCTTTGGATGTATTTCTCCTCCTGTTGGAAGAACTCATTGCTGAAAAATCAGTAAGCGTGAAGGAAGAACCCAATCGCGATGCCATATTTCGTATGTTAGTCATGTGGACACTAGTGTACATAAGAAAAAAAGGAGTCGGCCAAAGGCTCTTCAATATCCTATAGGAGGCAGCTCCTGTTCCCACCTACCATTATCATCCCTAAATTTATAAAGTATATTCTTAAAACACCTCAGAGAGGACACTGCTATCACATGAGTACTGAGCCTATTCTACTCGTTTACCACTTGATTTTCAAACCAATTTCTACCAATCTCTTTCATAAAACTAAACTTGTCCAGCATAAAGCCATTGCTACGGGTCCAATCCTGGGACGTGTCATCCCTTATTATATTCTTTTATACAGCTTTAAACCCTCTACCAAATCTCCTCGAAATATTTTCCTTTCTTACGTATGTAGATTTAGTCTCCTAAGCCTTGCACCATAAGATACGGCCTCAACTTCTTTGTACTGACTCAAGCAAACCAATACTAAATATGATGACCAAAATTGCACGCATACACAACATAAGGCCGAACTAATGTCACGTACAGTTTCAGAATGACATAAATACTCCTCTTTCTCGCACTCCCCACAATAAACCCTAATAGCTCTATTCCTAACACTTGAGCAATGCTGTCTATCCCGGTGGTTATAACTTACAAGGACACCTCTTTCGCATTTTGACCTTCTTAAATCTCCTTCATTCAATTTATATTTATTCAGCGGATAAACGTACTCATACTAAGTACACTACACTTTATTCTGTTAAATTCTGTTTGCCATTTCTATACTCATTAGATTAGTTTAGTCAATTCTTCTTATACTTCAGCATCGGAGGCAAACTTTATAATCATTTCCAACTCATCAGCAAAGTTGCTTAGGCCGCTACTTATGCCAATGTAGAAATAATTAATATAAATAAAAAGCAACAACAGCCCCTACATAAACCCCTAAGGGTCCCTACAGGTAACATTCCACCACTCAGATATAATCCCATTTATACTAACACTTTGTTGTCTGTCACTAAGCTACGACTGAATCTACCTAAAACTCCTTCCATCGATCTCTGCGCTTTAACTTTATCCAAACTTCTTAAGTGCGGCCCACTGTAAAAAGCCTAACAATATCGTAATTCTCATCTTCTTCTGCAGTATCTTATACCTTTTCATAAAAGGATAGTTAATTAGTCAAACACGATTTGCACCTAGTTGAGCCGTGTTGAGATTCCTTAATTATGTAACATGTTTATCTAAGTAATCCTTAATATATTCCGCTATTCCAGATTCATTTTTCCCACCACTGATATAAAACCTATTGGCCGATAATTAGGCATGATCGTTTTATCCCCCTTCTTAAATGATAACATCACATTAGCTATCTTCTAATCTGTTGGTACAACGACAGTCTCTAATGATTTTCTAAATATGCATGCTGGAGTCTCAACTACCGCATCTTTACATTCCTTTAAAATCCTAGAAAAAATCTGCCCAGAATCCGGTGTTTTACGAGCGTTAATTATATTTAGTTTTTTAGACTATCAAATTTGAGGTAAATAATAGAGGGAACAAAGAGTGATAATCGGAATAAAACTGGCAGCAAAGCTCATGACCGAATTTCAGAAGCTGGAGGAAGTGATATAAATCATCGTGAACAAGTTAATAAGTTTTTACATAAGTACATTCAAAGTTACGAAATGGGGTCATTTTGTGATCTCTCAGAGAAGTCCCCCTTTCCTTTCAAAATAAATCAATTTTCAAGCTGAGTTTAATTCCCGATGTAAAGAGCTTCCAAATCATTCCTCTCCCCCCTCAGGGGACAGAGCTGAGCGACCTTTACTAGCCAAGACCTAAACTAAGACTCTCTGGATGAGGAGCTCTCGAAGGGAAAGAAAAGCTAACGCAAACATTGCCATCCCCAAATTAATGAAGAAAACCAGATTGTCTTAAAGATAATAGTAAAGGACAAAATTCATTTATATGAGAATATGAGTTATCCTGTTATCATATACAAACTAAAGTTTTATAGAGCAAATTTAGGATCTATCATAGACATTAGTAAGGATTGGATTTTTTAAATAGATAATAATAATTGATCATAGGATTAAGTTAAAAAGATAAAGCAAAATGCTACTTAAGATTGAATTTGGTTAAGATAATCTATGTGATAGGAAGGATTCAGTTTGAGTGGATTTGAAAATTTAGGTCATTATATATCTTTTTCTTTTACCCCTTGGATTAATACTTTACTTTTTTGTTAGTTTAATTGTGTTTATTTAAATTATTTGTGTAATATCTTTGTTCTTTAATAGTTATTTTACCAATTATTTTTCTAAATATACTAATAAGTTTGTTTGACAGTCATCAACTATAATATTTTGAGGAGAAACAGGGGCATCTTCTAGGATTGAAATTTCTTGCAGGTCATTAATTAGGAATGGTGTTCTTGAGGATCGTTGTCTAGAATTGATTCTAAATTTATACTGAGAGCAACGCACTCAGAAACATAAGTTTTAACTTCCCTGCGGCTGAAAGAAACCGCATAAAATGTTTGAAAAGGATTGCGTTGAAAAGTGCTTTGCGGGAGCAGAGTGGCGATTTTATGGCATTAATTAATGGTACTTAGAACTAGGCAGCCAAATTTATTATAGCGCAGAGCTAAACTGCTATTTGGGCCAAGAGATGATTTACGCCTATTGCCAAATGTCACGAGCATTCTATCTGAAGCGATATTTTCATAGTTTTCTCCTATAACTCGGCTCTCCTCCACCCTACATATGAATCTCGCGTGCCATCGCATAATCTATCAATCTGGTAGGTGTCACGTGGAAAGAAAAGAGAATAATCGTGTAATCAGCGCTTTGGTAATGGGTAGCCCGGGTTACAAAGTGTTGCCTGACTAAATCTATTAATTTCACAATTCTTTTCATTTAATAAATAAAAAGGCTCAACGAAACCAGCGCAAGAAATTGATTTCACATAGATTGCACCAATAAAATATCTTTAGGATGTTTCATTAAATTTTAAAAACTCCTTTGTATTTTCTATTAACAGGCATTCATTATCTATTGTCTCGCCAATATATTACTGTTGATACTTCAAGCGTCCCCCAAGCAATCACGGTGCATTTAACTTTCAAGGCAACTCTAAAATCAAGCTAAAATTGTGCAATCTTGTAAGTACAATCTTGTGTTTTATTAAATTTTCATTAAATTTATTTTAATAGTTTAATAAGCTACTTTCTTCGATTTATTTTGATAAATTTTTCCACTTCGTAGACACAATCCAGCATCAGCTATCTAAATAATACTGTAAGTAAATCATTAATTCTTATTCAGAAAAGATGTTAGACCATGAAATGCTTGTAAGATTCTATAGTGTGATTTAAATCTTTATTGTTATAAAAGATTCAGCAACGTAATTCACGTAATTAATTCATGTTCACGCAAAAAATGTAACCAACAATGGTTAAAAGCAAATTTTAGATCAGAGACTTTTTATTTTTTTCTGAAACAAATCTTCATCCTCTTCCTCCTCGGCTTCTACTCAGCAGTGGAAATGGCTGTGTCGACTCAAGGATAGAAAAAGTGAAATGTTGGACCTTGACAATTAGAGAAGCTGACAAAAGCGACGTGTTGGCGGCTTCCAAATCCAGCCTATAATAATGTAGATTCTTCTTCTATGAAGCACAAGGAAAGAATAAATCACTCTTTTAACAATCTTTTATCAAATTATTTGAAGGATTCACAAGGCAGGAATATTAGCGATTTCAATTTTCAGCAAACTACTAGAGTGTCTAAAGTGCTAAGTGTGTAAATTTATACAACATAATAATTGGCTAGCAAACATCCCTGACCATGAGTTTGGAACCTGAAAGCTTTCATTTTCCAATCTCTACTATACCCAACACGGATTTACAAGATTCAGCAGATTTTAAACGTAAACTTATGATTGGTTGGGAAATTTTTCTACATAACATTGCAAAATGGTCCATAAACGATTAGTGACCACATTGAATAAGCGTCACCAGATGAGCTCCGAACCCCCCCCCCCCAAAACCCCAACATTTGAATAAGAGCATAAAAGGAAATGATGCTCAAATTGACCATATGTTTTACAAAAACGCATAAAATGTCTTAAATTTATTTACTTGAAGATTAAAAGATAAAAGCCGGGAGGAACATGACGTTACGCGTCATTAAGCGAAATCCAACCCCGCCTCCCAGGAGAAACTGCATTTGGAACTAATACTCTAAACGACTTCTGGCTCAGATGAACAGAGTAGTATACTCAGTATTATACTCAGAGTAGTATACAAATCGAGGTATATACTCAAAGCTAATCAACCTCATACTTGGAGATCAAGGACAACAAATGCTTGAGAACATCTGCCGATTCTTTTACTCGCAATTAAACCTCCCTTCGGCCACGTTAAAGACGATGCAGAGCACTATTATATATTTATTAATTGTATTTTTATTATTATAGTTATTAATATTAAAAAAAATACTAGGTCTATACTATTTTATTAGTAACCTATTTTTCAATGTCTATGTAGTAGGGGAAAAGGAAATATCATGTATGATCAAATCCATGTGAGTGAGAACTCGGACCATTTCACACACATCACTGCCCCTCATCTGTCGAGTGAGGAAGCTTTCACTCCCGACACCGAATGAAAAGATTGTAAGGCAGAAGATAAAGACCTGCTCATTGCTAAAGACCTGTCCCTTGATAAAGACTCGTTCATTGATAAAAGCCTGCACATTGGTAACTACGTGATAAAGACTTGTCAATTAATAAGGATTTGTGAATTGGCAGTGACTTGTGCAGTGAAAAAGGCCTGATTTACCAAAGACCTGTCAATTGATGATGAATACTTGTCGTTGATAAAGACTTGCTCGTTGATTAAGACTTACTCGTTGATAGAAACCTGTGCATTAGCAAAAACTCTCAATTGGAAAGACATATATATTGACAAAGACCTGTACATTAACAAGGACTTGTAAAGTTACAAGAACAAGTACATTACCAAAGACCTGTGCATTTACAAATACCTGTGCATTGACAAATACATGTGAATTAACAAAGACTTGTGCATTGATAAAGACCTGCCCATTGACAAAGACCTATCCCTTGATAAAAACCTCTCCCCTGATAAAAGACCTGTCCTTTGAAATCGCGGGTTTGCTGTTGCCGCCGCTCGGTGACTTCCCATCTTAGCGGACCCTATAGGACACGGTCTAGGCGTGTCAAGCACTCCAAGTCCTTGACGCTCCTCGAAGTATCCTCCTTTCTCCACTCTGTGAATGAACTTTCATCTATTTTTACCTTCCCTTACTTTACCACTTTGCCTTGTTTGAAAGCCTCTAAGTGGATGTGGCCGCGGTGAAATTCAACTAACTTTCCGTAGGATTTAAATAAATTTGTTTCTTTTAAAAGTAAACGCTTCAAGAAAGCGATTAATTTAGTGTAATTATATAATAATAAAAAATAAAACTAACTGTGGCATTTAACTAATAATTTGTTTGAAAAAAACGTCAGTGAAATTGGGGAGAAAGTACATAGCCACAGTCCTCGAAAAGAGGAGACTACTTGTATATTTAACTCGAGTAGGGCAGGTAATTTCTGGGGATGAAGGTACAAAGGCTCAATTAATTGAGGTAGGAATCATAGTTGGACCTTCTTTCGTTCCCAAAGGAGGGCCGTTTCCCTTGAAGGAATCTCAGTGCTAAATCTCACCCTTCCTCTAGGAGGCTCTTCACCTCTTTCTTTTCTCCTTGTTTCTGTATCTATCATCCTTTATTCACTTAAGCATACATCACAAACTCTCCCTTATCCTTCCCTATCCCTCCCGCATCTAGAAAATCTCTGCCTTCCGCGTCCTCTTCCTCCTACCCTCCTACCCTCCTCCTCCTCCTACCCGGAAGCAATTTTATCTGTCCGAGCGATTTGAGGCGAATTGCAAGCATCGATCCCCCCTCCCCCCCTGTACATTGAGTTTGGCTCCCATGGGAAAATTTCTTCAATTAATTTGGGGGAGGAGGAAACGCTCCCTCGGGATTGGAAATCTGTCGTGGAAAGAGAAACACCTGGGACATGTTTATGCCATCGTAACCAGCGCTTCATCGATCTTGCCCTTAAAGTAGCAACGCCGCATTAAAGGGAAGACTTCGTCGGATGATCTACGTAATTTCGCTCCAGTTTCGACCCTCTCTAGCCTCAAGGTAGGTGTCTCTTTCTCTCTCTCTCTCTCCCTCTCTCTCTCTCTCTCTCTCTTTCTCTCTCTCGCCCTCTCACTCTGTCTCTTTCTCTCTCTTTCTCTTTCTCTCTCTCTTTATCTCCCTCACACTCTCTCTCTTTCTCTCTCTCTCAGTCGAACAGTTCAAATCTCGACTTGTCGAGATAATCCACACCTTGACCTAGATGGTACCACCTTGGTATAGATTATAGATTAGAGGGAATTACATAGGTTTCAATTTTTTCTATTAAAATTTCCCGATTGTGTTCTTTTATTTTTCAGCACATTTAGGTATCGTTTCCGCTTTCTGGCTCGCAAAAGCTTGCGAGAGAGATGGGCGGGGAGAGCCTTCATCTATGCTAAGCTTCTCTTATGCTATAGGTTAGGGCCTTCCCAAAATAGTACCTCCACGGTGTGGACAACAATGTCCTTTCAGGTGCTACTTTTCTTTCTGACTCTCTCTCTCTATCTCTCTCTCTTCCTCTCTCTCTCTCTCTCTCTCTTCCTCTCTCTCTCTCTCTCTCTCCCTCTCTATCTCTCTTTTTGTTCTCACTCTCTCTATCTCTTTCGACTGAGCTGAGTTCCTCATTCACAAGGAATTAAAAAAAATGACACTTCCAAATGTCGCTAATTCAAAGCCCCTTATAATTTTTGTGGCAGATTTAAAATTTCATTTTTTTTTCTTTTCAACAACGCCATTGGAGCTTCCTCCGTTTCAGGATGGACGGTGATTTCAGTAAGGCTGCACAGCCTCCCGGTCTCTAGTGCCATAATTATTCTCCTCACATGGATTTTCTTTTTTTCTATTTCCCCACATTTTTACTTCCCTTGACATACCTATTTTCTTTTACACACATCTGTATAACAACGTTTGTTTGTCAAAAATCCGTCTCTACTTTTCTCCTGTATGGTTGAGGAATAAGTTCTTGCATTTTTTTTTTAGGTTGTGTTGATTTAAGTTTTGTTGACGTGATTTGTGCACATATTAAGAAAAAATAATAAATAATGAGAGCAAAATAGGCTTTTGAAGTTGAATAATAAGTCATTGTGGTTTATTTTAAAGTTGTGTTAATTTAATTTTGTTCTGTACCCTCAAAATGGAATGTCAAGTTGAAAGAAAGGCGCATTTTCGACAATTGTTGTTATTCATTTTCAATCGAGACGGGAACAATGCAAACGCAGCCAAAGCTCGTCGCCAAATTTGTGCTGTGTAGGAAGAAAATGCTTTATTAGAAAGGACAGCTCAATGGTAGTTTTCACGTTTTACAAACGGTCATTTTAATTTTAATGACGAAGAACGTTCTTGTCGCCCCATTAAGTTGGATAAAGATCGATTGAACGACCTTCAAAATGGAATGTCAAGTTGAAAGAAAGGCGCATTTTCGACAATTGTTGTTATTCATTTTCAATCGAGACGGGAACAATGCAAACGCAGCCAAAGCTCGTCGCCAAATTTGTGCTGTGTAGGAAGAAAATGCTTTATTAGAAAGGACAGCTCAATGGTAGTTTTCACGTTTTACAAACGGTCATTTTAATTTTAATGACGAAGAACGTTCTTGTCGCCCCATTAAGTTGGATAAAGATCGATTGAACGACCTTCTTCATGAAAATCTTCGTCAATCGACTAGAGAATTGGCTGTACAATTGGCGTGTGATCAGAAAACTGTAATGAATCACCTTCATTCGATGAGGAAAGTTCAAAAACCTGGTGCATGGTTTCCGCACGCTTTGAGCGAAAGCAACAAACTTCAATGCTCCACGATTGCCGCAGGTTTGCTTGCTCGTCACAAGGCTACTCGTGGATATAAGGACAGATTTCTTCACCGCATCATCACTGGCGACGAAAACTGGTGTGTTTATGTCAACATGGACCACCGAAAAAAATGGCTTAGCCCCAATAAAAAACCACTT
This sequence comes from Ceratothoa steindachneri, assembly GCA_963969495.1. Taxonomy (NCBI): domain Eukaryota; kingdom Metazoa; phylum Arthropoda; class Malacostraca; order Isopoda; family Cymothoidae; genus Ceratothoa; species Ceratothoa steindachneri. Next base: position 9,795,652 of record OZ018339.1, read on the forward strand.
CCGCGATTAAAGCAAGGAGTTCATCCACGAAAGACGATGCTGTGTGTGTGGTGGGATTGTGCGGGCATCATTCTTTATGAGCTCCTTGCGAACAACGAGATTGTCAATGCACAACTCTACGTTCAACAAATGTATCGAATCGCGGAAGCTATTCGTGGAAAGCGATCTCATCGACGTTATAGAGTCCTTCTGCAACACGACAATGCTCGTCCTCACATTGCCAATATGACAAAAGACGCAATTCAAACGCTTAATTGTGAAATCCTGCCGCATCCTCCATATTCGCCAGACTTGGGTCCATCGGATTTCCATCTGTTTCGATCGCTCTCCAACAATTTGCGCGGCGTTTCGTTCAATACTGATGTGGAATTAAGAACTTGGTTAGACAAATTCTTCGAGTCAAAATCCAGAGTTTTTAATTGCAGAGGCATCGAAAAACTAGTTGAACGTTGGGAATAAGTCGTAAATAACAACGGATGAATATTGATTAAATTGCATATTATTATCAATTAAAAATGAAGTTTTTCTAAAATTGTTAATAGTAATGAATAAATTTGATAAAACTGCGAGAACTTATTCCTCAAGCCATTATAAAAAATAAACTTTTTGCTACCTATGTGTCTTCGGTTGACCGCTCGACCCCGAAACTTACAAATTAAGGACAACATTTTCCCCTCCCTAACCCCGCAATTTGTAAAAGAGAGAGAAGGGAAATAACAAAAAATCTAAAAATAAAATGGAAACTGAGCCATCTCAAAATGAAGGCCATCGAGTCATCCAAAAGATGATCATATTTATTTGCTATTATTTTCTTTCAATTGACCATTCAGATATTCAAGCTGCCAATATGGGAACGTACCCGACAAACCCAACTCTATTCTTGGAAATCTGTAAACAGTATGGAAAAAGTTAGAATATAAGGAAACTTCTACCGTAGGCTCAATTCCTCACAATTGAGATCAAATTGGCATGAATAAGTTTTATTAAATATAAAAATTACTTTCATATAATGATAACAGAGTTAAAAATGAACTTTTCGTGTTTACTTCGTTCACATCAGTTCTAAATAATCAATTAAGGAACTTAATTTGATGCTACGTAGTTCAGCATGCCTAATTTATTGTAGACCTTTAATTATTTAATGAAAAATAGAGGTACCATTTTTAGATTAAAATCAAATAAATTCTAGTCAAAATAGTGGTAAGGAAAAGGTTAGGGACATATGGAGAAATTACTGGGCCCTAAATGTTAAACTGTAGCAAAAAAAGGCCTGGTTGGTTTCATGGTTTTGTCTACAATTCATCATTTCCAGCTTTATGAGTTTCACTAGTTAGCAATTTTTTGGCCTAAGTTTTGTTTATTATTATTTCTCCACCGCATAGATTTTTATATCATTCAAAATAAGACTTGTTTATTATTATTTCTCTCTTATTTTTGAAGCCATTTTTTCTTGATTCCAAAAATGGTATGATTTTTTCTGTATTATCAACGTTAAAGTAATACATAGATTTTTTATATTATTAAAAAACACACTTGAAGATGATATATATATTCTACAACTTAATGTATATTTTTTTGTTTTAGATTGTTTCCTAGGGTATAATTTTAGCTTTGTTGCAAATGGCTACTAGAGGATACTAAAATTCTCCTGATAAATATTATTATATGTGTGGATATTATATCGAGCAATTCATATATCACAAAATCGTGAAAAGTGCCAAATTATGGATAGAGTACAGACTACACCTTGGAATGGCTATGTGTGACCAAGAAAAGCAAGGACCACTCATATGATATATGGAAGATGAAGATGTAGTCTAGAAGTATGGTTGGGACGTGGAAGTAGGGCTATGTATTTTACTATTCCCAGAGAATGAAGAGAGCTAAAGAACCACCACGATGACTGTAATTTCTGCCTGATAGATTTTACAAAGTATAGAAAAGTTAGAGGATGCAAAGCTTTTCAGTATCCAGACATACCCTCATCTGTAGCACCTGTCCCTCATGATGATAAGTTACTAGTACCACATTCACCAGAAAATGTAAGAAAATTTCTCGTAATTACATGAATTAAACTTTTAAGTAGAAAGGAATATTAATTTTCGTCATTTATTTTTATAGAGCAAATGTAATGGGTTTTTCAACAGAAAAATAAGCAAGTAGCGACAGCAAATAAATAGATGAACTATTCGTGTTATGAAAGACTACGAATTCCCACTTTCCAAATCAAAGTGAACTGGATGATTTGACCAGTGACTTAGGTCTCACCAAGTCAGGAGCTAAACTTTTAACATCCAGGCTGAAGAAATGGAATTTATTAAGAGAAGAGTGCAAGATATCTGTCTACAGGAAACGCCATAGTTAATTTGAAGTTTACTTCTTATTATCAGGGATGTGTTTCTGCAAAGAGAAACATAGTGTGCATTTCGTGGTGTATTTAATGGATTCTTAGTCAATCAGAAAGATCCAAACTACAAGCAGCTGGTTGCAGAGCTTATTGAAAACTTCAAAGACCTGGGCTGTCGTAGTTCGTTGAAAAAGCATTTTTAGTCGCGGGCGACTCTACATCTCACTATGTCGGTCAGTCGGTCAGTCAGTCCCCGTTTTGCTTTTTTTTGTTTTTGTAATAGTATTGTAACTAATCGGTCGATTCTAACGAAATTCAAAACCCTTATGTTGTTTTACATTTTATTTTGAATGATATAACTTACATGGTCCCCCCAAGGTTAGCCCATAAATTATTTTGTTTTGGCAATAATATCATAACTATTCGGCCGATTCTACCGAAATTTGAAACGTTTATGTTGTTTTACATTCTCCTAAGGATAGTCTTTAAATTATTGAAAGTTTTGGAAGTACTAAGGTCATAGATCAGAATAAGTGAGAGCACGCGACATTTTGGTCAGCAGACCTTGTTTGCATTCGCATTTAGTTTTCTTTGTTGAAAATTTGCGTGACGTCAGTGAATAACATGACGGAGCATTATTAATGCTAGGAGACATTGTTTCTAAAAACTTAAAGCATTCAAGATTAAGATAACTAAATCATTTTGAATGTTGAGTTTACTTAAAATTTAACAACAAATATTAAAATATTTTCAGAGATCATCTTAACCCATGGGCATTATCTTATACTTTTCCAAGTTTTCATTGCATCTGCCATTATTCATACCATTTGACTACTCTAAGTCTTTTCTTTTGTATGTACAGGGGCTTTTTTTACATGTTCTATATTTGAAGTTTAAGAAAATCAAGAATAATTTTGTAATCACAATGAAACATCAGAAGTTGTTGATGAAGTTGTAGGTTCTTTGTCTTAAAATTGCTAATTGATTCATTCATTATTCTAGAAGTTATGCCATTTTTAGTAAATCGGTCATTTTTTGCTCGAAAAGGAAAGCGTAAAATCTTTGTTTAAAAAAAGTCGAACTGTCGCCACAGAAATCATTGTAAAGCAGATCAGATTAAGTGGGATTGTCAAAAAGTGCCACATACAATGCAATGAAGCAAACAAAGTGAAACGTAAGCCACACAAGATTCAGGTTGCGCAAACACTAGAAAACAACGATTTCGCAGGAATAAAATCGTATGCAGAAGAATTTAGACGAAAATTTGGGGACGTTGATGTACTGCCCGTGATAATGTCTGACGAAGCGCACTTTCATCTCAGCGGATACAATAATAAGCAGCACAACAGAATATGGTTGGATTACAACCAAGAAACTATACACTAGAAAGATCTGCATCCTGCAAAAACCGCTGTGTGGTATGCGGTAACAGCTCAGAAGATCATTGGGCCGTATTTTTATGAGAATGAAAATGGAAATTCACTCACTGTGAATGGCGAAAGATACCGACAAATGCTTGAAGAATAATTTTTACCGAACTTCAGAAGGCTTAGAAATATACAGCTGTTTTTCCAACAAGATGGTGCAACATCACATATATCGAATGAAACAATGCAGTTGTTAATTCGAAACTTCAGAGAAAAATAGTAACTTCTCGAGACAGTGAATTTAAGTGGCTTCAACATCCCCTGATCTAACACCTTCGGATTTTTTTATGGGGATATTTAAAAGATCGTGTTTACAGTAATAATCCTAGAGGTATACCATCAACAAAAAAATGATATCACTGAAGAAGTTAATAACATAGATGAAGAACTTTTGAAAAAAGTGATGGGAGCAACCTCGTCACGAGTAAATGAATGGTATGAGAAGAATGGTCAGCATTTGAAAAGAAGAATCTTCCAAAAAGTTGTTATTATGCTAATTATGCAAACTGATTATTAGTCTTAGTTTTTTTGGTAATTTTAAGCAAATAAAATTACTTAAAATAAAATTGGTTTTAATAGCAGATAAATATCTGAAAGTTCAGCGAAAATTTTTTAAAATTCAATGCTTCAGTGCATTTGAAGTTTGCCCCGTTCAACAATTAAACAACATAAGTTCTGTTGTCGAACGCGGCAAACTTCAAATGCACTGTTTATTTATCAATATACTTTGAACCATCAAATAGATTGGTCTAATGCGAAATCCATTATTTTTGTGCCTAATTTTATTGAAAGAAATTTAATGGAACCAGCCATGATCAAATTCTCGCATAACATTAATTTCAATTTAAGTGAGGGTCTATTTAAATAAGATAATTGTATCATGAATAATATTTGTTTCCAATATAAATTTAATTTGTTAAATTGATTTGCATATTGTAGTTCCGCGGTTGGTTCGTTAGTTGTTCTCCCCCCCTAAACGATTGTCTTTGTTCGTCGCTACGTTTGAATAACGTCACATTTCTCTGTTTATTAACTGTTTCTCCACTTCATTGTTCTTCTGCCCCTGATGATGTAAACACGAAAGCGCTTGGGCTTATTCTGTGTATTATTTTTCTTTGGAATATTTCAAGCATCTTAGATCACGTGTTTTTTGGTGATTATTTTTGCATATATATATATATATATATATATATATATATATATATATATATATATATATATATATATATATATATATATATATATATAATATATATATATATATATATATATATCCAAAAGAACTACGGTAACGTATAGGTAAATGCAGGAAAGAAACCATAGTGTTTTGATCAATTTATTTGCGAAACTAGATTTCGAAGTCGACCTCCGAGATTTTCAAACACTGGTAAGCTAATGAGTACAGAGATGCTTAACGTAGGGGTACACAAATTTACAAGTCGGAATATAATTAGGGGGAAGGGGTGGTATGGGAAGGCAGTGGCATTTTTAAGTAGAGGAAGGAAAAATATTCTGCTTATCAAGAGATTAGTGTTGAATTGCTCATCGGAAGTATTAAAGTTTGGAATTTCCTTTATAAGAGCTGATTCTATTAGAGGCCTATGTATATAATTGTGATAATTATAAATTATTTTATTTTGTTTGCATTATTAATGCCAATTGATATTGATAATGCAAAAATGATTTATAATTCTCACAAGGAGTAGAAAGAGAAGTTTAAGAAAAGGATGAGGATTAAAAGACGAAGAATAGGAGGAGTAGGAGAAAAAGAAGAGACAGAGGAAGAAGAAGAAGAAGAAGGAGGAGGAGGAGGAGGAGGAGGAGGAGGAGGAGGAGGAGGAGGAGGAGGAGGAGAAGAAGCATAGAATAAATATGTGGAAGAGAAGAAAAGATTGAAGAGCAGGAGAAGAAAGAAAAATAAAGAAAGACGAGAATAAGAAAGAAGAGGAGTTCAGTAGGAAAGGAATAAGAGATGGATAGGAAAGAGAAGAAAATAAAATAAAAAGAGAGCAGAAAGAAGAGGGAGACAAAATGAAAGAGCGAAATGGAATAGACGTAAGAGAATGAATAGCAGCGGGAGGAGAATAGAAAGAGAATGAAGAGGAGAAGAAGAGATCTAAAAGAACAGGATAATAATAATAATAATAATAATAATAATAATAATAATAATAAAAAGGAGGAGAAGAAGAAGAAGAAAAGAAAAAGAAAAAGAAGAAGAAGTGGAGGAAAAATTGCAGAATTCCCGATTGTTAAAAGAAAGAAGCTTTTTGAAGAAAGAATCCAGAATAAATTAATTTTTGTTTGGTGTGGGTTAATAATTAACAAATTGAGTATTTATTGTATTTAAAGTTTTTTGTTTCCGTTTACTTTAAAAGGGGTCAAGGGGCGTTTACACAGATTGTAAAAAAAACATAATCAAAGTGGGTTGAAAAAAGCTATTAGAGAGCGCAGCGGCAGGCAAGCTCCCCACCTCCGTAGGGGAGAGTGGCGAATCCATGGCTTGCATATTTATATATATTATGCTATGAAAAGGAAATTCTTTATCTAACTTAGCTCTTCATCAAGCCCTCGGAAGGAGCTCTTCTGACAGTCAGTCACGAGATGATATTACATAAGCCAGTCACCTTATGCAATATCTACTCGTGTCTGTGAAAAGAACTCTTTCTGAAGGCTTGATCTTACTTAGCTACAACATTGCCTCTCCAAACGCAAATATATATATATATATATATATATATATATATATATATATATATATATATATATATATATATATATATATATATATCAATGTAATCTCCCGCAGGAAAAAATGAAATGGTGTTTCCGAGTACTTTCGAACTTTATTAAGTTCCTTATCAAGGATAACTACAAGAAATAATATTATATTAGAGGTATATATACGAAAGAAAAGTATAAAAGAGCACCTCAAAAACAAGAAATCACCAATGAGGAAGACGGAAGGGGGAAGGTAAAGATTCACATTAAGAATGAAAAGAAGCAGGTAGTAAGGTCAAACTGAGAAGAAGAAAGGGTAACAGATTAAAAGAAATGGAGATAGCCTAATGAGGGAGTTTATAAGAAACGAGGAGCGAAAGAGCGGGGAAAATACAATGTACATAACAGAGCAGTGATATAATTTCAAAAAACAAAAACAAACTTGGTCAACATAACTAAGGATTGTATATAAAACTAAAGACGAAAGTCAGAACTAATTTCTTTAAGTATTAATCTTCTAATTATAGCATCTATTTTATATAAGCCAGGGAAAAGGTTAAAATTATCACATTGGATTATAAAAGCACATTCAATGATATTCCTTTTTAAATAAATTTTGCCGAGTTCCAGTTAATTAGATGGTCCTTTTCTGACATATGGACAAAGAAAGCACTGTTATCTTCTCCTCCTCGGACATTATATTTATGTTGATTTATACGAACAGAAAGTTGTTTGCCTGTTTGTCCATAATATTTACTTAGGCAACCAGAACACTTAACTGCATACCCCCCCCCCCCAAACTATTACAATTATTACGTACCAATAAATTTTTAATGGTCGTCTCATATTCAAAAGCAACAGAAATGTTAGTTATTCAAAAGACGGGGAAGATTACCTAAACAAAGAGAAAATGGTAGAACTAAAATGTTATTACTATTAAAAGGGAGAGTAGGGACAGTTTGATAAAATGTCTAATAGCAAAAGAAAGACACTTTTGAAGAAACGGGTAAGGGGAGATTATTCAGTGTATTTCTATATTTTCTTTCTTTTTAGGGAGATCAAGAGGGTGTTTAAACAAATTATTAAAACCCTTATGGAACACGGTTGAAATAAGAGGTTTGAAAGGCCCAAGAGGCAGCAGGCCAACAGACCGAAGGGCTGGTATAGCAAGCGCAATCTCCCGCCGTAGGGGGATGAGTATCGAAACCATGGCTTATATATATATATATATATATGTATATATATATATATATATATATATATATATATATATATATATATATATATATATATACATTAGGACGGTCCTTATTTAAAAAAAATAATTTTCACTAGTCCAACCCCGCCAAAGTGTTCCATTGGTTTAAAAAACACCATTTGCAAAGATTTATTGATATGTATTAATATTTAGAGGTGGCTCCATGGATCCGATGTTATCACAGATGAGGTAAAAAACACAGTCATTTCACTAGATTGGTTTCTTCCAAACATTCACAAGGCTGTATTCCCCCTCTCACGGGATCTTCTACAGCGAGTATTAGCTGCTCATTGGCAGGGCTGTCGTGATGACCAATTTCACTCATTGTTTTCCAGTTAGGTCCGCTTGCGAGTGTCAGGGAACTTTTTGCAGTGTTCAGCAACAACACTCAGAATAAACTGTAATTCTTCCTTATCCTTTGTGAGATGGCTAGAGAAATCTTCGACCAAGGAAACGGTACGTTCATCGCGATCGTTAGTGACAGCTAACGTGCTGATGAAATCTTTTGCAACACTCAAGCTTGGCTGATGCTCCCACTGTGCTTTCGGATTTTGAAGAAATCATCTGGAAGACGCAAGTTCTTGAGAAGAAGTCTTCATTTCTTGGTCGTATTTCGACTAAAGTTTTCTCTTGGGTTTTATTCACTTCGATAGTTGCACGCTTCAGTGGCTTCCCCCCAACCCTCTTCTTTCTCTTATATAGCTATAACTATTTTGTCGTTGGTGCTATTGTCCAAACAACGTTCAAACAATGCCATTGTGCCCTACTCCTCAGAAAGCTACCACAGTTGGCCTGCCATCTTCACTGTAGCATTGGATATATCGGTGTTAATCGTGTGATACACCTGACATTGCTTCAGCAACTTTAAGTCATTTCTCAAGGCATTCACAGTAAAATTAGCTATTACCCACGCTTCAACTTAGATTCGTGAAATGAGTATGCAGAGTTCTCGTAATTCTTGATGCTCGCGTGTTTTCAGCTTGAACTACGAGCAAAACATCCAGACTTTGAAACATCCAGACATTTTCCATCCATCGAGATTGGTACATGGCTCCAGGAGCTGCAAAGTGGATGCCTCGAGGAGGGACAGCTCCAAGGAAAATGATAGCCAGCTCCAGGAGCTCTCTGTTGTCCTCTCAGGGCTGAGTGACTTTAACAGCTGTCTCAAAGATCTGCACCAGCACATCTTTGAAGAAAACCACACCGTTGGCCGTGTAATCTTCAGTTGACGAGTCTTCATATGTGGACTTGTCAATATATTGTCATCTTGTTTTAAAGCACTTGGACAAGAGAACATCATGATCGAATGAAGTCCCCAATGGCTTCAGAAAAGGATGCTCCAGCGATCAGCTCCAAGCCATGATGGCGAGACCCAATGTTGATAAGTTCACAACCAAGAAGCTGCTCCAAAAGAATGCACGTGCCTTTGTGCCGCCGGGTATTAGAGCTGGTTGTGTTGAAACACATTCCCTGGACCTTTTTTTCTAAATTTTCCTCATTCAAAACAGAAAAGATGTCCTTAACTTGCGCTTCTCCTTTCCTCGATGGTGGCTTTTGGACTTCAAGAAGCTGTGATTGGCCATTACCTGTCAGTAGCACAGGAAATCTGCACACAGTCCTAGTGCCAATCAGTCCTTGAAAAAGCTTGCCATCCCGAGGTAAAATGAGTGGGAATGTGTGCGAACATATCTTTGATTTCTTTCGAGGTGTATTTACGATGCCACTGTCTTTGCCGTCAGTTGCAACAAGGTCTGGTGATAGCAATTGTTGGTGCCCTCATTTCAAAGGTTTTGGTGTCATGCAGCTGGTCCACTTGTGCTTGCAACTTAGTCTTTATCCTCTTCAGTATTGCTGCCACTTGTACTGCTTTCTACCACTCCTAGAGACTCCAGAAAGTGGACATCATCTGTAGCTCTCTCTCACCTCTTCCTAATTTGCTCTGGCTGACATCTACTGATGCTATCACTCCACGACGTCCAGGTTTACTCTGGGCAATCAGAAATTGCCAGTCTTCCTCGATTGAAATGGGCAATATCAAATAAATTTTGAAACATGCTTTTAAAAGCTGCTTATTTACCTTTTTCAGTTGCAGTACATCTTTCTGCATTCTCCTTGATACCATTCCACTTCTCAAACATTCCAGTTACTTTTTTATACAATCTTGCTTGTAACGAATGAGAATCCATGCCCAATCCCAAAACTTTGCCAACTTTTCAAGTCTTAGTATCAGAAATGTGGATGGTTTATTTAGCTCTTGATGATTATAAAGAAATAAACTTAAAACCTGTTTGATGGAAGAGAGTTTGGAACCTTTAATGTCATCATCATAATTCTCAACGAGATACAAACTTATAAGATTTTCACGAGCCATCATTAATATCTAACACTTATATTTGTGGGAGAAATAAAATTTCATTATGAAGAAAAAGAAATATATGCGGTTCTTTAATTTAAGTCACTCTACGCACCGGAGCTCCACACACCCTCTCTTTTACGGGCACAACTAAGACTGAGAGGCAGTGTTGCCAGATCACACAGATAGCATATCTAGAGAACTTCCTGAAAATATCTGTAGATTAAGAAAGAAATCTGTGCATCTCATGTTGTTTACCCCTTCGTAGACGAACCCCGAAATCTCTAGATCTACAGATATATCTGCGGTATATTTGTGATCGTATACCTCATCTGAGAGAAACTTCAGATCTATTTAGCCTCCAATAAATGTTAATATATCTCAATAAAATTTTGCACATGGTGTTTTTCAACCAAAGGGAACACTTTAGCGGGGTCAGACTAGTGAAAATGAATTATTTTTCAAATATGGTCCACCCATATATATATATATATATATATATATATATATATATATATATATATATATATATATATATATATATATATATATATATATATATATATAAATGACATACTTTTTAAAAATAATTATATGTATGTGAAGCTGAAGTGAATTCAGGACTTCGAAGAGAGTCCCTTAATTGGAGTAATGATCAAAGTTTGCAAGTGAAGAAGAGATACACTAGAGTTCTCTAATTAGTAGCCTCGTCCTAATTAGCGCGAAATAAGTCTGGTAATCCACAGAAATTATATTTTGGCTCAATTTTTCTAACCTAAACTTGGTATTAATTTTTCGTAATGAAACGCATTCTCGCAGTGTGAGAGCGGGAGGTGGGGAGAGAGAAATAGGGGATGATACCCTTCTTTCCATGGTATAACGGTGCTCGCAACATTTTTGCATCTGCAAAGAGTACAACCCTGGTAATACTCAATCAGTTGTGATCTTAGATCGAGCTTGGTAGAATATGATTTTTAAGGGGAGAGTAAAGTCACCAGGACGATTGCCCCTCCCTCAATAAGGTTTTGATCATCCAACTGAGCTATCCTCTCTGTCCTATCCCTCCATCACCGTGTCTTTCTTCCGTCTTTGAATCTGAGCTTTTTGTGTGAAAAAGATTGTATTAATAGTGAAAAGGCGATAAGAATTCCAGGTCAAACAGAGCGTTGGACGATAGGACCTTTGGTCCTTCTTTACATTTCCTTCTTGAATCGTTAGTCGCATCTTTCTTCTAAATAAATAAACTTGAGATAAATTACCATCAACACAAGAGGCCAATTTTCTCCGATTTCTTTTCATTCCTATTTTCCAATTCGCCTTTTTTTTCGTTCATTTTTTCCCCCCGGCATCCGGTTGTTAATGCAAATATTGTGCCCATTTTTCTCCCTGTCTTTCAAGTCCATGGGCTACCGAGTGGAATTAGATTCTACACTTTCGAAATCTTACACTCATCTTTGGAAATCTGTAGTGACTTTTCGAATTCTTAGCAAAATAAGCTAAGCAATGCTCACCGTCAAGCTTGACATAGTTTTATTTATAATCTAAGCTTTCACTACGAAAACAAAATCCAAATACACTCCCGACAAAATATAAACTTCATTCATCAGATGTTTCTCTTCTTTGTCTCGAAATTTGTCGCCGAAGTGAAGTAGAGACCGAATCCCCGACATCTTCCTTATAAGTCTGGTTGGTCATAAGGAGTGGCCACATATATATATATATATATATATATATATATATATATATATATATATATATATATATATAGGAAAATTAACCCACAGGAAAATGAAAAGATGAATCCAAGCACTTTCGAACTATGTTTGCAAGTTCATTTCATTCCTTGAAAATGAACTTGCAAATATAGTTCGAAAGTGCTCAGATTCATCTTTTCATTCTCCTGTGGGTTATTTTTCATATTATTGCTTTCCTCACGTGCCACTTTGTGAGTTTTCTATTATATATATATATATATATATATATATATATATATATATATATATATATATATATATATGAAACTGCAAGGAAAGAGAAGATAAAGGGACTAATTTATTCTTCGGAAATATAAATTTTCCAAATTGCGAAAAAAATCCGTGCAAAAGTGGGGATCGAGCCAAGCACATGAGGCATCGAACAACCGCTTTGATCCCAACTAGAGCACCACCTTAGACTGCCTCATTCTACCTAATTGAATTGGTCGAATTATTTATTACAGTATAAACAATAAGTTTTCGCCTTACCATACAAAACCGCAGCATATCATAGTTCTACTCGTAATTCAGGGTTTGATCTCACTGGGGTCTCCCCCTATATATTTACCCACTGACTTCTTCCAAATGCTGAGGTCGAATTTAAAACATCAAATCCCCCCCATCCCTCCTTGAGTAAGCTTTAAGACGGTCTCAAGGGTTAAAGAAACACAGCCACGGTACTTTTCCTCTGTTCATTCATAACTTGGGGTTAGTAAGTAATTGTGTCCATGAAAGAAGGATACATAAATACAGATCACGCAATCAACCATAACCTACTCGCCTTATGTGTAGAAGAGAAACATCTACTCGTTTTATCCCTTGCAAAAGGGTGTCCGGTACGGCATGGGGCAGCATGGTGCAGCTGACATCTGGGGCATTCCCTGCTCTCTCGGCCACAATTTCTGGTATGAGATCTTCGTCTCGATATCTTCAACACATTTTCACATACTTTATCTCCATCACTTTCTATCCAGGTCCTTCCTTACAAACATCCTGCGGGAGATGCCTCGTTGCTAATGCGTTTTATCGATCCCTTTCGCGTAAATGGAATCGAGTGTGATTGGTACGATGGCAGGCAATTCCTCAAGGGAGCCACTTGGATCCCCGTTTACCACGGGGTAAACTCGTCAGGGGGATATGGGTAGCATGGGTTGGATACTGTGTTTTATTTAACCCTTTTTTATGTTAGTCAAAACTGATAGATGAAAACCAAGGAAGGAATTTCCCAAAGGGGTTTTATAAGGAGAGATCTTTCACGAAAGTGGTGCATTAGGGGAAGTGAAATTGTTTGGAAGGTATACAACCTCAGATACATCTACAAGCGTTAAGGCCGGGAAGGTACGCAATCCCTCTATTGTTATCTACCTCATGGTTGCTGAAGATATCCTGCTTTGGGGAAATTGTATTTTTATACAGCGTTTATTATTTCCCCTATCAGTGGACCTACCATTACTGCGGAAAGAGTTCAGGTTGATGAAAGTTGCGCGTCGTACTCATCTTTAATACACCGAGTTGTCTCCCTCGGCTGTTTACCTTCCATTATTTTGACTTTCTCTACCATATCCACTCTGTTTTTACGTACACTCGTTCGTTTCATATTTTTAAATAATAATAAATACGACCTGGCTAACCTTGAGATGTTCGAAATTATTTAGTAGACTTCGTTAAAATTTTCCCTGGAAAGGAAATTGAGCTGATTTCCATTTGTGTTTGGAATTAAAAAAGAAACATTCCTCATAAACGCTCCTGAAGATGATTAATTATCATCTAAAGTATTTATATAAACAGAAAATTTTAAAAAATAGACAATTGTAAAAATTTATAGACTTTCTAAACAAACTTCTATAAGTCAATAGTAAATCGTATAAAAGCTGAAATCTATAAAGAATACCAAAACAAGTAAATCAAGAATGTCAACCAGAAGGGTTTATTAAATAGGGGTCCATCAGCTCGGGAAGTAAGGATTTAATTATTCAATATCTCTTCTTTCCAACATTACCTAATAAAATCCAATTAACATTTCCATAACGCATTTTTCCTGAAATCAAACGGAAGTTTTTCTTTTACAGTTTCGAACTCAAGATCATTTTAACAGACGAAGAAGCATCTATGTAGGCCAAAGGCACCAACGATCAAAGGCACAAGTGGAAATAAAGCAATAAAGAAAAGTTTGCCGTGGATTACCGGGCATTTTCAAATGATTGAAGAACTTAAATAAATTCTAAGATCGTCACAATCGACGGTTTCCAGCGAAAGAAGGAATTGAGAGAGAAAGTTATAAATAAATTAGGATAAATAACAAATAAAATAATGGATGCAAATATAGATGTATCATTAGGAATGCGAGTTTATTCTTACTACAACAGCGAAAGAGTTCAGAAGAATCACGTGCCATTCTATTACCATTAGCTTATTTGCATTAACTTCAGAACTTTCTTTATGCAACTCTAAAAAATAGAATATGTTGGACTGTTCTCGTCGCCTTTGGCTTTATTTTGTTCAATATATTAAATGATATAATATTCTATACATGGACCAATTTACCATGAATATTACTTAGTTGAAAAAGGTTCCATATCACGTAAATAGACATGTCCCTGATTATATATGTTGGTCTGTCACTTCTAACAAACGCCTATACCCTTGTTATATTCTCACAAGAGAGATCGAGGAACAAGTTCAAGGTTCACTTAGCTCCTGAACTTCAAGGAGTTTTTCTAATAGGGAGCAAAGTAATCTTGCCATTGGCTCATTACAGCGAGAGGGATAGTCCCCCGAATTAGTAAAGGCTTCATATACCTTTCTATAGAGAAGCTGCGCATTTCTCCTAACACTGTTTCATTTCTGAACAGCAGATTAATCTTATTGCGCAGTGTAATTGTAGGGAGTAATGATGAAATCACAACCAAACTATCACCTTCAAGATCAGTTTTGGGGTCATCGAAGTATTGAAAGAATTATTACCTCGCCGGGATGTTTGGTTGCCCAGCGAACGCTTCACTTTGGGTTCACTTTGCGCCAGTTCAGATCTCACACTAAACTTGGTTTGGACTGAAGAGATTTTTACATTTAAGTTGTGCGATATGATTTTGTAATGGGATTGATGTCCTAAGAGTTTATTTATTTTGTTTAATTATTGGGGGACGAGATTAAATCTCTTTCTTATTTAGGAATTATATTAGAAAAAGAATTATGTAGAGTATTAGGATCATAAACAGAATTCCGAAGGATATCGAGGGGGGTGGTCTTCATATGAACGCCTTGAGATAACATTTCATTAATAGTATTAACGTTATTATTATTAATTTCATTCTTATTAATATAATTATTAACAAGTATAGTCTAGTTTCACATCGTTAGTGTTATTTAAAAAGTATCATTCGATTATTTGTTTTTATTTAATTAGTATTTTTTTCTCCATTTACACGTAAATTTCTTTATAAAGTTCTTTTCTTAATATTCCGGAAATTTTTGCTACAATATTTAGCAAATTTACATTCATAACATTTTAAACCAAGTGGTACATCTGACCAGGGCAGAATGGGTATTAGCTCGCTCAGCCATTTACCTTCGCGTCATATGGACTCTGCCGTACGCCCCGGAGGTGACGTGCACCCAGTATTACATTCTAATCTGAGGCTAAGTTTTTTTTTACCTTAAATCCCAAAGCTTAGCAAATATAATATTTAATCTAGGTTGTGCATTTTCTCGCTAAAATATGTAAATATGTCCATCCTTTCTTATGTAAATTTCATAGATTTTATTGAAGAAAGAGCAACTAAGACAATTTACTGGAATAAATACAAATACGAGAAGCAATTGTGCCCCACAAAATTAATTAAGGTGTTTGGGGTAATTTCTCGCTACTAATATCAACGGGTGGAAATAACCTGCTAGAAATTAGTGTTTGCAACCTCGCATGCAAATGGTCAAAAGGAAATAGAAAACCAGTTAAATTGCCTTATTTATAAAGTTAAAGAATGAAATACATTTTGAACAATGAAATATCTTGTGGACTTCTTTTTTGCAGCTTTTAGAGCTGCAACTCGCCTCGTTCTAGAATCAAATAAGTTTTAAGTTTAGATCTTCTGTAGCTGCTAAGCAGGTAAGGCTTTTGTAACTCTAGTTACCCTGTAGGAAAAGAGATAAAGAAACGTACAGTGATAAGTCATTTGCAAATCAAAGTGATTGGAAGCAATCCTTGCGTGGGACCACACCACTTCGATGTAATCCGCGTGAGGTTAAGCTGTAATTGAACTCCCACCTTCTAGCTGTTGCGTGTGTCGCATAGCATGCAATAGCCTCCCTCCTCTATAATCTAGTCCTTCAGGAAAATCTGACGCGGCCCCACATAATTGGAGTAAGGTCAAAGGAGCCTCCATCAAAGTATGTAGAATCAGAGGCTTTTTCCGTCAATCTCTAAAGCGGTGGGATTGAGCCGAGGTCATCTTCTCCTGGGTGCCAACGCAACCACAACAATTACAACTTGTATTTCCGACCATGTATGGCATATGGCAGTAGGCCATTTTGACAGTGTTTCTCGTGTTTTGGACTTGTTTCCTGTAGTCCTGTCTAGTATTCCTCCCACATGTTCTATTCGGGTAATGTGATGGGATTGACTAAGTCAAAGAAGTCATTTGATGCCGCTTTGCTCCTCTTATTCTTGTCATTTTTTCAGTATAAGAGGGAGGCCCATCTCTCAGGAATAGAAAGCTTTCATTTTCCAGCTGGGTATTTGAGTATAATGTGAGAAGTCCCTCTTTAAGAATGGAAGTGGATTTTTTCGAGTTGATATTGCCAACACAACCAAATCTGACCTTCAATCATACTAAATTTCTCCCCACACTTTAACTGAAAAGCCACCTCCCTTTCACCGCTGGTTGTAATATGTTTTTGCCAAACTCCTAAAGGGGTAATCTCCAAACCCTTACCCGTCCATTGTCTGAAAATGGAAAAAAACCTTGATTCGTCCTAAAAATAGATGGCAAGGCAAACTTCTTAAGGTTGATGCTCATATTTTCAATCCCCTTAATCCAATTCTTAATATTTAATATGGTAAAAGAGGATTCTTCCTGGATGCAAGTCCATAATATCGAAGAAAGAGGTAATTTACCGTTGTTCTTGGCATGATTTCGAATCTTTCTGCAATGTCAGAAGTTTGAAAGCGTGGATTCGTTTCAATAAACCTTTTACCAATCCAAATGTATCTTTCAGAAGGCC
Organism: Ceratothoa steindachneri; assembly: GCA_963969495.1. Taxonomy (NCBI): domain Eukaryota; kingdom Metazoa; phylum Arthropoda; class Malacostraca; order Isopoda; family Cymothoidae; genus Ceratothoa; species Ceratothoa steindachneri. The sequence goes on from OZ018339.1 coordinate 9,812,729, forward strand.
CAGGATAACGAGGAAGAAAGAGGTATTCTAAGATTAATAGCAATTTATCTTTGGAAAAGTCCTGTAGAGGTGATAAGATGTATAAAAGCAAATTTATATGAAGATACTTCAAGAAAGAATTACGAAGATCAAGAACATAACCCAGCCAACCTAAATGAAGAAGGAATCTCAACCAATAAGGATACAAGGAGTCAGATAAATGGGGTCAATGTTTGAAGGGAAAACTACTGCCAATATACAGATAATCAAGATGATCAAGAATAACATAGATGGATAAAGATAAACTGAAAATAGAGAATGCTGCCCCCCCATAGTCCATCTTCAATTTAGCACACAATATATTGCTCTTTGAAAATATGGAACTATTTTAGAGCTTTTTTTTCTAGGCTGATATAATAATTACAATATGGTAACAAATACTAATCATTATTATGGCAAAATTACGAATAAAACTTTTTACCATGAAACGTGGGTGTTTATTTTCTTCTTGTATGTCTATTTAGATCTATCAAATCCGAAGGCTCCGGAATCAATTCATATAGATTGTAGCTTGTTCTAGCAAACAATTTTTTTTTTTGGCAGGCGTATCAAGAATACCAAACCCTAAAGTTCTTAGTTGATATTCTTAAAATCGTTTATGTATATTTATATATAAAAAAGAGCGAGTACAAGTTCTGCGACTAATAAAAACTCCTACAGGGCTTTTGACATATTTAATTTATTCCTTTCAAACAGTCTTTGAAGGCGGGAAGATGCAGAAACCTTATATTGCATTTTATATAACCATATATATATATATAATTTATCTCCCATGAACGCGAGAGAATGATGGGAATAAATCAATCAAACCGCAAGGAAAGAGAAGATGAACGGAATAATTGTTTCTTCGGAAAAATTAATTTTCCTAATTGCAAAAATATTCAGACAGAGGTGGGGAGCAAACGCGTAGCCAATCAGTCTAAGGTGTGGCCTTAGTTGAGATAAAAGCGGTTGTTCGATGCCTCAGTGTGCTTGGTTCGATCCCCACCTTTGCACGAATTTTTTCGCAATTTGAAAATTAATATTGCCCATGAAAAAAATAGTCCGTTTATCTTCTCTTTCCTTGCAGTCTAATATATATATGGACACTATTTATAACCAACCAGACTTGTAGCGAGGATGTTTGTCACACTTGGGCAACAAACTTCGAGACAAAGAAGAGAAACATCTTAATTTCAAATTGGATTTAATAAGAAAAAAATATTCCCTTCTTCTGAAAGGTTAATCACAGTTAGGATCATAGATTGCGGATAATGCTAGGTTGAACAAGACTGAGGGACCATTACGGTATAAGTTAATCTACTGGATGTAGATGGAAGCCTTAAATAACTGGATACTAAAAATATCTTTGTAAGTCAAGTTTTCTTAAATTATTGAGGGCAATTTTGCACCAATGAATCCGAAGATAACATAGATATTTTTAGATAATGTCGGGATTTTGTGCTAAATCAATTTTTATAAAATACGATCTTATAACTAAATCGATTAGATTTTCGGGGCATTTTCAGGTGATTTTTTTCAATATGTCTCATCGAAAAAGGTTTTTAAAATAAAACCGTTTTCTAACACAATTTATTAATTAAATGTTGCAAAAATGTATTAATTATTCTACACTGAATATTAGACATTGATAAAGGTAAGTACATACATGTAAATTGGATATTAGGTCATCATTGTTCAGAAGTCAGCCATGAACTTCCATTTCTTTGTACTCCTAGAATGCTCAGCGGTAGAGATGTCTCTCTTCAGAGTCCAGCAGTATTTAACAATCATGACTACATCCAAACATTCCTGAAACCTGGTCTCCATTTCTTTCATGCCCTGATGGAATCTCTCTCTCCCTCTGTTCGTCACTCATTGATCCTAGATTCGCAGTAAACCGATCTGTATGTGAGAATAAGTAATGTATTTTAAAGCTTATGTTGCATACGAGGTTTCTGAAAGCAGTTGCCACATTGGTGACAAATTATGTGCAGATCTTTGCCTTCTTGTTGCCAAAAAAGTTCATCACTGCCAGAACAAAAGCCTTCCACTCTTTCAGATCCGCTACATTCATTGAGTTTTCAAACTCTGGATCTCTGATGAGGTAACGGAGTTGATGACTGTCAGAGATGCCATCTTTCGACTTATCCACAGTAGAAAGATGGCATCTTTGACCATCCTGGAAAAACGTGGAACAATTAAGTGAAGCAGCCACCATCCTTGTTTACAGCTTTGGTGAACTGTTTGGTTAAGGCGAACTTGTTGTGCAGCGATGGGAAGAGAATCCTGTTTCTCTCCACCAGAGGGCTGTTTATGAAGTTTCTTTTTCTGCAAGGCACCACTGACACCTGTTTAAAGCTGAGCTTGGTCCCTACTATCCCACATGCCTGAAAAACACAGATACTTGGTGAACCCGGGATGTTGTCTTTAACTAACGATAACCATCTTTAAGTCGACACATAGCAACCACTCATGGTGATCATAACGAATTTAATTTCAGCACATACTTCTCTGCTTCATACTTCTCCTTCACTGGAGTCGAGTGAGCGATGAGTGCAGAGGCAACCGGTTGCCGTTGTGCAGCGATCACTTGCTACTGTCAATTAACAGTCTCCAATTATCGGATTGATACTATGGCAAATCAAGTATGTGCAAAAGCCCTGCAATATATTTACGGTACACCAAGTCTTTCTCACCAGATAAGAAAAGTGATTTACTCTCGATGTCTGTTGCGGTAGAAGGTAATGCGAGCGAGCAATCTCACAAAGAAGTTTTTTCCTTCATTCTGGATGCCAACAGTTCGGAAGAGGTCTTTGACAAGCTGAAATTGAAAACTAGATCATTTACTTCCTTTTGGGGAAAAGGATGTGGAGCATCAGTTTCAAAGTCAAAAATCAATTCTTCCTTTTCATTTTATTCAACACTGGAGGGATCTCCGTCACATATTTCAGGAAGTTCTCTAACGACAGGTACTGGAAGTTCATCACAATGAGCTATAGGACGACGTGTTGATTGAACATTAGGATACTTGAAGCTTCTCCGCTTCGTTCTAATGATCTCAGTCAAACTCATAGCGCAGAAGTAGTAATAAGTGTCAAGGTTTGTGGGCTCCCTCCAATCTATGGAAATTCTAAATTTCGAACAACTCTTCTTGCCCTTGGTGCAACGATGCACATACTCGGTGCATGTTGTACATATCATATGATGTGCCCAAGCTTTATCATGCTCACCAAGTTTCATAAAAGATTAAGCATGGTAAGCAAACTTCATGAAACTTGTGACTTGAATCCTGTTAGGAACAACGGCTTATTCCCCGCAGATGTAGTAGAATATATCGGGCCTATTTTGGCAAGATATTCTGGCCGAATCCATTTGCTTCACCTGCAAAAATTGACCCATGTAATCTCTTGAGAATTTGTTTATTTAAAGAAATAAGACTGGGATGTTATGTTTGAACGCTGGTAGGAGCCGTGCCCTTAACGCACCATTGGAGTTGGAATGTCATGTTTTAGGGATGACTCTTGTATGATCCCACACGTTTCATTGACAGGAACGGCTACACCTCTGAGTTTATTTGAAAACGGTTTCATATGAAGATCTTCCATCCCCAGTAAACAAGAACTCAATGAATTCCAGTTCTTCGAGGTCCTAGACTATTTACTTTGGCAGGCCTAAATTGATTAGTAGACATCTGTATTTGAATTATATAAGGGACTGTTTTTGGCCGCGAAAGCGTTATACGAGGAATAAGACACTAGCCACCGAAATATCTAGCATGTTTAAAATTGTGTTAACTTCCTTGTCTTCGGAGGGGGTCGTATTTTTTACCTTGACTCTAGGAAAGAGTTCAGGTGCTAAATTATTATTTCACTCGTGGCATCAGATATAATGAGTGGCGAAGTAATCACTCTACTATATAATTGGTTTCCTTCTTTACTCAATTACCATTTGCATGGTGACTGTTTTCATTAAATATGCCTGAGTGAAGATCATTGTCTCCTTGGATTTATGGATGAGTAAAAGATTAACGAAAAAACTTACATGACTGTAAAAGAGACTACAACGATAAGCTAAAAAGGATAGTTCTCTTGAAAAATATTGAAAAAGGACTATGTACACTGGTTGAGACATTAAAATATTGCATTAAATATAGGAATTAGTTCACAGGCGGATAACTAGGTCAGTTGATGCATCGTTAATCGATCATGTTAACTTGACTAAGTTGAGAGGAGCTGAGCTAGTAAAATGTGGAAATGTGTTGAATGGTGATTGAGAATTCTCTGTAAAGACTGTCACTCCTAATGTGTCGGTTGTATGTATGCGCCGTATACTTCGTGGGAAGTAGCACGTCCGATATCCCCATGAGCATGAAAGGTAGTTTTAAGTTGCGAATATGTGGCAAAATCTGAACATTATTTCTCTATAATATGTAAGCTAGTTTGTTACGCTTTATTATCTCTGTCGTGGCATAGGAAGGGCCGAGTGATGGTTGGTTACATACAACACCAAAACTCCGTGATTACGTTTTATCTCTAAGAGTGCTATATTTTTATTTATTATGATTAATATTATCTGATTATTAATTCTTTAATATTTGAGGGTTCCTAGTGCCTTGCTTAGCGTTTCGAGAATTGAATAAAAATTTGTTTCCCAAAAAACCCCAAAAGTTTAGTAAAAAAAACAACATGATCCAACGAAAATTAACACACTGCATATACAAAAATGAATTCAAAAAGTTTAAGTGAGGCTTTATAACTGACATACTTGAATTTATAGTAATGGTAGACCCACAGTTCACTTTAATATAAAAATGCAAACTGACCTACACTGAAACGGATACAAGGGTTTAAATACCTTTATAGATTCCTGCTAGAATAGGGTTTGAGTCTGGCCTTGAACTCAATTGTTAAGTCACCTCAAGAATGTTGTTGCCGTGATGACGCGTGGCTCAACGCTTACAGCTGTGTTCTCAAGGGGGAAATTCTTTAAGGCCACAGAGGCCTTCGGAACGTGTGGCAGATGGAAAGACGCACGCCTTCTGGAGGAAATGATCTCGCTACGGGACAGGAAAAGAAAGTTTATTTTTCTATTCAGGATACTCGGGGAATAATTCGCACTAGTGAGCGATGAGTCAATGCTTAAATCCTTTGACTCAAGGGTGTGCTGGAGGGAGTTTACTCAGGGGTATTCCTCAAGGGCGAGGACTATCTCTGTGCTTTTAGAGACACCAGGATAGGGGGTTTCTCTGAAGAGAGTAAGTTGAACTTGTTTCTTAAATCAAGTTAACTTAAAGTTCGGTGTGACCACCAGGAACTAGCTCGAGGATGAGCTTCTTCTTAGTCTCTTCTGTTGGTAGCCGGGCCTCTTGTCGGGGTCTTCGTCGCCTTGGTGACTAACCTAATCTACCTCGTTTTTCCAAAGCTATTTGCTTTTATATGTCACCACCCCCACTGGGTTAGGGGCAGGCGGGGGAAAGGAGGATTTGAGGACAGGCTGCATGAAGTCTCCTCCTCCAACGGTTTTTCTCAGGGCGTCATACAGTTGGCCCAGGAGGACCTTCTGGCTTTAAGACGACGCTCCTCTAATTTCGCTTATGGAGTGAAATTGAATATCACCTCTTAGGGGAAATCTTGCTGTTCTTAACCGATGTTAGGGTTTCAGGTCCGACCTGAGCTGATTAGCGCATTATATAGACTGGGCCGGCCATTCAGCTTCTCATCGAGACGAGGGGCGAGAAGGAGGAGGTTAAGTATTAGGGATACGGCGGCTACACTGCCAGGACGTTGTGGTTAACGACTAGTAGCTCCCTTGTGAGGGGCGGGGGGGGGGGAGTATCGATTTCCTTACAATCTCGTACGAGCCGATATAACTGAGAGGGGGCGGATTTGTGTGGACGTGGGTCTATCTGGAGAAGACGTGAGTGCACTTATCCGAATGTTTTAAAATGAACGTGTTTTATGCCCTGAATACTCTTGGTCCTACTGAGTTCATCATGCCATGGAAGGCTCGAACGAATTCCCTCTTGGGGGGGATCATTACCTCGGTTGGCAAACAGATCGCCTGGGAGTCGTAGGCTGCATCCGTACGTCATGCGGAGAAGTTACTCAGGAAAAAGAGGCGGTAAAGTAGAATTTCTAAGCACCTAAAAGGACTGCCTTTTGGTAAAATGGAAGATTTCAGGGTCCAATGGATGCGTTCAAGAGGATTCTTTGCCTTATGGTTCTATAACTTAATACAGGTGTGTTCTGATGCTGTATCGCTGTCAGCTGCAATGGCTTACAAAATAGTCCTTATTGAAATTAGGGACACGCAATTATCAATAGAATTTCAGTTATAGATTATGATATAATCTCCACAAAGGGAAAACCTTCTATACAATATAGGTAATCTACAAATAAGCGTAAAGCTGATCTTAAACCCTTTACTAGTAGGTGGAAAAGGACTAAGAATGTCGAAAAGAACTGTACGAAATCGGCTATCGGTGGCTGAATTTCTCTAGGTTAGTTTTGTGTCTTGAGTCTTTGGAATTTTTTAAAACTGTGCAACTTCCGGCCTAATTTCTTCCTTGTATGTGTATAATTTTCTAGACGAATCAATCTGAAACCAACTTCAAGGAAGATTGAGCTCTTAGGTGACTCAGATTGAAACTGTTTTATACAAACCTGCCAAACTAACAAGTAATATAGTTTCTGAGTAAGACTTGGAATAAATCACATATGATGGAGATGTGAGACGATAAAATATTTTTTTATATCTTGATGGAAGGGAAGGATCGGCTTGCAATAAATCAATTCCTGATCTGATGACTGAGGCCCAGCGAAATCTTCAAAGTTCATAGTTGCACACAATGGAATAACTAAATAGTTTAGATTAACGGATACTTTAGAAGATTGCCTTGAATATAAGGATAAGAAGTACATATCTGACGAAAGCTGTGCTTCCTCCTTGGCGAATGGCTCTTGCAAGAGAACTCTGCTCGGATTCTGGCTGCCTGAAATGTGTCGGATATCTTTGGTATACTAACTGATAAACTCGAGGGTACGAACTTCTCGAGTGTTGTTTCTAGGAATGAAATCTGAACGCTCCAAGATGGGCGCACGCGTTCAATTCACTGCCCTCAAGCATCAATTTGAAATGTTTCATAACTAAAAAGATATTTAACAATTCCTTGCGAAATATGGAATATTTACGTTCGGCCCCCATAAACTCATAGCTACAATAACAATGGGCTTCACATTCCCCGCTGTAGAGCTTTTCTAGTGCTTTTTCCAAACGTATATTTTAATCGTCTGTGGTGAAGTTTAGGTGATAGTCCATTCGAGGATATGCCAAAAAGAATATTATGCTGTGTCATTTTTGATTTGAAAGAGAACGCTTTCTGTTTAATCGTCTCAAACTAAAGTGCAACTGGTGTGACCTTTATTTTGCGTATTTTAAGAGTCTAGTTAATAAGAGCAGGGTGAACCCAGTGTCCCTTAGAATCTGATAAACTAACTAGGCTAAAGAATTATTGCAATTGTCGTAAGGTGTGTGGATGTGGAAACTTCTTAATTGCTACTATCTAACTCTCATTAATTGTGGTACAATTTGAAGATAATTTGAAGCCTAAAATATCTATGAAGCTAACTCATAAGACATAGTTTGAAAGATTTATCTGCACTTTATGAAATCTTAATTGTAAAAAGAGCTATTCAGGTGTGTAAGTGCATTTCCTTGTTCTTACTCGTTATCAGAAAGTCGTCTATACATACAAACCCTAGGTTTAATCCTCTCAAAACCTAGTTAATGTATCACTAGAAGGATTGGGACTTGTAGCAAAGTCCATGTGACATTGAAACCTACTCGAAAAAACATTTGGCTAGGTCATATCCGTCTTCTCTATAAAAGTCGTCTCTATAGTTATTTTGAAGAAAGCGTCCTCAAGATCAACCTTCGAGTACAATAGCTATTTGGAAGAAAGCGTCCTTCAGATCAACCCTCAAGTACAATAGCTATTTGGAAGAAAGCGTCCTTCAGATTAACCTTCGAGTACAATAACTATTTGGAAGAAAGCGTCCTTCAGATCAACCTTCCAGTACAATAACTATTTGGAAGAAAGCGTCCTTCAGATCAACTTTCGAGTACAATAGCTATTTGGAAGAAAGCGTCCTTCAGATCAACCTTCCAGTACAATAACTATTTAGAAGAAAGCGTCCTTCAGATCAACCTTTGAGTACAATAACTATTTGGAAGAAAGCGTCCATCAGATTAATCTTCGAGTACAACTTACAATCTTCCAAGTTTGCTGCAAATGATATCGATGTTTTACTTTACTGTTTCTTCGGTTCTTCTCAATCAATGAACTCTGAGAAAAGGGCTTTGAACGGTGATTTATTTATATAGATGATGATCTTATGGTTACTAAAACATGCAATAACAATAAAATTCAAACCTTTGCACTCTGATGGCCTTGTCCTTTGAACGGCTCACTGGCAACTTGGTTGAGTTATGATTTAAGTGGCTTGGGTTCGATCCTAAGGTAGACAGAGCCTTCTTTTGGCATATAAGTGTAGATTTTCAAAACTAATTTTACTTGGACATATATATACATAACGTCGGATCCTAAACAGTTTCTAATAGCCAAGGGAAAACGGCGTTAATCTTCTAGCGCCGAGGTACCAGGTTCGTTACTGGTATGACCGGACACAAACGTCTGCGCAAGTAGATATGGCTACCAAAGGTGGACACGATGGGCTTACTCTTGCACCTGCACTGGGGTAGGTAGACCTTACACTTCTTATTACACAAATAGCCAATTCCAACACTGCTTTTTTTCCTCTCCCGTCTTTGCAGCCCAACACACACTCTGTTCCACAGACCTCCGGTGTCACACACATAATATACTTCTGGCAGTCCTCCTAAAGATGCCCGTTGCCCAGTGCCCTCGGGCTCACCAGCGATTGCCATACTGACCTTTATGTCTAGTTCATTAGCCGCTCGTGATTCGCCATGACCAAGGCAGGATGAAAAACTAAAACCACTGCTACTACTACTAATACAGTTTAGCGCTTGGCGTCCAACCATTTTGTTTATGGTATCTCTTTGAAATTCTGAGAGGGTGCAATGAACCCCTCAAAATGAGGAACTTTTTTAATTGATTTTAATCTATAAAAGTTGTGGTCATTTAAAGAGATTCGTCGACGGGGAAAAACACTCTGTTAAATCTGCTTCCCATAACCATCATTGAATGCCCTAAAATCAGATTTTAAAAAATAAAAAATAATGAAAAGATGTGAGTCGACCATAGCTGGAATATTTCGAGCAACCGCCCGTTCACATCTCTGAGGAATTCTTGCGACAATTACAAGTCGACAACTAGGGAACGGAAGCCAGAGTTGCCAATGCCGAGTTGTTTAAATGCGCTGAAAAATTCACTGGTAATAAAAATCATATTTATACTCTCACAACAAACTGCACTCAATGGGATGTGCAAAAATACCCTTTGCGGTAAATGTAGCATCGGTTGGTAACCTCTTCTTTATGGCAACCATACCAAATGTAGCTTGACTTCGCTCAAAGTATCATTTGATATTGCCATTCAGCAAAATTTTAGCATATATATATATATATATATATATATATATATATATATATATATATATATATATATTTATATAGTAAGAAGGACAAAACGAAGAAGGCGGGTCCCATCTTTAATTCTAACGCTTCAGGTTATTACAAAACCTATCTTTAGAAGCTAAAAACAAGTTCCAAATAAATAATATAAACCTAAAAACATAAATAAAAGATTACTCATTTGGAATTTGTTTTTAGCTCCTGAAGATGGGTTTTGTAATAACCCGAAACGTCGGAATTGAAGATGGGACCCGCCTTCTTCGTTTTGTCCTTCTTACTCAATATAAGACTCAAGCTTTGTAGAAGAAATATAGGTGAATACACACACATAGATATATATATATATATATATATATATATATATATATATATATATATATATATATATATATATATATATATATATAAGAGCTCACAAAGTACAACGTAAGTCACAGTTATGTACACAAATCCAAGAAAAAGGGAAAGCAGATTCTGAGCGCTTTCGTTTTTATTTACGAAAAACTTTTAAATTAAAGAACAAAGAAGCAGAATACATTAGTGCATAAAGAAGATAAGGATGGCTCTCTTCCCCCCCTCCCCCTCTCGATCCTGAGTAAGGGAGAAAAATCAAGGAGAATCTTAATTTGGGACGTGATGTAGTACGATGTGACAATCAGATCTAAAGAAAATAACCCAAATTACAACTCCTCGCCCCTCTCCTTGCCTTGACTACAGTATGTTGATGACATATTATGTCTAGGGCCTAGTAATTTAAATGTTACTAGGCTTTGGGTAAAATAAATAACTTAGTGCCTTCGCTCAAATTCACCCTCGACGTTGAAAATGACTAGACTATGCCATTCTTAGACATTTTAATCCATCGACGATAATATTAGATTTATTGGTGTCCAAAATAGGTTGTCCTTACCATATCACAAAATTTTCGGTCATTTAAATTAAATTCATCACTACCTCGCATCCTTATCAAAATCTACCCCACTCAGGTATGGTTTATTCTATAGGGAGCAATAATGTACAAAATGTTATTAGGAACATACCGGGAGAGAACTTCAGGTACGGTTAAAAAATATCTTGAGCAATTTATGTCATAGAGCCAACACCATCACCAAATACAATAAGTCCGTTTCCAGAAATCTTTCAAAAGGTATATATTTTGAGACTTTCCTTAATTCAAAATTGAAGCCAGGTATATTTTCGTTAGATCTCATTATCACATCGGACATCAGATCTCAAATTAAGATTCTCCTCGATTTTGTCTCCCTTGTCTAAGGCTTGAGGGAAGGAGGGCGTTACTTCTCTTCGATATAAACTAATGTTGTCTGCCTTCTTGTTTATTCTTTAAATAGGTCTTCGCAAATAAAGACGAAAGCACATCAAATACTATTTCCAATAACATTGAAGTTAATCCACGTAAATTGTGGTAATTCGGCGATTGTTTTCCGGATTCGCATCTACTTCACAGTCGCTATGATACACTGCATTGACCCATGATGCGGATTTCAGGTTAAACTGTAGGATCCAAAGGGACAAATTAATGGACTAAAAATTAGCGCATATCGGTAAAAAAACCCTGACCATTTTTTCCTTGAAATATCCGAAGAATTATAATAAACTCAACCGATTTCGAGTTCACATTTTCTGGCAGCAAATTAAATAAAAATGAAAGAAAATGTGTGTGGTTTAATAAATACGATAAACGAGCCCAATAAACGGAAATACATATATGTTAAATAAAGGAAAATATTATTAAGTCAAAGCATAATTTTTTAACTAATAGCAGTATAAATGTAAATATCATAGAAAGGAAAAGGTTAAGCATATATTATGTTAATTTTATTGATAAAATAATTGGTTAGGTTTGATAAATTACCCTTACCGGCCTCGTTAATGTAGCCATTTTACCATTCTTCTCCAAATATTTGGCTGAGCTGCTGATCTTATTCCTATTTTCTCACCTGAGAATACATAACATAAATCCATTGCCTAAATTAAAGTATTGATCTATCAAAATTTGATCCAGTTTTTATGCGGTTGTCATCTTAAAGCGTTTGTAATTTATTTTGGCATAGCCAAACTAAGCTCTCTGGACTTTAACATATTTGAGTCGTTCATTTTTTTTAACAAAACTTGGACGGGTCCTTCGACAAGCAGAGAAAAGAAGGTGTTGCCACCCAATTTCACCATATTAGGAATAGTGAACCCCATATTTCTCGTCTTATTACCGAATATAAAAGTGTTGGGTTCACTATATGTGGCATGTACCTTATTGACTATAAAGGTGACCAATTTTAATATAGCTTGGCCTAAATTAAAATTCCTTTCCTAAAAGAATTTAACAGTGGCTTACCCAACTATATTTCTTTCAATAACATTATACGGCTATATCGGAGATATAGCGTTGACCAATAAATTGGATAATTCTGCGAAAATGTTTGCTTAAATGAGCACAGTAAATTTGCACATTTTTACGATCGCATTATGTAGTTTAATTCTTACATCCACAAGTTTGGCAGTTTGCCTTATTTTGAAACCAGAACACAACTTCATTTTCGGAAGATTTTCTTATTATAAACGTTTTAAAATCAAATTATTGACAAAAACAAGATTGACATTAAAAGTTTTTAATAATTTAGATACTTAGCAGAGACGTCGTTTTAATTGGTAAAGAGAAACTGTCGATTCACGTGAAGAGATTCTTGTTTTTATTAAAATGTTAAAATTAAGATATTAACGACATATGACGTGTATTTTAATTTTATTCTGGTTTTATTTATTATGTCAAATTCTTCATTGATACATTTGAGACTAAAAACTCCAAGAGCACGCGAATACACAGAAAAAAACAGATATTTTAGAAAATACATATATTTAAATTTTTATTATCTGAGCCTAGTAAAAACAGAAGTTCCTTTAAATCTAAAGTTTTAAACACCCGCCTACTAGAGAGTGGAAAACAATCCCGCAATCCCTACAGGAAAAGCAGACAAAAATGCCATCTTTGTCTACATAACTACAAGAAGCAGTTAATGAAGCTGGACACTATCTTGACTGATCCCACAAAAAAATAAAAAAACGCAAACATAAAAAATAAGTAAATTAAATCCTAAACCGAAATGATAAACAATCAAGAAATGTGGAAATTAATAATTGGTGATTGCACTCATTGTTAGGATTAAAGTAAAGTAAGAAAGACCCTTAGAGAGAGAAACCCAAGCAGAGCAATAAAAAAAACTACATTTCTACCGCTAAATCAGAACATAAAATTTCTAAACAAACTATTCATCTGGACGACCCTAACCAACATAGCATCTAATATTCCATTTAATTTATCGACATGATTACCTCTACAGCCCTAAAAGGATAATATTCGAACGTGAAAAAACCCTAAATGATTTCTTCTCCCAAATCGGCATACACAGGTCCTCCCTGAAAGATCTTCCTCCTAACCCTGATATACAAGATAGGATTGAGTTGCTATGCGTTTTCTACCTGGGTTTTTCTTGCGAAGTTCGACATGAAAGAAGCTGAGAGAAGCAATTGCTTAAAGTTATCAGGACAAATAACTTCTGAAAATAAATAGACGATACATATGCAACTTAAAAATCTAGAGAATACTCTTCCTTCAAATATACGAGTACCTCACTCCGCTCTCTACTATGATGACTCTTCGTTAACATCTTATAAAATACGTTTTCGTTACAGTAGATAGGGCTTCCATTACAAATATTTAATAGCTGTATCCACGTTGCGTTGTCCAGAAAAGAGACGAGAGACATAGCAAACAAAGAAATGAATACAAATAGGGAAATATGCTGCTATTCCTTTCTTCGGTTCTAATCTTGCCTACTGAAATAGACTGCCATACCAAGGCAGTCAATTTTCCGATTCATTAATCTTTGACTGTCGTCTGCTGCCAGTATTTCCTCTTTTCATGGTGGGCTTTGGTGTGTCCATGCTTTCGCTCGCAGATTATCATCAACATAATATAACCTTGATTACTTTCTGCAAGCTCAGATCTGCCAACCTAAGAGAAGAGCTCAGACTACATTTTTTAAGGCAAATATCACCAAGGCATCGAAGAAAAACCGTTACCTGCCTAATTCTTAGCCTTTTCTCCAGACAGCGTTTCTTTGAGCAGAATCTCAAGCTCCTCCGTCTTCCGTCTCTTTGCGGCCGTCATCAATGCATTGGCTGTCTATCTTAAAGACCTCTCAAGGCAATCTACTACTGTTCTTTCCTCACTGTTAACTTAATCAAGCCTTTGCATTTGTTTAATCTTGCACATGCAATGCACTTGTAGAAGATAACTGACCTCATTAAAAAAATGATGACGTCCATGCACGATCTAATTCACATCGCTCCCTGCAGCCAATTTGGAGTTCATTGCGAATTCATGTGTGAAAGAACTGAATTCTATACATATTCATTTGCCGTTTGTGCCATAAATTGCGGGCCATCTACACCTCGTCTAGTTCATTTAGTTTTGTAGCTCGTAACATTGCCGCCTAAACAATTCATTAAACAACAAAGCAAGATTCCATCTATGTTACTATGTCGGTCCGTAGGTTGTCGGGCGGATGGTAACCATTATACTTTTGAATGAGTTTTTTTAGCTATAATATCATAAATATTCGGCCGATTCTAAATAAATTTAAATTCTTTTAGGTTTTACATTTTAAATCGAATGATATAATTACCAAGGTCCTTCCCAAGGTTAGTCCGGGAATTATTAAAAGAAAACCAACTATGGGTCAGATTGCCCGACTCTTTGAAAGTTTTACAGGTCGTGAGGTCAAAGGGTCATAAGGTCATAAGTCAGAATAATTAAGAGCACGCGACCTAAGTCTGTTGACCTTGATTTAGACACATTTATTGCGTATCATTCATAAATAGAAAGATTTTCGATTCCTGAATATTTTTACATAATTCTAAATAGGGGAATAAGGAAGCCTTAATTGGGTAGTGAGAGGAGTCCGCAAGTCCATACCATTTGAATTTTCCCAAATATAAAGACGGTCACAAAAATCGCAATATTGATTTTTAGTTTTCCGGTTGATGTATTTTATACAGCAAAAGAAATCGTCATCAATACGTTCAATATGCAAGAATACAATTAACAATTGGTCCACTACGACACGAATTAGGTCTACCAGAACCAAGTTTTCTAAATTAGATATGTTAGTGTGATACTAATTTAAGTGATAGACATAAAATATAATGTATATTTATTACTATTACATTTAAATAGTTATATTTCGCCTTTTCCTATTTGGGAGAAGTAGAAAAATGGTAGACTTCCCTCATGGGAAGAGTTTTGGAACGAAGATATCAAACAGAAACTTCTGATGAAGGTTCACACTTTACTTAGTCAAATAGAGTTAAACGACTTATTCGAGATTTGAGATTGAGTTAAACAAAAGCTTAAATACTAAATTCCAACTTCTACGATTGGAAGTTCCTTGAAAACGATTGTTGAATATCTACATTCAAGAACCGGAATAAAGCATTTGTTAAATTCTATGATATTGAAGAGTCACTCCGCTACTACAATGACATTAATGACTTGTTTTGGAGCAGTCTGAGTGGAACACTTTGGATCCGAGTATCGTATATTAATCGATATTTCTGCTCGTAGACTAAAAGCAAGTGAGAGGTACACAATGGATGGAAACCATCATCCATCTGTATCAGTTACAAATTCAGCTCATATTGGAAAGATTAAAATGAATAAAAATCTCATCAAAATAACTATGAAAACTGAAGATGGGATGATTGTGGTGACTTTAAAACGTTTTGGGGACAAGTCTACAACGAGGGTTTACTATATATCATATCTTTTACTTCAGGGCAGAAAAGCGATAGAGAAGAATTTTATTACAATGAAGTGGCCTTCCCGAAAATGCTTGTAGCTAATGAATACCAAATGTAACAAACGAACTATTTGTCCAAGCTAAAAATATATGCTAACACCTCGACACATTAAAATACATCTCAGAAAATAATCCCTAAATGCGTTAGACCAGTGGTTTTCAACCTTTTTATGATAGAAAACTCCTAATTCCTATCTAGAATCAGCCGTGGCACCCTGATATACAATTATTTGCATATAATTATTTAATTACATGGAGAGGACTTCAAAGTTAGCCACGATTGACATTTAACCTTATTTAATCGAAATAAGACATAAATTTGAAAATCAATGAGGAAGTATTACCTTAAAAGTTTACTGAGAAATTTGAGTTTGATGAGTATTACATAATTCTTTAATATTTGAACGTATAATTCACAAGCAAATCTTATGTATTCATTCACTGTCTGCAATCTTTCTCCTTTCGTTGTTTTTATGTTACAGATTGCAGAGAAGATAGTTTCAAAATACTTTCAAATGTTTGAAATTGATATTTTTTTCCAATTTAGGGATTTTAAAATTGATTTCTTGGTCGCTTCCACGGCACTTTAGTTTAGATCTCGCGGTACCACGGTTGAAAACGATTGTGTTAGACTTTGAATGGGATGCTTTTATAAATAGACTGGTATTTATACGCCTTTATTTCGCAAAGGTTAAGGTAGATGTATTTGTGAAAGATACTACACTTGGTGTGCTTTTAAAATAAATTTTATAGACTTTTTGGCAATCATAATGCAACAACTACAAAGATTCTGTCAAAACCACATCCGCTGGATTTGTTGTTGCCTCCACTTAAACTGCACTATCCGTGTACCCTTAGAGGTATCCCATAGTAGTATAAACGATATGAGACAATGGAGAAGAGACATCAAGGACGCTGAGATAAATCGATAATGGGCGAATACATAAGGTCACAGCTTAGATAAGATGAAAGAACTCATGGTATATGCTGTGTTATGTTAATTTTGGTATTTTATTAGTTTAATCTATTTTTAATTAACTGCAATAGTCTAAGTGCATAATTGATAAATCATTATGAAATAATAAAATGATGTAATAAACCTAAATTTATATTAAACTAAAAACTAATGCTAATTGTTTCATAGTGATTTTTTTAATCAGAAATTATTCTTGTAAAGCTTTCATTTTGTATGGACTCATCTTAACTCAATAAGGTCTAAGAATATAAATATATTATTCTGTTTAACATGAGTTATATCAAATTTAAAATTACATTCTCACAATTTGTGTTAGAAATAACTTCATCTCTACAAGTAAAAGGTAAGCAGAAAGAAAAATCTAGGCTAGAAAAGCTGCTGTGAGTAAAAGAAATTTTGTGATCAATAAAGTATAAAACCAAAAAAAGGATATGAAGAAAAGTTTACGTCAGTCTTCAGAAGTGGTGCCAAATATAACTACGAAAAAAAATGTCTCTTGTCCACCAAAGCGACCATAACTAGACTATGAGATAATTTACCAGGCAAAAACTAGAATAAAAATTAACAAGATCATTTCCAGGAACATGTTGAAAAAATCATTATTAAGTCTTAACTGAGTGTATGTGCGTTTGTGTGTCTGGCTCTTTATTTGTCTCTCAGTCTATCAATATCTCGACTTTCTCTGTATCTAACTCTTCTCCCCCCCCTTCTCATCTCTCTCTCTCTCTCTCTCTCTCTCTCTCTCTCTCTATGTGTGTCTGTCGCTCTCTCTCTCTCTCTCTCTCTCTCTCTCTCTCGCTATATATATATATATATATATATATATATATATATATATATATATATATATATATATATATATATATATATATATCAGTTAGTAGTTAGTTGTCCCTTGATTTCTACGATAACGTCACTTCAGAGTTTGGCTGGTGGCAAGGTGGTCCAAGACGACTAGCCATTGTGGAGTATTGCAGGATGCAAGAGAGTGCTGAGTCGTCGGTCTAATAATGCTCGCCTACTGCGGGTCGTCACAGACAGTAGGTCAGGAGTTGACGAGAGACCTGGGCGCGTCCACAGTTTGGTGGGCCAAGTTCCAACACCTCTGGGACATTCTGCTGCTCCAAGATCCTCCTGATTCAAGACATAGCTAATTTAATTATTGCATTAATTTTGTATTAACATTATTTTATTTCTCTTCCTCTCTCCTTACTCCTCTCCCCTACGTATCTGCTTACTTCTTGTATCTCTCCAAATCTCCCTCTTTAGACTATCGCTTTATCCGTTAATCGTTTTAACCCTTTTAACTCTGTTCTTGACTCTTTCTGTCTCTCGGTTTGACCTTACTACCTGTTATAGCTAAATCTTAATGTGAATCCACCCATCCCTCTCCTACTTTCTCATTAGTTATTTCTGGTCTTAAGACGATCCTTTATCATTTACTAGCTTATATATACCCTTATTATATTATTTTCTCTTGTAGTTATCCTTTAGAATGAACTGAATAAAGTTCGAATGTACTTAGAATACCTTTTTCATTTTTCCTGGGGGACATTGCATTCATTGTGAACATCACGTGCTACTTTGTGAGTTATTCATTTCATATATATATATATATATATATATATATATTGTCAGAGAGAGAGAGAGAGAGAGAGAGATTCACGCAGACTAAGAAGCCTAAGGGGGTATCTCAAGGACGAACGAATCTTCAACTGGTATCTTTCGGTAAACTTCCGTGGCGATTACGAAGCGAGACGAGTCCAACTGGAGCCCGGAACCCAAATCAGCAAGAGGTCTCTAACCCTTTACTCGCCGCGCTTTGAATCGGAGTATGATCTACTTCCGACGGCAAACAAAATTGCTTCATGCGAAACCTTTTATATTTCCCAGCGCGGAAACGAGAAAATTAGAATTCAACCCGGAGGCAGGGACTGCTCACGCGGTATCCAATCGGTAATCACGAGGGTTCATTGGAACCAGCCTAAGGACACACTCGCTTCTTTATTTGTGACTTCCTGTTACTCTAAGGACTTGCAGACAAGAAACCAGTTGTTCAGAACTACGGCAGTCAAGGAAGTAAGGACTCATTCTGGAATGCGCGCTTCGCTCCGTACCCTACAAGGATAAACCTTCGAGGACCGCTTCCCCCTTCTTGGAAAATCATATGCCTATTACCGTTATCTCGATCACCGTTGAAGAGGCGTGACGCTTTCCGACTACAAAGCTTCACCTCCGAATTTCCTCCCGTTTTCGCAAGGGTGAATATTGTGGTATTCATAGCTCGTGCTGAAACATTTCATTATAAATTAATTCCTTTGCTGAACGATTAGTTTTTCCATAGTGTATAAATTATTGTTAAATTCTGTTATTTGTTTGCATAATAGTAAAGATTTTTTTTCTCTTGTTTAAATCCCAGAATCACCTAAAAAGCCATTGATCTATTTTCTAAATTGGCCAACGGAATACCCACACTGGAATAAACTCCATTCTTAAAAGGGACTCCTACCCCGTCTAGAGCGGGTAAGCAAAAGCCAGTGAAATCTACCTGGCCTACGACATATATATATATATATATATATATATATATATATATATATATATATATATATATATATATATATTAGGGTGGTTTCAAAACACAGGGATAAAATTTCAAAGTGAGTGCACTGATCCTTTCTCCCACCACTGTTTTTTTTCATGTTACATCTCCTCTCTTTGTGTCCTAAATTTCATCACAATACAATGATATTTAGAGGTCGCTTCACCTTTAATCCTCTCTTTTTTCTTGTTATTTTCATGTTATTGCAATCAGTACTCATTCAAGCCCAGATGTTGGCTTCTCGGGAAGTCTGTTGATTCCCTGTAATGTACCCGTCTTTCAAGTAAGCTGGATGTGCTGTCTTTGTACCTGTTCCATCACGTCGTGGAAAAGAAGACCGTCTTGGAAGGCCTGAACTTGTCATTTGGTGAGGTTCTCACCGTGTAGGAGACGGCCAGGATCCCGACACAGCGGGTAAATGCTTGTGTTAGGAAACTTCGAGGAATCCACGACCAATACCAAGCACTCAATAGACACTGGACTCATGGGCGAGAGTCGGACCGTGTCAATGAGAAGATCTTTCTGGATGACCTTTAGTATCTCTTTAATGTTGCCACAAACGATGCCTTCCATACGATAAGCAATGAAGACGACAAGGAGTTAGTCAAGATGTAGTGTGAGGACATCTTTTCGTACAGCATTGCAGGGATGCACGCAAAAAAATCTGGAGTCGAGGCCAGGCGGGGGAAGAGAAATGACCAAGAAGCTGCTCTCAAGCGGAGATACGACGAACGAGAAGCAAAATTAAGTTCAAGGGGCCGCTGTTGCCTTCATTTCCAGCTCCACATCTTCAGAGGACTCGCAGGCTGAAGACGACTACCGATCTTCAACTTTAGCTTGTACATCTGGTCCTGCCGCGAAGAGGCCCAAGAACATCTTCAAATCTCATGAAGTCGCAGAGCCTTCGATCGAGTCACTCTCTTCAGATCGTTGTGCTGCGTTCTTCACTGGCGCAGTTCCACAAGTCCTGGGCAATGATATTTCTGATTTCCCGTTATCCTGAACTTTGATACGACAGTCACGTCTCCACACACGCAAAATCCAAGACGAAGATGTTCGGAAAAACTTTCAAGTAGCTGGCCCGCTTCTCCTGCATTGAGACGAGAAAATGGTGCGGGAGATTGGAGAGAAGATAGTAGAGAAAGGGTTGAGATTCTGTCAATTGGTCAAGGATTTGAGAAGTTGATGGGTATTCCAAGTGCTACCCGAAGTACTGGAATAGCTCAGGCCGCAGCGTGTATGGATTTGCTCGAGTCTTGGAAGATTCGCCACGAAGTAGTCGGATTAGTCTTCGACACAACTGCAAGCAACACTGGCCTCCACAATTGCGCGTGCGTCCGGATCGAGCAAGGTCTTGGAAAGGAATTGGCGATGTTAGAGATTGTTCTTTTTCACGTCTTTCAAGTTGTATTTGGACACACTGAGGGTTAGAAAGTCGCCCTTTTTAAACGTTTCCAGAAGGAGTGGCCGACCATCAACCAGCAAGAATACACGCTGGCTGAGGATACCCTCTACGAAGGACATCTGGAGCAACACCGCTCCGAGGTGGATGTCAAAGGGCATCTACTGCCTCAAGATGCTTCTGCTCCGAAACCAGTTCAAAACAACGAAATGAGAGGAGCGGAGTGTGACTGGCATGGCGCAGTTCATTGCCCTGGTATACGTCCTCTTTTAGCACAAAGCTCTTCTGTCATCCCACGTCATGATGCTGACTGAACTCCAGAAGTACACGAACCAGGTAAACGTCACTGCAACCGTGAGCAATGCCATCCAACGGCACCTCTGATATTTGCTTGAAGACTCGGTCTGCATTTCCCTGTTGGATAACCGGGTTCCAGACAAGATGAATCCCGACTGCGTGACTCGGATGAAGACGTAAAATCCGACCGAAGATCACCCATGCCGAGCAAAAATCGAAAAGACATGGGATATCCATCTTGATTGCTTCTTCGCCATAAGATAGCATCGTGTTTTTGACGTCTTGAAGAAAGGCAGAGCCCAGGAGGCGAAGTAGGGCTTTCTGCAGATAGATCCTTTGGCTTGAAAGGGCAACAAGCTGTAAGAAGAACTTCAGTCCGGAGGTAAAAGACTGAAAGTGGTAAACGACGCAGCTGAACAAGGAGTGGCCTTGGCAGAAGTCTAGAAGGCGACGCTGATGAAGGATGATGATCAGAAGCAATTCATCTTCTGTCTCATTCACGAACACCGAATGGCCATCCCGACACCCTCAGAGACCAACTGACGTAGAAAACGTTTTGTAAACCACCCTTATATATATATATATATATATATATATATAGTACAATAAGAGAAATTGGACGCAAATGAGCAATGAGACAAGAAACAGGAGTTTTTTAGAGGTAAGAGAAAGGGACACTAGAAGAAGACTAGAATCAAAGAGAGCAGAGGGAGGCACAAGGAATTTCAAACTTTTTTCCCGTGGCGTTATCTGTGTCTTTCTGTAAAGGATCGCCTTCATTGTGCCGCCCTCTGCTCTCTTTGATTCTAGTCTTCTTCTAATGTCCCTTTCTCTTTCCTCTAAAAAACTCCTGTTTCTTGTCTCATTGCTCATTTGCGTCCAATTTCTCTTCTTGTACTGTATTGTTATATAGTCTGCAATGCAAGGTTTCTGCACCTTTCTTTCTCTCTTCAAAATTGTTTTGAAAGGCAGAAACTAAATATGGCGAAAGCCTTGTGGTGTTTGTTATCACCCGCAGAACTTGCATTTGCTCTTTCTCTCTCTCTCTCTCTCTCTCTCTCTCTCTCTCTCTCTCTCTCTCTCTCTATATATATATATATATATATATATATATATATATATATATATATATATATATATATATATATAAGGAATTAAACACCACGCTTGACGACATATTTAATCCAGAACAGTTTCGGTGTATCATCTACGTTGCTTTAGTGCATCAACTTTCATCATCATCATCATATATATACATATATATATATATATATATATATATATATATATATATATATATATAAGTATATTTATATATTTGCGTGAGATATAAAAATGCCGACTTCATGACAGGTGCTCAATACCTTGTTAACAATATTAATGCTGTAAGACGTGACATGGACAGCTGCAACGTACTCTATGATACTGTGGCCAGCATAAAGAAACGCAACAGTCGTTTGCTCATTTCGTCTGCAGGTCAGAATTCATCCAAAAACTGCAGGGCAAGTGATGGAAGACCTAAGCAAAGGAATCCAGGCTTTGGCGAATGATATGTGAGTTGGAGTCACCACTACCGCTCGTACACGAGGCGCAAGCGCCAAATTCTGATAGCCAATGCCAAGGAAAATTGCTTAACGAAGGCAAAAAATAGCTCCTAAACAAGCTGAATCATTCTTTGAGCCGGGGACGATCGGGTTATTCTCAAATGAATTAACTTATGCCATGACCAGTTGTACAACACTCAGCAGGTGACTTGCTTTTAATTCTTGTGACGTTCTATGCATCATGAAGACCAAGTTACCCTAAAGGGAGATTGTCTATGAGTGTATCGAGTAAGGTTGACGCTCTGCCTCCCAACACGTGTTTAATCAGCTCTTAGTCTGAATTCAGACCGCTTTGTGGAGCTGCTGGTGTGTGTGGTCAAACTCTGGCTACAGAGGATTGCTTCTGGTAGACTATACTTCCGGAGCGAGTCAGAAGTCACTGTCGAAGAATTTCTACCACTTTACAAACCTTAATTTCAGACTTTCTATATCCCTAGATTCAAATTTAATGGATTAATATGCATGGAGAGCGGTTGAAAAAAAGCACCAATCACTCTACTTGCCAGCCCATGGTCGAATTGGTGACAAAGATCAAAAAGGTGTTGGAATATCTTTCGACGGACTTAATAAGGAACTCATACGCCAGGTTCTAGAGCCATCTTGAGGTCTTAATGTAACCTGTGGATGGGTACTTTGAGTAAATTGTTATCTCCCGCTCCTATCCTAGTCGATATAATTTTTTTTTGTTAACCGTCAAATTTGGCTTTAGCCTGAACACCATATATATATTTATAGTTATTATATATAA